>JAGIQG010000011.1:94002640-94403704 GCA_024679065.1 Sphyrna mokarran
AGATACCACCCTCAGAACTCCCCAAACACCCCCCCGAGACACCCCCAGAACCCCAAACACCCCCAGAGTCCTTCCCCAACACCCTACCCCAGAACCCCACCGACAACCCCCCAGAACACCCCCAACACCCCCTCAAGAGTCAACCTCTCCAGAGACCCCCTCCCCAACATCTCCCAAACACCGCCTCTCTCCCAGAGCCAGAATCACACCTTCTCCTCACCCAGAGGCCCCCTCCCCAAAACCCCACACACCTTCAAAACAGCCCTCTACCCCAGAGTCCCCATAGACAACCCCCCAGAATCCCACCCCCCACCCAGAGCCCACAAACCCACCTCTCAAACATCCCCCAAAACCACATCCCAAACCACCCAAAACACGCCTACCCCTAGCCAGAGACCCCTAGCCCCCAAAAGCCTACCGAGGGTCTCTCCCCCCATAACCCCACACCCCAAAACAATTGCTTTCCCACACAGCACACCCCCACCACCAGAACCTCACCCCCCCCAAAACAAATCGTCCCCCAGAGCCCCCTCCCCTAGAATTCCACCCATTGCCCCCCAACACCCCCTCCCCAGAGGTCCCACCTTTCAACCCCAAAATGCCTCCCCCAAAACACACCCTCCCCCAGAATCTCACCCACACCCCCCCAAAACCCCTCTCACAGAGTTCCCTCTCTCAGAGCCTCCTGGCCCAGGATCCCCCACCAAAAAACCACCGCAAAACACACCCCTCCCCAGAGCCACCTCTTCCCCAAACCTCCCCCCGAATCCAACCCCCCAAAATCCACCCCAAGTCCGCAAAACACATGTCTCCCCCAGCTCCTGCTGCAGAAATGGGCGTGGACCGTAGTCTCCCAATCCCACCCCAGACCCCAGCCCCAAACTAGCCCCCCCTACCCAGAGCCCCTAAACCCATCCCCGAACCCACCCCCTAAAACCCTGCCCCCAGGGGCTGCAGAAACTAGGACTGGAACTGCCTTGAGTCCCAGAAACACCCACCCAAACCACACCCCTAAACCAGCCCCCAAAGCAGAACCCTCTCCCCCCAAACCCCCCACCTAAAACTCTCTGCTAAACCTCACCTCCTAAACCACCCAACCCTGAAAACCCCAAAACCCCACTCCAAATCAGTTCCCCCACCCAAAACCCAATTCCCAAAACCCCACCCCAGCACCCCCCCAAGCCAGCCCTCCACCCAGAGCCTCCTCACCCCATTCCCATATCCAGCTACACCTACCTGCCTCAGCTCCGCAAAAAACTACTGCAGGAAATGGGACAGAACCCCAAAACCCCACTCAGAATGCTGCACTCCATACCCAGAACCCCCCAACAGATCCTCCACCCCCTCATACCCACCATACCCAGAACCCCACCTTCCCCTACACACACAGCCCCTCTCCCTCACCAAATCCCCAAAAACCCACAACTCCCAGCTCCATCCCTGCTCCTGAACCAACAGTGAATAAGAGGCAAGCTGTGTGTAACCCACCACTCACCCACAGGACGAACCCACACAACGCACTGTTCAAACTGAGGAATACAAACTTAGAAAATAGGTGCAGGAATAGACGATTCGAACCTGAACCACCATTCAATATAATCCTGGCTGATGATGCACTTTCAGTATCCCATTCCCACTTTCTCTCCAGATCTTGTCGTGGTTCCCCAAGACGACAACTTATTTAACCCGATTGAAACAGAGAGTCTGAGTTGTAATCCTCCAAGCAGTAGACTTTATTCTCCAGCACAAGAGAATAAAGCCGGGATGTCCGGAACATTCCACTGAACCATTCTGCTTACAGTCTTCTTATACATATAGAACATAGAACATAGAACAATACAGCACAGAACAGGCCCTTCAGCCTTCGATGTTGTGCCGACCAAAATAAAAAGCAATGCCCCTCCAAACTAAACCATTCCCTTCTCTTCCATATACTTATCAATTAACCTCTTAAACGCCACCAAACTTGGCGCATCTACAACAGCTGCAGGCAGGGCATTCCACTCACTAATCACTCTTTGAGTAAAGAACCTACCTCTGATATCCGTCCTATAACTCATACCCCTTAATTTAAAGCTGTGTCCCTCGTGCTAGCTTTCTCCATCCTAGGAAAAAGGCTATCACTGTCCACCCTATCTAAACCTCTAATCATCTTATATGTTTCAATAAGGTCTCCTCTTAGCCGCCTTCCTTCTAACGAAAACAACCTCAAATCCCTCAGCCTCTCTTCATAAGACCTGCCCTCCATACCAGGCAACATCCTGGTAAACCTCCTCTGTACCCTCTCCAATGCCTCCACATCTTGCTTATAATGTGGGGACCAGAACTGCACACAATGCTCCAAGTGCGGCCGCACTAGAGTTTTGTACAGTTGCAACATGATGCTGCGGCTCCTAAATTCAATCCCCTTACCAATAAAAGCTAAGACTCCATATGCCTTCTTAACAACTTTATCCACTTGACTGCTACTTTCAGGGATCTATTGACACATACACCAAGATCCTTCTGTTCCTCAACACTATTAAGAGCCCTACCATTAGCCCTATACTCTACACATTTATTGTTCCGGCCAAAGTGCATTACCTCACACTTTTCCACATTAAACTCCATTTGCCACCTCTCGGCCCAGCTCTGCAACTTGTCCAAGTCACTCTGTAAACTAAAACACCCCTCTTCACTATCTACCACTCCACCAACTTTAGTATCATCTGCAAATTTACTGATCCATCCCTCAATACCCTCATCCAGATCATTTATAAAAAGTACAAACAGCAGGGGCCCCAAAACAGACCCCTGAGGCACACCACTCGTCACCGAATTCCACGATGAATATCTCCCATCAACCACCACCCTCTGTCTTCTATCTGCCAGCCAATTTCTAATCCAATTAGCTAAATCACCCTCTATTCCACACATCTGCATTTTCTGGAGAAGTCTTCCATGGGCCACCTTATCAAACGCCTTACTAAAGTCCATATATACTACATCAACCGCCTTACCCCCATCCACCTCTCTGGTCACTTTCTCAAAAAACTCAATGAGGTTAGTAAGGCATGACCTACCCTTCACGAAACCATGCTGACTATCCCCAATCAATTCATTTCTCTCTATATAACTATAAATCCTATCCCTAATAATTCTCTCCAATACTTTGCCCACAACATAAGTAAGACTCACTGGCCTATAATTCCCTGGAAGGTCTCTCTTCCCCTTCTTGAACAATGGGACCACATTCGCTAGCCTCCAGTCCTCCGGAACCACACCCGTAACCAACGACGACCTGAAGATCAGAGCCAGAGGCTCTGCAATCTCCTCTCTTGCCTCCCAGAGAATCCTAGGGTAAATCCCGTCCGGCCCAGGGGACTTCTCCAACTTCAAACCCTCGAGAATTTCTAACACATCCTCCCTATCTACTACAATACTTCCCAATTTGCAACCCTGTACCTCAGTGCTCTCCATAGCTACATTTCCAGAACATCTTACAGCTCCATATCTCAAGACTCTTATCTTTCTTTCAAAATTCAATCTTCTTTAGCCACCATTGTTTCTGGGTCGACCCTTTATCTATCTTGCTTGAGACTGGCCATTCATTGTTACATCTCTTTGCTTTTTGAAACCATGGTGGTTAAACTTTTTCCCTTGTCTAGACCATTCTGCTTACCTCCTAATCATAGTTTAATTAGCTCAAGCCGAATAGTAAAGAAAAACATGCTGACTTCACTCTCTCGTTTGCTACTGTCACAGATCAAGTTGGACAACTGGGCAGTGTCCATTGTTCTCCCGAGTGGCTACTATTTACATTCACTAATGAGTGATTACTGTACTAACTTCATTGGATCGCATGCATTGATTATATCAGTTATACTTAATTACATTAAGTCACACACATTGAGCTGATTAACTATACTAGTAATAAGAAAAACATTCTAATACAAGTTTTGGCTACGAATTCTTTTACAATCTCTCGATCCCTTCAGCCACAAGGGTCACGTCCAGCTCCCTCTTGAACATATCTAATGAACTGGCTTCAACAGCTTTCTGTGGTAGAGAATTCCACATGTTCACAACTCCCTGAGTGAAGAAATTCTTCCTCATCTCAGTCCTGAATGGTTTATCCCTTATTCTCAGACTGTGACCCCTAATTCTGGACTTCCCCAACATCGGGAACATTCTTCCTACATCGAACCTGTCCAGTCCCATCAGGAATTTATATGTTTCTAGGAAATCCCCTCTTATCCTTCTAAATTCCAATGAGTACAAGCCCAGTCGGTCCAGTTTCTCTTCATATGTCAGTGCTGCCTTTCCAGAAATCAGACTGGTGAACCTTTACTGGACTCCGTCAACAGCAAGAATGTCTTTCCTCAGGCTAAGGAGACCAAAACTGCACACAGTACTCAAAGTGTGGCCTCTCCAAGGCCCTGTATGACTGCAGCAAGACATCCTTACTCCCATACTCAAATCCTCTTGTTATAAAGGCCAGCATGCCATTAGCTTTTCTCACCGCCTGCTGTACCTGCATGCTAACCTTCAGCGACAGTTTCACTATGACACCCAGGTCACGTTACACTTCCCCTTTTCCTAAACTGCCAACATTCAGATAATAATCTTCCTCCCTGTTTTTGTCAAAGTGGATAATCTCACATTTATCCACATTATATTACAAAATATATCAGCCAGCCTGTCAAGTCACCCTGCAGCCTCTTAGCACCCTCCCCACAGCACACACTGCCACCCAGCTTAGTGTCATCTGCAAATTTGGAGATATTGCATTCAATTCCTTCATCCAGATCATTAATGTGTATTGTGAGTAGCTGGGGTCCCAGCACTGAATCCTGTGGTATTCCAGTACTCACTACCTGCCACTCTGAAAAGGACCTGTTTATTCCCACTCTCTCTTCCTGTCTGCCAATCAGTTCTCTATCCACATTAATACATTACCCCCAATACCATGAGCTTTCATTCACTCACTAATCTCTTGTGTGGGGCCTGGTCAAAAACTTTTTGAAAGCCCAGATACACAACATCCACTGATTCACTCTTGTCTACTCTGTTGGTAAGAAGTCTCAACACCAGGTTAAAGTCCAACAGGTTTATTTGATGGCAAAATTCACTAGCTTTTGGAGCACTTGCTGTTACTTCATCAGGGGAGTGGAAGTTCTGTTCACAAACAGGGCATGTAAAACAAACTCAACTTACAGAATAATGGCATGCGAATCTTTACGGGTAATGAAGCCTTAAAGGAACAGACAATGTGAGTGGAGAGAGGGTTAAGCATAGGTCAAAGTGATGTGTATTGTCTCCAGCCTGGACAGTTAGTGAGATTTTGCAAGCCCAGGCAAATCATGGGGGTTACAGATAGAACTTAGAACACTACAGCACAAACAGGCCCTTCGGCCCACGAGTTCATAGAACATAGAACATAGAACATTACAACGCAGAACAGGCCCTTCGGCCTTCGATGTTGTGCCGACCAATTAGGAAAAAGCAATGACCCTCTAACCTAAACCATTCCCTTTTCGTCCATAAACTTATCTACTAACCTCTTAAACGCCACCAAACGTGGTGCATCTACAACTGCCGCAGGCAAGGCATTCCATACCCTTAGAACATAGAACATAGAACAATACAGCACAGAACAGGCCCTTCGGCCTTCGATGTTGTGCCGACCAAAATAAAAAGCAATGCCCCTCCAAACTAAACCATTCCCTTCTCTTCCATATACTTATCAATTAACCTCTTAAACGCCACAAACTTGGCGCATCTACAACAGCTGCAGGCAGGGCATTCCACTCCCTAATCACTCTTTGAGTAAAGAACCTACCTCTGATATCCGTCCTATAACTCATACCCCTTAATTTAAAGCTGTGTCCCCTCGTGCTAGCTTTCTCCATCATAGGAAAAAGGCTATCACTGTCCACCCTATCTAAACCTCTAATCATCTTATATGTTTCAATAAGGTCCCCTCTTAGCCGCCTCCTTTCTAACGGAAACAACCTCAAATCCCTCAGCCTCTCTTCATAAGACCTGCCCTCCATACCAGGCAACATCCTGTAAACCTCCTCTGTACCCTCTCCAATGCCTCCACATCTTTCTTATAATGCGGGGACCAGAACTGCACACAATACTCCAAGTGCGGCCGCACTACAGTTTTGTACAGTTGCAACATGACGTTGCGGCGCCGAAATTCAATCCCCCTACCAATAAAAGCTAAGACTCCATATGCCTTCTTAACAACCTTATCAAATTGATTGCCAACTTTCAGGGATCTATGCACATATACACCAAGATCCCTCTGTTCATCAACACTATTAAGAGTCCTACCATTAGCCCTATACTCTACACATTTGTTATTCCTGCCAAAGTGAATTACCTCACACTTTTCCGCATTAAACTCCATTTGCCACCTCTCGGCCCAGCTCTGCAACTTGTCCAAGTCTATCTGCAAACTATAACACCCCTCTTCACTATCTACCAGTTCGACTATCAGTATCTGCTCAGCAACTCTGTGTTGCCACGAGGTTAAAGTCCAATAGGTCTATGTAGGCTGAGCAGAGATTGATAGCCAAGTTGCACACACATGAGGACTGCCTCAACCAGGATCTTGGGTTCATGTCACATTATCTGTAACCCCCATGACTTGCCTGGGCTTGCAAAATCTCACTAACTGTCCTGGCTGGAGACAATACACATCCCTTTAACCTGTGCTTAACCCTGTCTCCATTCACATTGTCTGTACCTTTAAGACTTGGTTACCTGTAAAGACTCGCATTCCAACCATTATTTTGTAAATTGAGTTTGTGTCTTTATATGCCCCGTTTATGAATTGAACTCACATTTATCTGATGAAGGAGCAGTGCTCCAAAATATAGTGGCTTTTGTAAACAAATAAACCTGTTGACTTTAACCTAGTGTTGTGAAACTTCTTAGTTGGAAATATGTCACCATTCCTTCACTGTTGCTGGGTTAAAATTCTGGATCTGTCTCCCTAATAGCACTGTAGGTGTACCTACACCACGCAGACTGCAAGAAGACCGATGACTTCTCCAGGGTAATTAGGGATGGGCAGTGAATGCTGGGCCACATCTGAATATTACCAAAAAGAAAATCATGCATTTGGAAGGGCAAAGTGAAGGAATATTTAATAAACTGTCTGCCATTTAGTGTTCATGATGAAGAAATGTGATGTAGATAGAGAAATGAGGATGGGGGGGGGAGGGTGCGGTCTGTGATTTCATTCAACAGATTAGTACTGAGAGGGAGGAGGCATTGGTGATTTGATTTATTATTGTCACATGTATTAACATACAGTGAAAAGTATTGTTTCTTGCGAGCTATACAGACAAAGCATACCATTCATAGAAAAGGAAACGAGAGAGTGCAGAATATAGTGTTACAGTCATAGCTAGGGTGTAGAGAAAGTTCAACTTAGTGCAAGGTAGATCCATTCAAAAGTCTAACAGCAGCAGGGAAGAAGCTGTTCTTGAGTCGGTTGGTATATATGTAACCTCAGACTTTTGTATCTTTTTCCCATCGAAAGAACACGGAAGAGAGAATGTCCAAGGTGCGTGGGCTGTTTAATTATGCTGGCTGCTTTGCTGAGGCAGAGGGAAGTGCAGACAGAGTCAATAGATGGGAGGCTGGTTTGTGTGATGGATTGGGCTACATCATGACCTTTTGTACTTTCTTGCGGTCTTGGGCAGAGCAGGAGCCCCATACCAAGCTGTGATATAACCAGAAAGAATGCTTTCTATGGTGCATCTCTGAAAGTTGGTGAGAGTCATAGTTGACATGGCAAATTTCCTTATCCTTCTGAGAAAGTAGAGGCATTGGTGGGCTTTCTTAACTATAGTGTCAGTATGGGGGGGATCAGGACAGATTGTTGGTGATCTGGACACCTAAAAACTTGAAGCTTTCGACCCTTTCTACTTCATGCCCATGAGAGAGGCATGTTCTCATTTCCGCTTCCTGAAGTCAATGACAATCTCCTTTGTTTTGTTGACATTGAGGGAGAGATTATTGTTGTCGCACCAGTTCACCAGATTCTCTATCTGATTCCTGTACTCTGTCTCATTATTGCTTGCGACCTGGCCCATTACAATGGTGTCATCAACAAACTTGAAAATGAAATTGGAGGGAAATTTGGGTGCACATTCATACATAAGGAGGATAGTAGGGAGCTGAGAACACAGCCTTGTGGGCACCAGTGTTGAGGATGACCAAGGAAGAGGTGCTGTTACCTATCTTTCCTGATTGTGGTCTGTGGGTTATGAAATTCAGGATCCAGTCGCAGAGGGAGGTGTCGAGCCCAGACCGTAGAGTTTAGAGATGAGTTTCATAGAAATAATAGTGTTGAAGACTGAGCTGTAGTCAATAAATAGGGGTCTAAGCAGACTTAAAAGTGGATAAATTCATAGGCCCAGTTGAGATGTGCCCTAGGCTGCTGTGTGAAGCAAGGGAGGAGTTTGCAGAGGGTCTTACACTAATTTTGAAATCCTCAGTCACAAGAGAGATGCCAGAGTACTGGAGGACAGCTAATGTGGTACCATTATTCAAAAAGGGAAATAAGAAAAGACAGTCAATTCCAGGCCACTAAACTAACATCGATGATAAGAAAATTATTGGAAAAAAATTTGATGAACAGAGTTAATCTCTACTTGGAGAGGAAGAGATATCAAGGATAGTCAGCATGACTTTATCAGAGGAAAATCATGTTTAATAAATCTGATTGCAAGTTGAAATGACTGGGTATACAGATAACATGGATGATGTGGTGATGCCGGCGTTGGACTGGGGTAAGCTCAGAAAGAAGTCTCACAACACCAGATTAAGGTCCAACTGCTTTATTTGGTAGCACAAGACACAAGCTTTCCGAGCACTACCTTTCATCGGGTGAGTCACCTGACAAGGGCAGCACTCTGAAAGCTTGTGCTACCAAATAAAACTATTGGACTTTAACCTGGTGTTGTGAGACTCCTTTCTATATATATGAGGGCAGTGCAGTGTAATTGATTTCTCTACATGGACTTCAGTAAGATTATTGACAAGGTTCTGCATGGGGGACTGATAACAACATAAGAAATAGGAGCAGGAGTCAGCTATCCAGCCCCTCGAGCCTGCCCCACCATTCAATAAGATCATGGCTGATGTGTAGTGGTTCAGTACCACTTTCCCGCTTTCTCCCCACAACCCTTAATTCCCTTGTCAATTAAAAACCTATCCACTCTTGACTTAAATATATACAGCAAGGAAGCCTCCACCACCTCATCAGACAGAGAAGGTAAGGCGGTAAGAGCCCAAGGATCAAGGACAATTTGGATTCAAAATTGGTTTAGTGACAAGAGGTTTACAGCATGGAATCAAGCCCTTCAGTCCAATTTGTCCGTGCAGCCCCTTTTTTAATGCATAAGCTAGTCCTAATTGCCCACATTTGGCCCATATCCCTCTATACACATCGTACCCATGTAATTATCTAAACGCTTCTTAAAAAAAATTCTATCCATTTAGTTACCTCACCCTGGATCCAGCAGAGGATGATGCTGAAAGTTGTTCTTGATCCTGGAAGCCTGTCCAGTGATGTATCACAGGGATCAGTGCTGGCTCCCTTACCGTTTGTAGTGTACATTAATGATCCAGCCATGAATGTAGGAGATATGATCAGTAAATTTGTAGACCATGCAAAAATTGGCAGTGTGGTAAATAGTGTGGAGCAAAGCTGCAGATTACAGGACTTTATAGATGGGTAGAACAGTGGCAAATAGAATTTAATACTGAACAGTGAGGTGATGCACTTTGGGAGGATTAACAAGGCAAGAGAATACACATTGATTGGTAGGACAGTGCAGAGGGACCTTGGTGAGCATGTCTATAGATCCCTAAAGAAGCGTTTAGACAATTACATGGGTATAATGGGTATTGAGGGATATGGGCCAAATGTGGGCCAAAGGTGATAAGAAGCTTATGGGATACTTTATTAGCCTAGGCATTGAATATAAGAGCAGGGAGGTTATGATTGTATAAAATGCTGGTTAGGCCACAGCTGGAATGCTGTGAGCAGCTCTGATCACCCACACTAGGGAAGGATGTGATCTTTGGAGAGGGTGTAGAGAAAATTCATCAGGATGTCACCTGAGTTTCAGCTACATTTCAGCTACAAAGAGAGACTGGTTAGACTGGGGTGTCTTCTTTAGAACAGAGGGAAGCTGAGGGAGGATCTGATTGAGGTGTATAAAATAATGGATGGCATAGATGTCATGGATAGGAAGGAACTTTTCTTCTTAGCAGAGGTAGTAGTAGAGGCAGATACAATTTTGTCTTTTAGAACATAGAACATAGAACATTACAGCACAGAACAGGCCCTTCGGCCTTCGATGTTGTGCCGACCAAAATAAAAAGCAATGCCCCTCCAAACTAAACCATTCCCTTCTCTTCCATATACTTATCAATTAACCTCTTAAACGCCACCAAACTTTGCGCATCTACAACAGTAGATTTTTAAAAAGCAGTAGTTTTTTAAAAAGCGTTTAGACAGCTACATGGGTACAATGGGTATAGAGGGATATGGGCCAAATGTGCACAATTGAAACTAGCTTAGGGGTTAAAAACTGGGTGCTACGGACAAGTTGGGCCGAAGGGCCTGTTTCCATGCTGTAAACCTCTCTGACTCTACAATGAGCTTAAAAAAAAGGGCTTAGGAAAGCTAGGAGAGGGGGGGCATGAGAAGTCCTTGGCAGGTCGGATAAAGGAAAACCCCAAGGCTTTTATGTGAGAAATAAAAGAATGACCAGGGTGCGGTTATTGTTAGTCAAGGATAGTAGTGGGAACATGTGTATGGAGTCAGAAAAGTTGGAGAGGCATTGAATGAATACTTTTCTTCAGTGTTCATAACGAGAGGGGCCATGTTTTGGGGGATGAGAGTGTGATACAGGCTGATAGGATGGAGGAGGTAGATGTTCTAAGGGAAGATGTATTAGAAAATTTGAAAAACCTGAGGGTCGATAAGTCCCCTGGGCCAGTTGGGATAATGTCCTAGGATTCTTTGGGAGGCAAGGGATGAGATTGCAGAGCCTTTGGCTTTGATCTTTAGGTTCTCACTGTCCAAGGGGATTCTGCCAGAAGACTGGAGAGTGGCGAATGTTGTTCTCTGTTCAAGAAAGAAAATAGGAATGATCCTGATAATTATAGGCTGGGTAGTCTGAATTTGATGGCTGGTAAGTTAATGGTAAAGGTCCTGACGAACAGGATTTATGACCATTTGGATAATCAGCACAGATTCATGAAGGATAAGTCTTGCCTCACAAATTTGATTGAATTCTTTGAGGAGGTAACTAAATGTGTAGATGAAGTTAGAGCAGTTGATGTCGTATACATGGATTTTAGTAAGACATTTGATAAGGTTCCCCATGATAGGCTTATGAAGAAAGTAAAGAGGTGTGGGATAGAGAGAAATTTGGTTGATTGGATAAGTAACTGACTGTCTCATAGAAGACAGAGGGTGGTGGTGGGTGGAAAATTTTCAGACTAAAGACCAGTTACCAGCGGGTGTACCACAGGGGTCAGTGCTGGGTCCTCTGCTACTTGTGATTTTTATCAATGACTTAGAAGAGGGGACTGAGGTTAGTAAATTTGCTGATGACACTAAGATTGGTGGAATAGTGGATGAGGTGGAGGGCTCTTGCAGGCTGCAAAGAGACATTGATAGGATACAGAGCTGGGCTGAAATATGGCGGATGGAGTTAAGTGCAAGATGATTCATTTTGGTAGGATAAATTTGAATGCGGATTACAGGGTCAATAGCAGAGTTCTGAGGAATGTGGAGGAACAGAGAGATCTTGAGGTCCATATCCACAGATCTCTGAAAGTTGCTACTCAAGTGGATAGAGCTGTGAAGAAGGCTTATAGTGTGTAGCGTTTATTAACAGGGGATTTGAGTTTAACAGCCATGGGGTTATGCTGCAACTGTACGGGACCTTGGTGAGACCACATTTGGAATATTGTGTTCCATTCTGGTCACCTCATTATTGAAGGATGTGGAAGCTTTGGAGAGAGTGCAGTTTACCAGGATGCTGCCTGGTTTGGAGGGTAAGTTTTATAAGGAAAGGTTGAGGGAGCTGGGGTTTTTCTCTTTGGAGTGGAAGAGGGTAAGAGGTGACTTAGTAGAGGTTTATAAGATGATGAGGGGGATAGATACAGTGGACATGCAGAGACTATTTTCTCAGATGGATGTAGCTGTTCCTAGGGGGAATAACCATAAGGTTCATGGTGGGAAATATAGGAGGGATGTTCGAGGTAGATTCTTCACTCAGAGAGTGGTTGGGGTGTGGAATGCGCTGCCTGCTGTGATAGTGGAGTCAGACACTTTAGGAACTTTTATACTCAGCTAGAAAAAGCGTTGAATATAATATTTGGCACAGGGAGATTTCATCATTATTGATATTGTTGCCATTTGACATTATTGACTGATCATTGACCTTTAACTTCTGTTTTTCGACTGGCCGTGTGTAGGCAGAAGTTTGTCAGCTCTCATCCAATTACAAAGATTTATCTGTCAGAGTTTCATGTTAATACTGATGAATTTTCATGCTTATCTTTACCAGTGATGTATTATTGCCACATGTATTACTGTGCACCTCGAAAAATATTGTTTCTTGCAGGCTATACAAAGCTTATCATTCATAGAGAGAGGAGAGAGTGCAGAATGTAGTGTTACAGTCATAGTTCGGGTGTAGGGAAAGATCAGCTTAATGCAAGGTATGTCTGATGTTAGCAGAAAAGAAGCTGCTCTTGAGCAGATATCACCAACTAGTTTTGCTAATATTCTTTATTCTTTGCCGATGGCAGCTTCTCAAGTTCAGAGACATACCAGAAATGATGACAGCGCAGTGGTTTGCACTGATGCCTCACAGCCTCAGGGAACTGGGTTTGATTCCAGTCTTAGCTAACTGTCTCCGTGGATTTCCTCCCACAGTCCAAAGATGTGCAGGTTAGAGGGATTGGCCATGGGAGATGTGTGGGGTTACTAGATAGGAGAAAGGGCTTGGGTAAGTTAGTGCTGACTCAATGGGCTGAATGCCCTTTTCTGTACTATAGGGATTGTATGATCCCGTAATGTATATGAAAAGGAACGATAACTGAAACATATCGTCCACATCCTGATTTGAAAGTTTGGGCAGAATTCTCCCAAAAAATTCTAAGCATTGAATTTATGTGAAAACTGTTGTAATTCATGCTGTTTTTTCAGTGGGAGTTCAGTGAAGAATCTCCCACACTCTGCAGAGGCTGCCAGTGTGAATATCATTAAATTTCAGGTCTCAGGGCTTTTCCCGCTGGATAATGAGATTAAAATGAAAGTATTTGCCTTTGACAAGGTACCGCATGGTAGATTGTTGCATAAAGTTAAATCTTATAGGATCCAGGGTGAAGTATCTAAATAGGTACAAAATTGGCTTCTTGACAGAATAAGTCTGACAACACCTGGTTTAAGTGCAAACATTGTATTTGATAGTAAACTCGCAAGCTTTCGAGGTTCGTGTCTTTGTCAGGTGACCTGACGAAGGGGCAAATCTCGAAAGCTTGTGAGTTTACTATCAAATAAATCATTGGACTTAAACGTGGTGTTGTCAGACTTCTTATTGTGTTTACCCCAGTCCAACACCGGCATCTCCACTTCTTCACAGAAGTCAGAGGATGGTTGTAGAGATATGTTTTTTAAACTGGAAGCCTGTAACCAGCGGTGTGCCTCAGGAATCAGTGCTGGGTCCACTGTTATTTCTCATTTATATTAATGATTTGGATGAGATTATAGCGGATATAGTTAATAAGTTTGCAGATGACACTGAGATTGGCATAATGGACAGTGAAGAAAGTTATCTCCGATTGCAGCAGGATCTTGATCAATTGAGCCAATGGGCTCATGAATGACAGATGGAATTTAAGTTAGACAAATTCGAGGTGATGGATTTTAGTCAATTGAACCAGGGCAGGACTTACTCAGTTAATGGTAGGGGGAGAGTTATAGAACAAAGAGATCTAGGGGTGCTGAAGTGAGACAGGATCAATCCTGTGTACGAATAAAAAATACATCACAGCTGTCTCTCTCTCTCTCTCTGTTACATCCTTGGGAGTGGCCTAAAATACCCCAGCAATGATTGCATGTAGATTTTGCTGGTCCGTTTGAGTGTGTATCAATTATGTCAAAGGATTTGTAACACTCAAAGTGGCCAGAAGTTATGCGATCTACTACAATTGGACAAACCACTGAAAAACTTGATAAAATCTTGGCAAGATTTGGATTGTTAGTAATAATAATTCACAACCACTTAAGAATTTGAAGATCATCTCAAAAATCAATGGAATTCAGCAAATAAGATCCACAACTTACCATCCATCAACCAATAGATTTGCTGAAAGATTCAGATAATTCTTGAAACATTCTTTAAAAACTTCAAGAAAGCAAGGTTGACTAACACATCGTGAAGTTTTCTGACATTTTATAAAAGTAGTATTGCAGGTGAGCTTTGAGTCGTTCTGTGACTAGTCTTTCTAAAAAGCAAGTTGAGAATTACATTTAACACTTCACTAGCTCTGAGGTTTCTGGACAAAGTAACAAATCAACAGCTCTCTCCAGTTGCTAGAAAATAAGGGGCAGCATGGTAGCACAGTAGTTGGCACCACTACCTCACAGCGCCAGGACCCGGGTTCAATTCCTGGCCTCGGGTCAGTGTGGAGTTTGCACATTCTCCCTGTGTCTTCATGGGTTCCTCTGGCTGCTCTGGTTTCTTTCCACATTGCAAAAACATGCAGGTTACATGGGTTGGCCTTTAGTACCCCTTACTGGCAGGGGATTAGCTAGACTAAACGCATAGGGTGTGGATGGGATTGTGAGCAATGCAGACTCAATGGGCCAAATGGCCTCCTTCTACACTGTAGCTATTCTATGATTGTATAAATGAGTGCAAAAGAACACCAATTTCAGTAAGGATGGGCGAGGGAACTCACACTGTTAAAATGGTGGTGCGGGCTCATTGGACCAAAGGGCCTGTTTCCCATGCTGTGTTGTTCTTTGAGATCACGTGTTAGCGAGTAATTATGCCATGAGTGGAAAATGTGTATCAGCCGGTATTTTAGCAAAACCAGGTTCCAGTTCTTATATTCTTCAAACAAAGATGAGTTTGGCAAAGCCATGTTGAATAATTGTCATTGTGAAAAGATTTCTTAGAATCATCTCCAGAAATACCAACTTAGTCCCTGGTGTTCTAAATACTGCTGTAGGAGACGTAGTTGAATCTGAATTTGCCTGATGATTGTGTCTTTGCTACAGTATCACATGAGAATGATGCAGAATTAGTTCCAGGAGAACAGCACACTGGATGCACAGTGGTTAGCATTGCTGCCTCACAGTGCTAAGGACTCGGCTTCCATTCCCGGTTTGGGTCACTGTTTGTGTAGAGTCTGCATGTTCTCCCCATGTCTGCGTGGGTTTCCTCCAGGTGCTCTGGTTTCCCCCCACGGTCTGAAAGACGTGCTAGTTAGGTGCATTGGCCTTGCTAAACTGTCCTCAATGTACCTGAACAGGTGGAGAGATTCTTCCTGCTTAGAAAGGATAGCAGAACTAGAGGGCACAGTCTGAAAAATAAGAGGAGGGCAGTTTAGAACATAGTTTAAGAGGAACTTCTTCACTCAAAGAGTAATGAATCTCTGGACTTCTCTGCCCGTTGAAGTGGTGGAGGCTACCTCGCTGAATATATTTAAGTCATGGGTAGATAGGTTTCTGATAGGAGAATTAAGGGTTATGAGAGAAAGCTGGAAAGTGGAATTGATCCATTTCAGATCAACCATGATCTTATTGAATGGCGGGGCAGGCTCGAAGGGCTGGATGGCCCACTCCTGCTCCTATTTCTTATGTTCTTATGAACAGGCACCAGAGTATGCAATGAGGGAAATTTCACAGTAACTTCATTACAGTGTTAATGTAAGTCTACTTGTTACTAATAAATAATCTTTAACTTCAATTTTAAATATGTCTATTGAAAATCTTATTTCTAGGGTCAAGGACAGTCAAATCCCAGAACATTGTATACAACCAATGAGGAATAGACGTCCGCCTGATTGACTTTTTTATTGACTCTATATAATGATTAATGATGCACTCACTGTGTGTGAAGTATTACTGAATCTATGTGTAACATTACAGTAATTAGTTGTCATAACCACAGTAGTAAAGGGGGAGGGATGTTATATATTTAACTGGTTGTATAATTGTTTAAGAGCTGATCACATGATTTGATGATGATGTTATTAGGGTGTTTCACAGGCTGCTATTGAGTTTTCAGTTTCTGTTTTGTGCAGACAACATCTCCTTCAATAATCCTGCTGTGTCTTCCTTTAAATCTATTTGTGCAAATCATGCCCTTTTCTTTTCATTTAAAACCCATAACTTCTAACAGGACATTACAGACACTTCCATTACAGGGAAATAAATTTGCAGGGTTATGGGAATAGTGCAGGTAAATGTGATTGGACGGTCGCTATACATTCAATGACTAAATACCCTTCTGTGTTATAATGACTCTGATTCTAAGTCCTGCTGTTCTCATGAACATCCACACTCCTGACCTTACAATGGAGGGAAGGTCATTGATCCTAAATGAATACTTTGCATCAGTGTTCATAAAGGAGAGGGACGTGTTGACAGGGAGTGTCTTAAAGGGAGGTGTTGACCAGTTAGAGATAATCTTCACTACAAGGGAGAAAGGTTAGGTTTTTTTAGGGAACATTAAAACTGACAAATCCCCAGGGCCTGATGGCATCTATCCTAGACTGCTCAGAGAGGCAACAGATGAAATGGCTGGGCCTCTAACAGAAATCTTTGTCTCTTCATTGGACACAGGTGAAATCCCAGAGGATTGGAAGATAGCAAATGTGGTACCATTATTTAAGAAGGTAGCAGAGATAACCAAGGTAATAACAGGCCAGTGAGCTTGATGTCTGTGGTTGGGAAATTATTGAAGAGGATTCTTAGAGATAGGATTTATGTACATTTAGAACGGAACAATCTCACTAGTAACATAGTTTTGTAAGAGGGAGGTCGTGCCTGTCTGTATGGATTTCAGTAAGGCGTTTGACAAAGTCCCTCATGGCAGGTTGGTTAAGAAGGTTAAGGTTCATGGGATACAAGGAGAGGTGGCTAGATGGGTAGAGAACTGGCTTGGCCGCAGAAGACACAGGTTAGCAGTCGAAGGGTCCTTTTCCGGCTGGAGGTCTGTGACCAGTGGTGTTCCGCAGGGCTCTGCACTGGGACCTCTGCTATTTGTGATATATATAAATGATCTGGAAGAAGATGTAACTGGTGTGATCAGCAAGTTTGCAGCTGACACAAAGATGGCTGGACTTGCAGATAGCTATGAACATTGTTGGACAATACAGCAGAATATAGATAGGCTGGAAAATTGGGTAGAGAAACGGCAGATGGAATTTAATCCAGGTAAATGTGAAGTGATGCATTTTGGAAGAACTAATGTAGGGGGGAGTTATACAATAAATGGCAGAACCATCAAGAGTATAGAAACACAGAGGGACGTGGGTGTGCAAGTCCATAAATCCCTGAAGGTGGCAGCATAGGTGGAGAAGGTGGTGAAGAAGGTATATGGCATGCTTGCCTTTATAGGATGGGGTATTGAGTATAAAAACTTGAGTCTGATGTTGCAGCTGTATAGAACGTTGATTAGGCTACATTTGGAGTACTGTGTCCAGTTCTGGTCACCGCACTACCAGAAGGACTTGGAGGCTTTAGAGAGAGTGCAGAGAAGGTTTACCAGGATGTTGCCTGGTATGGAGGGGCTTAGCTATGAGGAGAGATTGGGTAAACTGGGGTTGTTCTCCCTGGAAAGACGGAGAATGAGGGGAGACCTAACAGAGGTGTATAAAATTATGAAGGATATTGATAGGGTGAATAGTGGGAAGCTTTTTCCCAGGTTGAAGGTGATGATCACGAGGGGTCACAGGCTCAAGGTGAGAGAGGCGAGGTATAACTCAGATATCAGAGGGATGTTTTTACGCAGTGGGTGATGGGGGCCTGGAATGCACTGCCAAGTAGGGTGATGAAGGCAGACACGCTGGCTTCATTTAAGACTTATCTGGATAGTCACATGAGCAGTCTGGGAATGGAGGGATATAAACGAATGGCCTTGTTCGACCAATGCGCAGAACAGGCTTGGAGGGCCGAAGGGCCTGTTTCCTGTGTTGTACTGTTCTTTGCTCTTTGTTCTGTGATGAAGCAACTTCAGGCTAGTTCACTCTTCTCAACTCTTGCAACCATGTCCTAGGCCTGAAATGATTGGTCAAACTAACTTTTATTTCTGTCTCTTGTACCACTGTCATCTTGCTGTGCATTTGGAGACTCTCAACTGCACCAAACCAAATCAGCAAAGGCCCGAGATGGAACCTGGATCTTTCCTGCTTTACCTATTCCCAGAATTCTCTTGACTGAGCAATCAGAAACACAGATTGTTCATTCAACCCCAAATATTGGCATCCTACAGTGCCCAGCTCACAGCTAGAATATGCAAAATCATTAGACAAAGCCTTGCAGATAATTGCTGTTTGTATTTGGAAGTGAAAAAACAAAGTTATAAAATTCTTATTGGGATATTTGCTTGGCATGTTTCAATGAGGCAGCTACCGATTCTCTCAAATTCTCCAATCTCAATACAGCATTAAATAATTTGTTACATTGGAGGAATTTCTTTGTAAAACCAGTTACAAACAACTTAGTATAGAAAGAGGGGGAGGAGGGGAGGAGGGGAGGAGGGGAGGGACACTGAGAGATTGAGAGAGGCAGAAAGAGGAAGGAGAAGAGAGAGAGAGAGATGGAGACTGAGAAATGGAGAGAGGGAGAGGGAGCACAAGAGAGAGAGAGACTGAGAAATGAAGAGAAAGGACAAGAGAGAAATAAGAGAGACAGACGGAGATAGACAGATCAATAGACAGAGAAAAAGAGATACAGACAGACAACTCAATAGAGAGAGAGATGGACAGAGAGAGAGATACTCAAAGTTAAATAAGGAAATACAGAGGGAGATACAGAGAGAAGAGGGGACATCCTCTGATCAGCAAGAATCATTAACAGACAATCATGAAAGAGACAATTTGGCCCATCGTGCATCTGCTGGAATCCTCTCGACAACACTGCCTGCAGTATTTCAGACTGAGTTCGCACAGAGACCTTGATGGGAAAGTTGAGGGCGACATGTTAGCTCAGGATTAGTTTTCAGATATCAGCGCAATGGTGACTTTTCCTCATTTCCATTCCGGGCCAAATTCCCAGAGTTCTCATCACCTGGGATTCCAACTCCAGTTGCCTGACCTCCACCATTCCCCATGTCCATTGTTGAGACCCATACCTATCCCTCAGTGGAGATCAATCCTCAATTTACCAGAGTTTCTGTGACAATCCTCTCCACAATTCCCAATGCCCACTCGGAATCCCAGTGGGATCACAGCTCCCGTATAACTGGCATCACTCCGACCTCAACATGGCGTCGAATAGAGCACAACTTCAGCAAGAAAAGATAACAAAAACCCAGCTCCAGATCAATGATGGATCCTTTAGGGGGGAACCAGGTCCACCACAGAGATGGGGGCAGGAGAGAATGGGACTGGAAGCAGAGGGGGTGAGGGGGAGTAGAATGGAGGGGCAAGACAGAGGCAGGTGAAGAGGCAAGCTCATCTGCTCCAAGCACTATCTTCAGTGCGGTGAGTGACTCCAGACTTGATGCTGTAACGTTTCTTTACGATCATGTTGATGTAACCCTTCATTATCTTTGTTATCTCACCCACCTAAAGTCAACACAAACAAAGAACAAAGAACAAAGTGAGAAACTAAAAAAATCACAAAATATCTCAGAGAGAGAAAGAAAAACGATAGCAATATCTCAAAGAAACAGAAACAACAGCAATATCTCAGAGAGAGAGAAAGAAAGCAAAGAACAAAGAAAATTACACCCCAGGAACAGGCCCTTCGGCCCTCCAAGCCTGCACCGACCATGCTGCCCGACTGAACTAACACTCTTCCAGGAACCATATCCCTCTACTCCCACCCTATTTGACCAGACACCCGTTAAGAGTCACTATAGTACCTGTTTCCACTACCTCCCCCAGTAGCAAGTTCCAGGCACCCATCGCCCTCAGAACGTTCTGAGCAGAGACTGATAGCCAAGTTCCGCACACATGAGGACAGCATCAACCAGGATCTTGGGTTCATGTCACACTATCTGTAACCCCCACGACCTCCCTGAACTTGCAAAATCTCACTAACTGTCCTGTCTGGAAACAATACACATCTCTAACTTGTGCTTAATCCTCTCTCTACTCACATTGTCTGTACCTTTCAAACTTGATTTTCTATAAAAACTCACATTCCAACCATTATCTTGCAAATTGAGTTTGTGTCTTTATATGCCCTGTTTGTGAACACATCTTTCACTCACCCAATGAAGGGGCAATGCTTTAAAATTTGTGACTCATGCTATGAAATAAACCTGTTGGACTTTAACCTGGTGTTGTGAGACTTCTTAATATTCTCCTTAACCAGTAGTGCAACTCCCCCACCTCTTGTATGCCCTCCTCTATCCCACCTGAAACTTCTATATCCTGGAATATAAATCTGCCAATCCTGTCTTTCCCTTAACCAAGTCTCTGTAATGGATAAGGGCCCCTCTCCCTTCCTCCCCCGTCCCTTCCTCCCCCCACCATCCCAATGGTTAAGTGGAAATCCAGCCTGTTCTCTGGAACAGAGTGTTTGGAAGTGCTGGTGGCTGTGGTGAGTGTGAAAATTTTCAAATTGCTTTTTTTCCCTCTATTTCCGGTTGTTTAGTTAGGGAGCACATCACAGCGGGTGCAAATTCTCCCTAAATTGTCTCGTAAATTTGGTTCCAATTCAGATTTCTATAAACATAAACAGGGATCAAGGGTAGAAGTGGGAATATCAAGGTGGCGGTGCAGGCTCATTGGGCTGAAGGGCCTGTTTCCAGTGCTGTTTTGTTCTTTGTTTGTTCTTTGCCACCCCAATTAGAACTCCCAAGAGGAGCCCCTGGCACTGTCCTCTATCCTTTGCCAGGGCAGTGCCAGAGGTCAGTGCCTGGACGCATCCTGCTCCCCTGCATGGGAGGGCTATATGTTCCTTTATGCTCTCAGTGGACTCCATTTGTTTGGTTCATCCGAATGATTCACAAGCCTCTAAGTGAAGAAATGTCTCTGTATCTTATCCTAACTGACTGGCTCTTCCTGAGACTGATCACTCTAACAAAGCGCCGTCTCTCAAGGTCATGCACAAGATTACTCATCAACTCTCTCACCTGTGGAGTTTCAAAGAACATTTCCCGTTCGTCCACTGTGATCTTGTAAGTGTTTGGGAGCGGAGCACCAAAGAACACAATGTGTTCATACGGGAAGGTTTCCAATGGCCGGGCATCACCCCGTTTGTAGATGGAAATGTTTTCAGCGCTGACACCCATCCACAGCTCGCTGGGAAATCCACCTTCCTTACACTGCAACCAACCAACCAAAGAGCATTAGCACCTATAGGAACCAATCAGAAGGCATTTGCATCCACAGGAACTAATCAGAAAGGGAAGTGGAAAGGAATAGAACAGAAAATGGGGGAAGGCTGGATGGAAAAAGGGTAGACAGGATGGACAGGTAATGGGGGAGGAATAATTGGGAGGAGTGAGATAGAAGAGCAGTGTAATGGGGAGGGAACAACACTAGTAACTTTGTCAACATAAACAAGGACCAAGTAGAAAGAGTTGAGAGTTTCAAGTTTTGAGCTGTCCAGATCACAAACAACCTATCCTCGCCCACTGGCCCACCCCCCCATGCCAACACTATAGTTAAGAAAGTCCACCAATGCTTCTGTTCTCAGAAGATGAAGGAAATTTTGCATGTCAGCTATGACTCTCACCAACTTTTGTAGAAAGCATTCTTTCTTGTATCACAGCTTGCTCTGGGCTCTTGCCCTGCCCAAAACTGCAAGGAACTACAAAGGTTGTGAATGTAGCCCAATCCATACACAAACCAGCCTCCCAGCCTTGGCAAAGCAGCCAGCATATTTAAAAATCCCATGGACCCTGGACATACTCTCTTCCACCTTCTTTCGTCGGGAAAAAGATATAAAAGTCTAAGGTCACGTACCAACCGACTCAAGAACAGCTTCTTCCCTACTGCCGTCAGACTTCTGAATGGACCTAACTTGCATTAAATTGATCTCTCTCTACACCCTAGCTATGACTGTAACACTACATTAGAACATAGAACACTACAGCACAAACAGGCCCTTCGGCCCACAAGTTGTGCCGAACACATCAAAACCTACCCAGCCATAGACCTATCTATAACCCCCAATCCCACTGGATCCCATATACTCATCCAGAAGTCTTTTAAAAGACCCCAGCGAGTTCGCCTCGACCACCACCGATGGCAGCCGATTCCATTCACTCACCACCCTCTGAGTGAAAAACCTTCCCCTAGCATCCCCTCTGTACTTGCTTCCCTGCACCTTAAATCTGTGCCCTCTCGTCGCGACCATTTCAGCCCTGGGAACTAGTCTCTGAGAGTCCACCCTATCTAATCCTCTCAACATCTTGTAAACCTCTATCAGGTCGCCTCTCAACCTTCGTCTCTCCCGGGAGAACAGTCCCAGCTCCCTCAACCTGTCTTCATAAGGCATGCCTCCCAATCCAGGCAACATCCTTGTAAATCTCCTCTGCACCCTTTCAATAGCTTCCAAGTCCTTCCTATAGTGAGGCGACCAGAACTGCGCACAGTACTCCGTGTGGTCTGACAAGGGTCCTATAAAGCTGCAGCATTACCTCCTGACTCCTGAACTCAATCCCTCGATGAATGAAGGCCAGTACACCGTAAGCTTTCTTAACCACATCCTCCACCTGGGAGGCCGATTTAAGAGTCTTATGGACCCGGACTCCAAGATCCCTCTGCTCTTCCACACAGCTAAGACTCCTACCTTTGATAGTGTACTCATTCATCCCGTTGGATCTGCCAAATGGACCACAACACATTTATCCGCGTTGAAGTCCATCTGCCACTTCTCCGCCCAGTCTTGCATCCTGTCGATGTCATGCTGCAACTTCTGACATCCCTCCAGACCATCCACAACACCACCGACCTTCGTGTCATCGTCGAACTTACTCACCCATCCCTCCACTTCCTCATCCAGGTCATTTATGAAAATGACAAACAGCAAGGGTCCTAGAACAGATCCCTGGGGCACTCCACTGGTGACCGACCTCCATGCAGAAAAAGAGCCATCCACAACCACCCTCTGCCTTCTGCAGGCAAGCCATTTCTGGATCCACAAGGCCAAAGCCCCTTGGATCCCATGCCCTCTCACCTTCTCAAGAAGTCTTGCATGTGGGACCTTGTCAAATGCCTTGTTGAAGTCCATGTACACCACATCCACTGCTCTTCCTTCGTCAATGTGTTCAGTCACATTTTCGAAGAACTCAATTAAGCTTGTAAGGCACGACCTGCCTTTTACAAAACCATGTTGACTATTTCTAATCACCCTAAACTTCTCCAAATGCTCGTAAATCTTGTCCCTCAGAAGCCTCTCCATCAGCTTACCAACCACTGAGGTCAGACTCACCGGTCGGTAATTTCCAGGACTATCCCTGTTCCCTTTCTTGAAAATCGGGACCACATCCGCAATCCTCCAATCCTCCGGAACCTCTCCCGTCTCCATCGACGACGCAAAGATCATCGCCAGGGGCTCTGCAATGACATCCCTCACCTCCCACAATAACCTGGGGTACATCCCATCTGGTCCCAAAGACTTGTCTATCTTGATAGCATTTAAAAGTTCTAACACATCCACTTCCTTAATATCTACATACTCAATCTTTTCAGTCTGCCGCAACCTTGTAGTGCATCCTCCCAGATCACTTTCCACCGTGAATACTGAGGCAAAGTACTCTTTAAGCACCTCTGCCATTTCTTCCGGTTCCATACATACTTTTCCCCCTTCACCTTTTATAGGTCCTATCCCTTCTCTTCTCATCCTTTTACTTTTCACATATTTGTAGAAGGCCTTGGGATTCTCCTTACTCCTACCAGCCAAGGCCTTCTCATGACCCCTTCTGGCTCTCCTAATTTCCTTTTTAAGCTCTCTTCTATAATCCTTATACTTCTCTAGATCCCCAACATCTCCTAGCTCTTTGAACCTTTTATACACCTTTCTTTTCTTCCTGACCATGTTCACCACAGCTTTCGTGCACCACGGTTCCCGCGTCCTACCAAAACCTCCTTGTCTCACCGGAACGTTGTTGTGCAAAGCTCCAGACAAGCATTCCTTGAATATCTGCCACCTTCCTTCTGTGCTTTTCCCCAGGAACACCTCCTTCCAGTTTATTCGCCCCAACATCTGCCTGATGTCTTCATATTTCCCCTTATTCCAGACAAACACCTTCCTAGCCTGCCTAATCCTATCCTTTTCCAATGCAAGGGTGAAGGAGATAGAATTATGATCTCCATCCCCAAGATGCTCTCCTACCGAGAGATCCATCACCTGTCCTGGTTCATTAGCTAGTACCAGTCCAGTACAGCCTCTCCTCTCGTAGGCTTGTCCATGTGCTGTGTCAGGAAACCCTCCTGAACACACCTAACAAACTCCTCCCCATCCAACCCCCTTACCCTTGGGATATTCCAGTCGATGTTTGGGAAATTGAAGTCTCCCATCACAACAACTCTGTTATTTCTACATCTCTCCAGTATCTGTTTCCCTATCTGTACCTCAACTTCCCTGTCACTATTGGGTGGCCTATAGAATACACCCAGCAACGTCACCGACCCTTTGCTATTCCTAACTTCTACCCACAGAGACTCCGTAGACATTCCCTCCTCAGTATCCACCTTCTCTGCAGCCATGACACTGTCCCTGATCAACAGTGCCACTCCACCACCTCTTTTGCTTCCCTCCCTGTCCTTCCTGAAGGATCTGAATCCCGGGACCTGTAGTACCCAGTCCTGTCCCTGAGACATCCAAGTCTCTGTAATGGCCACCACATCACAATCCCAAGCAGCAATCCACGCCCTAAGTTCATCCACCTTATTTACTACACTCCTGGCATTAAAATAGACACAGCTCAGTCCCTCAGACTGGACATTTCCCTTCTCCCCCACTCGTCTAACCTGCCTCTCATCCTGCCTAGAGTCCTTCCCTACCTGGGAGCTAACTTCCTTGCTCCCAGTCTCCACATCACTATTCCCTCCCCCTAACCTTTCTAGTTTAAAGTCCCCCAGTAGCCCTAGCCAGTCTTCCCGCCAAGATATTAGTCCCCCTGGGATTCAGGTGCCACCCGTCTTTGCTGTACAGGTCACACCTGCCCCTAAAGAGGTCCCAATGATCCAGGAACCGGAATCCCTGCCCCCTGCTCCAGTCCCTCAGCCGCGTATTCAACCTCCACCTCATACTATTCCTGCTCTCACTCTCCCGAGGTGCAGGCAGCAATCCTGAGATTACTACCTTCGTTTTCCTCTCTCTCAGCTGCCTACCCAGTTCCCTATAATCCCTTTTCATGTCCACTTCCCTCTTCCTGCCTATGTCAGTAGTACCTATATGTACTACAACTTCCAGTTCCTCACCCTCCCCTTTCAGGATGTCCGTGATGCATCCAGAGACATCCCGAATCCCAGCATTCTGCACTCTCTTGTTTCCTTCTCTATAAACAGTGTGCTTAGTCTGTATAGACCTCAAGAAACACTACTTTTCATTATTTTCATACAATGTGACAACAAGAAATCAAATCAAACTATCCAAATCTTGTAATATTAGTTACATGGTCTCCAAACCCTCAGCAATGTCACAAGTTGGACTTTTTTCAGTCAGAATCATAGAGGTTTACAGCATGGAGCAGATCCTTCTGCTCAACTTGTCCATGCCGCCCTTTTTTTTAAACTCCTAAATTAATCCCAGTTGCTGCATTTGGCCCATATCCCTCTAGACCCATCTTATCTATGTAATTGCCTAACTGCTTTTTAAAAGACAAAATTGTACCCGCCTCTACTACTACCTCTGGCAGCTTGTTCCAGACACTCACCACCATCTGTGTGTCCCTCTGGACCTTATTGTATCTCTCCCCTCTCACCTTCAACCTATGCTCTCTAGTTTTAGACTCGTCTACGTTTGGGAGAAGATATTGACTATCTACCTTGTCTATTCCCCTCATTATTTTATAGACCTCTATAAGATCACCCTTCTGTCTCCTACGCTCCAGAGAAAAAAGTCCCAGTCTATCCAGCCTCTCCTTATAACTCAATCCATCAAGTCCTGGTAGCATCTTAGTAAATCTCCTCTGCACTCTTTCTAGTTTAATAATGTTCTTTCTAGAATAGGGTGACCAGAATTGCACACAGTATTCCAAGTGTGGTCTTCCCATGTCTTGTACAATTTCAATAAGACGTCCCAACTCCTGTATTCAATGTTCTGATCGATGAAACCAAGCATGCTGAATGCCTTCTTCACCACTCTGTCCACCTGTGACTCCACTTTCAAGGAGCAATGAACATGTACCCCTAGATCTCTTTGTTCTGTAATTCTCCCTAATGCCCTACCATTAACTGAATAAGTTCTGCCTTGGTTCAATCTACCAAAATGCATCACCTTGCATTTGTCTAAATTAAATTCCATCTACCATTCGTCAACCCTCTGGCCCAATTGATCAAGATCCTGCTGCAATCCGAGATAACTTCCTTCACTGTCCACTATGCAACCAATCTTGGTGTCATCTGCAAACTTACTAACCATGCCTCCTATATTCTCATCCAAATCATTAATATAAATGACAAATAACAGTGGGCCCAGCACTGATCCCTGAGGCACACTGCTGGTCACAGGCCTCCATTTTGAAAAACAACTCTCTAGAACCACCATCTGGCTTCTGTAAAGAAGCCAATTTTGTGTCCACTTAGATATCTCACCCTGAATCACGTGAGATTTAACTTTATGCAGCAACCAACCATGCGGTACTTTGTCAAAGACCTTGCTAAAGTCCACGTAGGCACTGCCCTCATCTTCCTTCTTGGTTACTCCTTCAAAAAACTCAAGTAAATTTGTGAGACATGGTTTTCCACTTACAAAGCCATGCTGACTGTTCCTAATTGTGTTTCTAAATACCTGTAGATCCTGTCTCTCAAACTACCTTCTAACAATTTACTCACCACAGATGTGAGGCTCACTGGCCTGTAGTTCTCAGGCTTTTCCCTGCAGCCTTTTTTAAACAAAGGTACAACATTTGCCACCCTCCAATCTTCAGGCACCTCACCCGTGACTATCAATGATTCAAATATCTCAGCTAGGGGATCCGCAATTTTATCCCACAAACGTCCTGGGATACATTTCATCGGAAGTATAGTATCAGAGAGGCAAAGAAAGAGGTTGTAGTTACTTTTTGAAGGCCCCGTCTTTTCAACCTTTCCCCTCACTTGGGGTATGGTAACCCTGAGGTTAAATCACCAGTCAGATCTCACCCTCAAAGGGAAGAGCAGCTGATAGTTATCTGAGACTATGGCAACTTTAGTTGCTTAAAATAAATCCCACAACATGTTGAAAGTGAACTAAACTAAATACTGAGAACGGATACCTTTTGGATCCAAAGGTAATAGGAGACAGAGAGTAATAATGGAAGGGTGTTTTCTAGCTGGAGGTCGGTCACTAGTGGTGTGCCACAGGGCTCGGTACTGGGACCTCTTCTATTTGTAATATATATAAATAACTTGGAAGAGGGAGTAAGTGGAGTGATCAGCAAGTTTGCGGACGATACAAAGATGGCTGGACTTGCGGATAGTGAGGAGCATTGTCAGGCGATGCAGCAGGACATAGATAGGCTGGTAGCTTGGGCACATAGATGGCAGATGGAATTCAATCCTGATAAATGCATCACCTTGCATTTCAGGAGAAAAAATGTAGGTGGGGGTAGATAAAGGGTAGACCTATTAAGAGTATAGAAACGCAGAGGGACCTGGGGGTGCAGGTAAACAAGTCTCTGAAGGTGGCAGAGCAGGTGGAGAAGGTTGTGAAGAAAGCATATGGTATACTAGCCTTTATAGGAAGGGGTATAGAGTACAAGAGCTGGCCTTTAATGTTGCAGTTGTATAGAACGTTGGTTAGACCTCATTTAGAATACTGAGTCCAGTTCTGGTCGCCTTACTACCGGAAGGACGTAGAGACACTGGAGAGAGTGCAGAGGAGGTTTATCAGGATGCTGCCTGGTATGGAAGGTCTGAGTTACGAGGAGTTGTTAGGCAAATTGGGGCTGTTTTCCTTAGAAAGATGTAGACTTAGAGGAGATCTAATAGAGGTGTACAAGATTATAGAACATAGAACATAGAACATTACAGCACAGAACAGGCCCTTCGGCCTTCGATGTTGCGCCGACCAATATAAAAAGCAATGCCCCTCCAAACTAAACTATTCCCTTCTCTTCCATATACTTATCAACTAACATCTTAAACGCCACCAAACTTGGCGCATCTACAACTGCTGCAGGCAGGGCATTCCACTCCCGAACCACCCTTTGGGTAAAGAACCTACCTCTGATATCCGTCCTATAACTATCACCCCTTAATTTAAAGCTGTGTCCCCTCGTGCTAGCTTTCTCCATCCTAGGAAAAAGGCTATCACTGTCCACCCTATCTAACCTCTAATCATCTTATATGTTTCGATTAGGTCCCCTCTTAGCCGCCTCCTTTCTAACGAAAACAACCTCAAATCCCGCATCCTCTCTTCATAAGACCTGCCCTCCATACCAGGCAACATCCTGGTAAATCTCCTCTGTACCCTCTCCAATGCCTCCACATCTTTCCTATAATGTGGGGACCAGAACTGCACACAATACTCCAAGTGCGGCCGCACTAGAGTTTTGTACAGTTGCAACATGATGTTGCAGCTCCGAAATTCAATCCCCCTACCAATAAAAGCCAAGACTCCATATGCCTTCTTAACAACCTTCTCAACTTGGCTGCTTACTTTCAGGGATCTATGCACATACACACCAAGATCCCTCTGTTCATCAACACTACTAAGAATCCTACCATTAGCCCTATACTCTACACATTTATTATTCCTGCCATAGTGCATTCCCTCACACTTTTCCACATTAAACTCCATTTGCCACCTCTCGGCCCAGCTCTGCAACTTGTCCAAGTCCCTCTGCAAACTATACACCCCTCTTCACTATCTACCACTCCACCGACTTTAGTGTCATCTGCAAATTTACTAATCCATCCTTCAATACCCTCATCCAGATCATTTATAAAAATTACAAACAGCAGGGCCCCAAAACAGACCCCTGAGGTACACCACTTGTCACCGAACTCCACGATGAATATCTCCCATCAACCACCACCCTCTGTCTTCTATCTGCTAGCCAATTCCTAACCCAATTAGCTAAATCACCTCTATCCCATACATCTGCATTTTCTGCACAAGTCTTCCATGGGCCACCTTATCAAACGCCTTACTAAAGTCCATATATACCACATCAACCGCCTTACCCCCATCCACCTCTTTGGTCACTTTTTCAAAAACTCAATGAGGTTAGTAAGGCACGACCTACCCTTCACAAAACCATGCTGACTATCCCCAATCAATTCATTTCTCTCTAAATAACTGTAAATCCTATCCCTAATAATTCTCTCCAATACTTTGCCCACAACATAAGTAAGACTCACTGGCCTATAATTCCCTGGAAAGTCTCTCTTCCCCTTCTTGAACAATGGGACCACATTCGCTATCCTCCAGTCTTCCGGAACTATACCCGTAACCAACGACAACCTGAAGATCAGAGCCAGAGGCTCTGCAATCGCCTCTCTTGCCTCCCAGAGAATCCTAGGGTAAATCCCGTCCGGCCCAGGGGACTTATTCAACTTCAAACCCTCGCGAAAATCTAGCACATCCTCCCTATCTACTTCAATACTTTCCAGTTTGCAACCCTGTACCTCAGTGTTCTCCATGACTACATTTACATCACCCTGCGTGAATACCGAAGAGAAATATTTATTCAGTACCTCTCCAATCTCCTCAGGCTCCACGCACAACATCCCACTGCTGTCTATGACTGGCCCTAATCTTGCCCTAACCAATCTTCTATTCTTAACACATCTAAAGAAAGCTTTAGGATTCTCCCTAATCCTATCAGCCAAAGTCTTCTCATGTCCTCTCTTTGCTCTCCTGAATTCCCCCTTTAGCTCCCTCCTGGCTAATCTATAGCTATCCATTGCACTAACCGAGCCTTCAAGCCTCATCCTGACATAAGCCTCCTTTTTCCTTTTAACCAGCAAATCAACATTTTTCGTACACCAAGGTTCTCTTACTCGACCATTTCCTCCTTGCCTGACAGGGACATACTTAACGAGGACTCGCAGCAGCTGCTCCTTGAATAAGCTCCACATTCCAGATGTTCCCAGTCCCTGTAGTTTCCTAGTCCAATCTATGCACCCTAATTCTCTCCTGATGGTCTCATAATTACTCTTCCCCCAGCTATAACTACTGCCCCAGCTTCATGCCTATCCCTATCCATCACTAAGGTGAACGTAACCGAATTGTGGTCACTATCACCAAAATGTTCACTAACTTCCAAGCCTAACACCTGGTCTGGCTAATTGCCCAGCACCAAATCCAATGTAGCCTCACCTCTAGTTGGCCTATCTACATACTGAGTCAAAAACCTTCCTGCACACTTTGTACAAAAACTGACCCCTCTAACGAGCTAGAGCTATAGCTATTCCAATCAATATTAGTAAAGTTAAAGTCCCCCATAACAATTACCCTATTACTTTCACTCCTGTCCAGGATCGACTTTGCAATCCCTTCCTCTACCTCTCTAGAACTTTTAGGAGGTCTATAAAAGACTCCCAACAGGGTGACCTCTCCTCTCCTGTTTCTAATCTCAGCCCATCCTACCTCAACAGACAAGTCCTCATCAAACTTCTTTTCTGTCACTGTGATACAGTCTTTGACTAATAATGCCACTCCTCCCCCACTTCTACCTCCTTCTCTACTCCGACTAAAGCATTTGAACCCCGGAACCTGCAACATCCATTCTTGTCCCTGCTCTACCCAAGTCTCTGAAATGGCCACAACGTCGAAGTTCCAGGTACTGGTCCAAGCTGCAAGTTCCTCCCCCTTATTGCGAATACTCCTTGCATTAAAGTATACACATTTCAAACCATGCCCATCCCCACCCGTACACTGCTGTGTTTTACAGCTTTCCTCTATGACCCCCTTAGATTATGAGAGGTATAGATAGAGTAAACAGGGTTAAGCTTTTTCCTAGGATGGACTCAAATAGCACAAGGGGTCACGGGCTTAGGATGAGGGGGGTAAGGTATAATTTGGATGCTAGAGGGAGTTTTTTCACACAGAGGGTGGTGGGGATATGGAATGTGCTGCCAAGTAAAGTGGTGGAGGCAGGTACTCTGGAGTTATTTAAGAAATACTTAGATGGGCACATGAACAGAATGGGAATGGAGGGGTATAGAAAACTGATTTAAAATAGGGATCATGAGCCTTGGGAGTTCCCTATGAAGTATGTAAATAGTTGATGATATTGATGTATTTGTTTTATCCTAAAGGTACTTTGGTCTGCCTTGTCTAACCAGGGACATACACACGATGAGTTGTGAGAGGGCTGCTCTTGGATTTTGAGAGTATCCGACTGCTTCACGTCATTAGTATATGCTTGAACTGGACCAGCTGATGGGCAACACGACAGCTCAGTGACTATCTCTGTGCTGTGCAGATACATGGATTTGGGCCTGTGTCTGTGGGAATTTGCGCATTCTCCCCGTGCTTGCACGGGTTTTCTCCGGGTGCTCCGGTTTCCTCCCACATCCCAAAGATGTGCTGTTAGGCTGATTGGCAAAACAAATTCTCCCTAAATTGTCTTGCAAATTTGGTTTTTAATCCATAGACCTATAAACATAGACAGGGATCATGGGTAGAAGTGGGAACATCGAGGTAGCGGCGCGGGCTCATTGGGCCGAAGGGCCTGTTTCCCATGCTGTTTTGTTCTTTGTTCTTTGAAATTGTGGAATTAAGAGCAAAGGTGGGAAAATAATTTAAGGGGTAAATCCAGACCAACATACCTCAACATCAAAGAGAGTTGAACCATATCCTGGCCATTCCATGATAATAGCCATGTATCTCAGCATAGCTTGATGCTGCTTCATCCCACGAAGCCTCTTCCACTTGTCCACGATGCTTGTGCGAGTAGCTGACATCTCCTCTTTCAGCCACATCTCCAACATTTGTTCTTCTTCCATCTTCTGTTTCTTCACTGAGCCTGTTCGGAGGCTGAGGCGTAATGTCCCCTCCAAGAAACTCGACCTTCTCTTCTCCAGGGTCTGAGAGTTGAACTTTGTAGACTGGAAGATCTTGTTCCTCAGTTTGGAAATCGGATAAACTTCCTGAAGATTCAAAGAGAGCTTGTTGTAGTCTCCATAGACGTATTGGAGTCTCAAAGCTGCTAAAAGCTGCAGAGTATCTTCTGGAGCTGGGAAATGTCCACTGAGTAAACATTCATGGGCCTGGATAAAGACAAAGGTAAACTCTGGTAAGTCAGAACAACTCTGAGGTGGCACAATGGTTAGCATTAGTGCCTCACAGTGCCAGGGACCTGGGTTCGATTCCCAGCTTGGGTCACTGTCTGTATGGAGTTTGCACATTCTCCCTGTGTCTGTGTGGGTTTCCTTCACAATCTGAAAGACATGCTGGTTTGCTGCACTGACCCAAACAAACGCTGGACTGTGGTGATTAGGGGAATTTCACAATAACTTCACTGCACGGTAATGTAAGCCTACTTCTGACAATAATAAAATAATAATAATTGGCCAGAATCTCCACCTTAATACTGAGAGAGTGGAACCACCAGCAATCAGTATCTTAACTCTAAAAATGAGTGACAAGAATCACCACTTTAATATGGACTTGCCAGGAGCTCCAACTTAATAAACGCCATCTACAATCTCAGCCTTAGCAATGAGTGGGGGTTGGGCAGAACCTGCACCTTAATGAGCAGCAACGGAAAGGTTCAGGCTCAGCTGCACTCCATCGCGAGTAAACAGCAATAATAACAGCACACCCAATACACTGTAGATGAAGAACAATCAGTGCAGAGGGACACCATTCAACTTAAGGAGTCTGCACCGACCACAACCCCACCCAGGCCCCATCTCTGTAATCCCACATATTTACTCTGCTAATCACTCTAACCTATACATCCTGGACACAAAGGAGCAATTTAGCATGGTCAATTTACCCAACCTGCACATCTTTGTACAGTGGGAGGAAACCAGACCACCCAGAGGAAACCCAGAGGCTTCAGTAAGAGAGTCACAGAGGGTTCAGGGCTGGGGTTGGGGACAGGGCAGGGGAGGAGAGGAGTGTGGACAGGGGGAAGACTCAGCAGAGGGGGGAAAGGGGAGAGTCTGGGTGGAGTCATGGTTCCAGGGCTGGAGTTGAGATTTGAGTCACAATGGGATAAGGTGGGGTTGAGGTGTTTCTCGTGGGCTGGCGCTGACTCGATGGGCCAAAAGGCCTCTTCACTGTAAAATTCTAACAAATGAAAACTGTTGAAATCTCGATAACCAGTCCATCAGTAGCTGCTCACTATTTCATTAACCAGCTCATTAAGAAGCTGATAATACAGGCAATTTGTAAACTCAGTTTCCATTTGTTATTGAACGAGTACTGAGTTCAAACCTGTTCGAACATGAATGCGAATTCCACTCCATTCTTTGGCACGTTCTCCACATCCAAGAAGCAGTAGAGTTTGAAGTAAAGGCCCCAAATTCGGTCCACACTCTCTGCGTTCATCACCATCCTACAGAGCACAGCATACATTAAACAGGAAGCTCACTCTCACTCACATTCTCCACACACCCACCCCCTCACCTTCACTCACATCTGACCCCATCCCTCTTCACCCCTACCCCCCCAACTCTCTCTCACCCCAAACTCATCAATCATACACACCTCTCTCCTTCCCATTCCCAACCTCTGTGGGAGGCTAGCAAGGAAATTGCAGATCCCCCAGCACAGATATTCTGAAGATTGGAGGATGTAAAATATTGAGTCTTTGTTTAAAAAGGGCTTCAGGGAGAAGCCTGGGAATTACAGGCCAGTGAGCCTCACATCTGTGGTGGGTAAGTTATTAAAAGATATTTTGAGAGACAGGATCTGCAGGCATTTAGGGAGAGAAGGACTGATTAGGGACAGTCAGCATGGCTTTGTGAGTGCAAAATCATGTCTTACAAATTTGATGAAGTTTTTTGAAGGGGTAACCAAAAAAGTAGATGAGGGCAGTGCAGTTGATATAGTCTACATGGATTTTAGCATTGACAAGGTACCATACAATAGGTTGTTACATAGGTTAAATCACGGGATCCAGAATAAGGTAGCCAAATAGATACAAAACTGACTTGATGACTAAACCAGAGGATGACTGTAGAGGATTGTTTTTCAAACTGGAGGCCAGTGACCAGCGGTGTGCCTCAGGGATTAGTGCTGGGCCCATTGTTATCTGTCATTTATATTAATGATTTGGATGAGAATATAGGGGGCATGGTTAGTACATTTGTGGATGACACCAAGATTGGTGCACAGTGGACAGTGAAGAAGGTTATCTAGGATTGCAACAGGATCTTGATCAACTGGGACAGTGCGCTGACAAATGGCAGATGGAGTTTAATTTAAATAAATGCGAGGTGTTGGATTTTGGTGGATCAAACCAGGGCAGGACTTACTCAGTTAATGGTAGGGGGAGAGTTATAGAACAAAGAGATCTAGGGGTGCAGGATCATTGTTCCTTGAAAGTGGAGTCACAAGTGGACAGAGTGATGAAAAAGGCATTCGGCATGCTTGGTTTCATTGATCAGAATGTTGAGCACAGGAGTTGGGATGTTTTGTTGAACTTGTACAAGACATTGGTAAGGCCAGACTTGGAATACTGTGTGCAGTTCTGGTCACCCTATTCTAGAAAGAATATTATTAAACTAGGAGTGCAGAATAGAATTACTAGGACGCTACCAGGACTTGACGGATTGAGTTATAAGGAGAGGCTGGATAGACTGGGACTTTTTTCTCTGGAGTGTAGGAGGCTGAGGGGTGATCTTACAGAACAATAACAGACATAGATCAGCTAGATTGTCACTATCTTTTCCCAAAGGTAGGGGAGTCTAAAACTAGAGGGCATAGGTTTAAGATGAAAAGGAAGAGATACAAAAGTGTCCAGAGGGGCAATTTTTCCTCACAAAGGGTGGTGAGTGTCTGGAACAAGCTGCCAGAGGCAATAATAGAGACAGATACAATTTTGTCTTTAAAAGGCATTTAGACAGTACGTCTATAGAGGGATATGGGCCAAATGCAGGCAATTGGGATTAGCTTCAGGGTTTTAAAAAAGGGCAACATGGACAAGTTGTGCCGAAGGGCCTGTTTCCATGCTGTAAACCTCTCTGACTCTCTCCCATTACGCCATGCACTTGTCTGCCTGCCACTATACCATCCACCTAACTCCCCAACATTCCTGATGACAGTGTCCTTCTCTCTCATTCCCCTCCCGCCCCCTGCCCCTTGTGTTTATGGATTTGAAATCCTATTTCCTCAATCTCAGGTTTTTCAAGTAAAACATCCTCACCTCTCAAACTTTGCCAGAACGTCTGCGACAATGACACGACTCTCAATTGCCCGGTCTCCACACTCACTATGTTCAAACAGAGCAAACAGATTGCGACTATCCTCCATGGCCAGGCCCCGGATTAGCTTTTCCACAACCTGCTCACCGACAGAGAGAAAGAAGCAGCCCTTAGAAATATCCAACCCCCTGCCCCCAGACGGGTATCAGAGCAACCCCCTGCCCCCAGAGGGATATCAGAGCAACCCCTTGCCCCCAGAGGGGTATCAGAGCAACCCCCTGTCCCCAGAGGGGTATCAGAGCAGCCCCCTGCCCCCAGAGGGGTATCAGAGCAGCCCCCTGCCCCCAGAGGGGTATCAGAGCAACCCCCTGCCCCCAGAGGGGTATCAGAGCAGCCCCCTGCCCCCAGAGGGGTATCAGAGCAACCCCTGCCCCCAGAGGGGTATCAGAGAAACCCCTTGCCCCCAGAGGGGTATCAGAGCAACCCCCTGCCCCCAGAGGGGTATCAGAGCAACCCCCTGCCCCCAGAGGGGTATCAGAGCAACCCCCTGCCCCCAGAGGGGTTTCAGAGGGGAACACTTGCCCTGAGTGGACAGTGATTGGTTTCAGCGCAAAGAGAACAAACTTCATATGGAGAAGGCATACGGAGTCTTAGCTTTTATTGGTAGGGGATTGAATTTCGGAGCCGCAACGTCATGTTGCAACTGTACAAAACTCTAGTGCGGCCGCACTTGGAGTATTGTGTACAGTTCTGGTCCCCGCATTATAAGATGTTCTATGTTCTATGTTCATCCGTATCAGCAAAATTCTCTGGTTATGGAGGTGAAATGGCAGATAATACTGGTTACTGTTATTGGGTAATGAGATGATGGTTGCCTCACCTCTCCTGCTGTCGTGTGGGAGTTAATGGTGATTTTACATGATCCTCCCCCGTGACAGTAAACAGTGGTCACCATCTCTTGCTGGCTAATCAAAGCCTGGATTTCCTCCTGCGACGGAACAAACTCTCTTCCTTTGGTTTTCTTTAGGGATTCTAGAATGAAGTGAGCGTATTTCTCTAATTCTGTTCCAGGAAACTGCTCCTTAACCCTGTGGAAAACACAGCAGAATCTGATCAGTAAGAAGTATGGGGAAACAGGCAACAACCCCAGATTGAGATGGGGAGGAAGTGAGACGGAGATGCGAGCGAGACGGGGAGAATCCACTGAATTAGGTTCACAGTATAAATTCTGTGAAATCTTTTTCAGGTTTAGTTTATATTAAACAAGTTCTGACATTCAAGTAAGTTCAGTTACAGAATTGCCGGTGCAGCAGTAATCATGTCAATGACCTGAAGCAATTAGTTCAAACGTTGTTAATGAGTGTCATAGGAATGTAAACTAGCTCCTGACTCATCAGATTGTCTATAAGAAAGACCAGCTTTTTAAACTGATCAGTAATGGAAATGTGAGGAGATCAAAGACTCTGAGCAAGACAGAATTCGAGTGAATAGTGAGTAAAATTCATTTGATAATGTGATGCAGGGAGGAAAGATAAAAGAGATAGTTTAGTTTAGTTTTACATTAACACTGCAACGAGGTTACTGTGAAAATCCCCTAGTTGCCACAGTCTGGTGTCTGTCTGGGTATATTGAGGGAGAATTTAGCATGGCCAATGCACCTAACCAGCATTAAGCCTAACCCTAAGTTTATTAAATAAGAAATTATGTTAACTAAATAACCAAATTAAATATGACAGAATGGCACGATGGCACAGTGGTTAGCACCACTAACTCATAGCACCAGGGACCCGGGTCCGATTCCAGCCTCGGGTCACCACCCAAGTAGAATTTGCACATTCTGCTCATGTCTACACAGGTTTCCTCCAGTGCTCCGGTTTCCTCCCACAGTGCAAAAATATGCAGGTTAGATTGATTGGCTGCACTAAATTGCCCCTTAGTGTCAGGGGGAATTAGCAGGGAAATAGGTGAGGTCATGGGGATAGGGAGTGGGTGGCAATGCAGGGTCAATGGGCTGAGTGGCCTCTTTCTGCACTGTAAGGATTCTGTGATTCTATGAAAGTGATGGAGCTGTGAGCTGCCATGTCTCTGGTTTCTGGCTGACTTCATCCTAGGGTCTTTAGTGAGGTGATAATGAAGCAGTCAAGGCTTTGGTGTTAATTTTCCAAAATTTGCTCGTTTGTGGAAAGGTTCCATCAGTCAGGGATGTAGCAAATATAACCCTTTGATTCAAGAAAAGAGCAGGACAAAAAAACTATCAGATAATTAGCTTGATATGGAGAAGGTGTTAGAATCTATCATTAGTTTATAACTGGACACTTGGAAAAACTCCAGATAATCAGGACAAGTCGATGTGAATTCCTGAAAGGGAAATGATCTTTCGTCAATCGGTATTCTTTGATTGAGTAACACGCACTATAGATAGAGAGGAGGCTGTACTTCGATTTCTAGAAGGCATTTGATAAAATGCCACATCAAAGGTTATTGTGAAATATAAAAGCTGATGGGGGGGGTGGTAAAACGTTAACGTGGAGAGAATATCGATTGGTGACAGAAAACAGAGTGAGCAGCAATGATTTTGATCTGATTTTTCTGATTGGTGGGATGTGAGGAGTCGGGTCCCGCAGGGTTCTGTGATGGGATCTGAGCTTTATAACATTTATATCCAAATCGAGGAGGTGAAGGAATGGGAGCTTAACTTCCAGATGACACAAAAATAAGAAAGTATGTTATGAAGTGGACATAAGGAAGTCATAGGCAGACATAGATTGGTTGAGTGAGTGGAACAAAAGCTGGAAGATGGAATATAATGCAGGAAAATGTGAAATTGTGCACTTTGGCAGGAGGAGTAATATTACTTAAATGGAAAACGGCTGCAGAATTCCACAGTGCAGAGAGATCTGGGTGTTCAATTGCATAAGTCACAAAAAGTTGGCATGCCAGCACTGTAAGTAATTACAAAGCTTAATTCAACGCTACCCTTTATTATGAGAAGAATTAATCATTAAAAGTAAAGATGTTATGTTTCACTTATCCAGGGCATTTCCCTGGAGTTTGGAAGAGTGAGGAGCGACTTGATTGAAGTTTATAAGATTCTGAAGTCTTCTCAAGGTCAACATGGATAGGATATTTCCTCTTGTGGGTGAGTCCAGAAGTAAGGAGCACTATTTGAAAAATAGGGGTCACTCTTTTTGGACAAAGAAATAATTTGTTTGAGAGATCTATGCCTTAAAGAGAGAGAGAGAGTGTGTATGTATGTATGTGTGTGTGTGTGTGTAGGGGGGGATGTGGGTGTGTGTGGGTGGGGGATGGTGGTTGTGTGTGTGGGTGCGTATGTGTGTGTGTGGGGGGGGGGGGGGATGTGGTTGTGTGTGTGTGTGTGCGTGGATGTGCGTGTGGTGGAGGGGATGATCACTGAATATTTTTAAAGCGGAGGTGGACAAATTCTTGTAAGGAAAAGAAATCAAAGATTATTGGAATAGATGGGAATTTGGAATTAATCCTCTAACAAATCAGCCACGACCTTACTGAATGGTGGAGCAGGCTCGAAGGGCCGAATGGCCTACTCCAGCACCTATTTCATGTATTCATTTGACTCAGATTCTGAATGCACAGATACCCAGACAGAAAACAGCTGAGGCAATTCCAGGCACCAAAACAGAGCCACCCAGTGATCAGATAACACGGGGACTGAGGTGTGGAGGCAGGTAGGGGACTGACGGTGGTGGCATGCCAATGGCCAGTTGTTATTCAAACCTCTTGAGGTGGAACTTGAGGTAGCGAAGAATGGTGCGGCTGGGGAGGAAGGTGCAGCTCATGCAGCTGAGCAGCTGGAAGTGGTGCAGATTCCCTCTGCTCTTTGGCTGAGGCATGTAGTTAGTTTGTTTAATCAACTGGCAGTAAATCTCATCCCGCAGGGATTTCAGATCCTGGCAAGTTTGAAGAATTCCCTGAATGATAGGAATGGGATCAGAAATGGCCTCCAGTTCCTGCAGTGAATTGAAGATCCGGACAGCCTCATCCTGCAGACTCGTGTATCCTTTTTCCTTTTGCACTGGAACCGAGGGAGACAGAAAAACAAAGATTAATCTGCAGTCTACATTATAGTCCCTGACTGAACCCTCTTTGGAACTCCATTCCTCAAATCTATCCTTCCCTCTGAGGACTCTGCCTTGGCCTAAGTGATAACCCATCGCTTAGCCCATCCTTAGGTCATCTTTCTACTGGTATGAACTTGGCTGGCTATTCAACTGGGTGAGTATAACATGCAAGCCCAGCGGCTCACATTCAGCAACTGAATGTCCAACTGGAGGGATGGCTAAAAGGTTGCTGTCAATTTTTCCATCCCTAAGTCTGATTTATAGCAGTTTTGCTGACCACGACTTCCCCCACATCCCTGAACCCTGAGGGACAGGGGGTGACATTGGACTAATGAATGGCAGATGGAGTTTAATTCAGATTAATGTGAGGTGATGTATTTTGGTGGATGAAACAGGGGCAGGAATTACTCAGTTAATGGTAGGACATTGGGAAGAGTCACAGAACGGAGATCTGGGAGCACATGTTCGTAGCTTCTTGAAAGTGGAGTCACAGGTAGACGGAGTGGTGAAGAAGACATTCAGTTTGCTTAGTATTAGGATATCTTGTTGAAATTGTACAAGATATTGTAAGGCCACACTTGGAATACTGTGTATAATTCTGGTCACCCTATTATAAAAAGGATATTATTAAACTAGAAAAAAATGCAGAAAAGATTTATTAGAACGCTCCTGAGACTTGATGGATTAAATTATAAGAAGAGGTTGGATAGACTGCACTTTTTTCCTCTGGAGCATAGGAGACATAGGAACGATCTTATAGAGATCTAATAAAGTAATGAGGGGCATAGATAAAATTGCAGCATGCTGCTGTGCAGAGGGACCTGGGTGTCTTTGTGCAGGAATCACAAGGAGTTGGTTTGCAGATGCAGCAGTTAATGAAGAAGGCAAATGGAATTTTGTCCTTCACAGCTAGAGGGATGAAGTTTAGAAACAGCGAGGTTATGTTGTAGCTGTATAAGGTGCTGGTGAGGCCACACCTGGAGTTACTGGGTACAGTTTTAGTCTCCTTACTTAAAAAAGGATATACTGGAACTGGAGGGAGTTCAGAGGAGATTCACTCGGTTGATTCCAGAGTTGAGAGGATTGGCTTATGAGGAGAGACTGAGTAGACTGGGGCTATACTCATTGGAATCCAGAAGAATGAGGGGAGATCTTATAAAAACATATAAAATTATGAAGGGAATTGATAAGATCGAAGCAGGGAAGTTGTTTCCACTGGTGGATGAAAGTAGAAGTAGGGGGCATTGCCTCAAAAGAGAGCAGATTTAGGACTGAGTTGAGGAGGAACTTCTTCACACAAAGGGTTGTGAATCTGTGGCATTCCCTGCCCAGTGAAGCAGTTGAGGCTCCCTCATTGTTTTCAAGGCAAGGATAGATAGATTTTTGAACAGTAAAGGAATTAAGGGTTATGGTGAGTGGGTGGGTAAGTGGAGCTGAGTCCATGAAAAGATCAGCCATGATCTTATTGAATGGGGGAGCAGGATCGAGGGGCTGGATGGCCGACTCCTGCTCTTAGTTCTTATGTTCTTATCAGCTAGATAGTCAATATCTTTTCCCAAAGGTAGGGGAATTTAAAGCTAGAGGGTATAGGTTTAAGGTGAGAAGGGAGAGAAACAAAAGGATCCAGAGGGGCAATTATTTTACACAGAGGGTAGTTAATGAGTGTCTGGAACAAGCTGCCAGAGGTAGTAGTAGAAGCGATAACACTTTTTAAAAGACAAAATTGTTAGACAATTACATGGGTAAGATGGGTCTAGAGGGATATGGGCCAAACGCAGGCAATTAGGACTAGCTTAACAGTTAAAAAAGAGCGGCGTGGATAAGTTGGACCATGCAGCCTGTTTCCATGCTGTAAACTCAGTAACAGCAGAAGAAAAGAAGGAAGAGAAACAGTTTGGGAAAAGAATGAATGGAGAGTTTTGGGGTGAGGGGGAGGAGGAGGAGGAATGGAGAGGTTAGGAAGGGGGAAATGAAATGGAGAGGTAGGGAGAGAAAGTGGAGGAATGGATAAATATTTGAAAAGGAGAAATGGGCAGGGCCTTGGGGAAGGAACAAGAGAAATGCAACTAATTGAGTAACTTTCAAAGAACTAGCATAGCTCCATTGCTATCCTCTGCAGGAGTTTGAAGAGATGTGTGATAGGAACTCACAATTCAGGTTAATATCCCCGTATAGCAAAGGCAGGAGTGGAGAGTGCAGAGGGTGCTGGGTATAACGTAAGATTGGGTTCCTTCTGTACGTCTGATCCACAAGCTCTGAATTCATGCTGTTCTCCTGAAAGATAAAATCGCATTTACTCTTGGGCAAAATCAATAACAGATGGATAGTGTGAAATATTCCAGACCTCCCCAAACTGTATTCCACCTGCTACAAACACACAGAATGGTACAGACCAAACATACAGTGCCTGACCCTGAGACAGGTTCACACAGTGGGGGAGATGCTGGCATTGTGATAATATTACTGGAATAGTTAGTTATCCAGAGGTTCACACTGGATGTATTCAAATCCCATCATGGAACCTGATGTTAAATTGAAAACTAGTTTCAGTAATGGTAATCATGAAACAATCACAGAAACATAGAAAGCAATAAGAGGCCATTCAGCCCTTTGTACCTGCTGCCCCATTCATTATGATAATGCCTGCTCATTCAACTCACTATCCCCCATGTCCTTTGATCTCTTTTGCCCTAGTGCTATATGTGATTGTTTCTTGAATATATTCAATGTTTTGGCATCAACTAGTTCCTGTGGGAATGAATTCCACAGGCTCACCAGGTGAAGAAATCTCTCCTCACCTCCATCCTAAATAGCCTACCGCGAATCCTCAGACTGCGACCCTTGGTTCTGGATTCACCCACCATTGGGAATATCCTTCCTGCATCTACCCTGTCTAGTCCTGTTAGAATTTTGTAGGCCTCTATGAGAATCCACCCTCATTCTTTTGAACTCCAGCAAAAACAATCCTAACCTTGTCAATCTCTCCTCATACCTCAATCCCACCATCCCTGGAATCAGGCTGGAAACCCTCACTGCACTCCCTCGAGTGCAAGAACATCCTTCCTCAGAAAAGTCCTTCCTCAGAAAAGAAGACCAAAACTGCACACAATATTCCAAGTGTGGTCTCACTAATTGCAACAAGACATCCCTGCTCCTGTACTCGAATCCTCCCATCATGAAAGCCAACACACCATTTGGGCAGCATAGTAGCACAGTGGTTAGCACTGCTACTTCACAGCTCCAGGGACCTGGGTTCAATTCCTGGCTCGGGTCACTGTCTGTGTGGAGTTTGCACATTCTCCTTGTGTCTGCGTGGGTTTCCTCTGGGTACTCCAGTTTCCTCCCACAGTCCAAAGATGTGCGGGTTAGGTTGATTGGCCATGCTAAGAAATTGCCCCTTACTATCCAGGGATGTGTAGTTAGAGGGATTAGTGGGTAAAACATGAAGGGATATAGAACATAGAACAATACAGCACAGAACAGGCCCTTCGGCCTTCGATGTTGTGCCGACCAAAATAAAAAGCAATGCCCCTCCTAACTAAACCATTCACTTCTCATCCATATACTTATCAACTAACCTCTTAAACGCCACCAAACTTGGCGCATCTACAACAGCTGCAGGCAGGGCATTCCACTACCTAATCACTCTTTGAGTAAAGAACCTACCTCTGCTATCCGTCCTATAACTCATACCCCTTAATTTAAAGTTGTGTCCCCTCGTGCTAGCTTTTTCCACCCTAGGAAAAAGGCTATCACTGTCCCCCCTATCCAAACCTCTAATTATCTTATATGTTTCAATAAGATCCCCCCTTAGCCGCCTCTTTTCTAACGAAAACAACCTCAAATCCTTCAACCTCTCTTCATAGGACCTGCCCTCCATACCAGGCAACATCCTAGTAACCTCCTCTGTACCCTCTCCAATGCCTCCACATCTTTCTTATAATGTGGCGACCAGAACTGCACACAATACTCCAAGTGCGGCCGCACTAGAGTTTTGTACAGCTGCAACATGATGCTGCTGCTCCTAAATTCAATCCCCCTACCAATAAAAGCTAAGACTCCATATGCCTTCTTAACAACTTTATCCCTTGACTGCCTACTTTCAGGGATCTATTGACACATACACCAAGATCCTTCTGTTCCTCAACACTATTAAGAGCCCTACCATTAGCCCTATACTCTACACATTTATTGTTCCTGCCAAGTGCATTACCTCACACTTTTCCACATTAAACTCCATTTGCCACCTCTCGGCCCAGCTCTGCAACTTGTCCAAGTCACTCTGTAAACTAAAACACCCCTCTTCACTATCTACCCACCACCAATTTTAGTATCATCTGCAAATTTACTGATCCATCCCTCAATACCCTCATCCAGATCATTTATAAAAATTACAAACAGCAGGGGCCCCCAAAACAGACCCCTGAGGCACACCACTCGTCACCGAACTCCACGATGAATATCTCCCATCAACCACCACCCTCTGTCTTCTATCTGCCAGCCAATTTCTAATCCAATTAGCTAAATCACCCTCTATTCCACACATCTGCATTTTCTGTAGAAGTCTTCCATGGGCCGACTTCCATGGGTAGAAGTCTTCCATGGGTATGGCCATGGGCCATACCCCCCTACCTATGGGGGTAGGGCCTGGGTGGGATTGTGTTCGGTGCAGACTTGATGGGCCGAAGGGCCTCTTTCTGCACTGTAGGGTTCTATGATTTGCCTGACTGGCATAAAAACCCATCCAGTTCATTAATGCCCTTTAGGGAAGGAAATCTGCCGTCCTCATCTGGCTTAGTCTCTGTGACTTCAGATTCATTGCAATATGGTTGGCTCTTAACTGCCCTCTGAAATGTCCAAGCCACTCAGTTCAAGGACAATTAGGAATGGCCTTGCCAGTGACACCCACATCTCACGAAACGTCTAATACTAGAGGGCATGTGGCTTCAGGAGAGAGGGGGAAATCGAAAGGAGATGTCAGGTTTTTTACACAGAGAGTGGTAGGTGTCTGGAACGGTTGCCGGGGTGGTGGTGCAGACAGATCTGATAGGGGCGTTAAAGGAGCTTTTAGATAAGCACGTTCATATGCAAGTTATAGAGAGATATGGACCAAGAATAGGCACAACATTGTGGGCCAAAGGGCCTGTTTCTGTGCTGTGTTGTCTATATATCAAGAGAAAAAAACACTTGAATGTGAAATATGCACACACAATGAGAAATGGACACACAGACACACACATATATATACAGTGAGAACTGGAGGCATGCACAGAGTGAGAAATTTATCAATGACTTGGAAGAGAGGGCTGAAGGATGGGTTAGTAAATTTGCTGATGACACCAAGATTGGTGAAATAGTGGATGAGTTGGAGGGTTCTTGTGGGCTGCAAAGAGACATTGATAGGATGCAGAAATGGGCCGAAAAGTAGTAGATGGAGTTTAACGCTGATACGTGTGAGGTGATTCATTTTGGTAGGACAAACTTGAATGCAGATTACAGGGTCAACGACGGGGTTCTAAGGACTGTGGAGAATCAGAGAGATCTTGGGGTTCATATCCACAGATCTCTGAAGGTTGCCACTCAAGTGGGTAGAACTGTGAAGAAGACTCATAGTGTGTTAGCATTTATTAATGGGGTTTGAGTTTAAGAGCCGTGGGGTTATGGTGCAACTATATCAGACCTTGGTGAGACCACATTTGGAATATTGCGTACAGTTCTGGTCACCTCATTATAAGAAGGATGTGAAAGCATTGGAGAGAGTGCAGAGGAGATTTACCAGGATGCTGCCTGGTTTGGAGGGTAGGTCTTATGAGGAAAGAATATAGAACATAGAACACTACAGCATAGCAGGCCCTTCGGCACACAAGTTGTGCCGATCATGCCCATACCTACTAGGCCATAGAACTATCTGTAACTCCGAATCGCATTAAATCCCATGTACTCATCCAGAAGTCTTCTAAAAGACCCCAGTGAGTTCGCCTCCACCACCGCTGACGGCAGCCAATTCCATTCACTCACCTCCCTCTGAATGAAAAACTTACTCCTAACATCTCAAATAACAAATAACAAATGTGTAGAGTATAGGGCTAATGGTAGAACTCTTAATAGTGTTGATGAACAGAGGGATCTTGGTGTATATGTGCATAGATCTCTGAAAGTTGGCAATCAAGTCGATAAGGTTGTTAAGAAGGCATACGGAGTCTTAGCTTTTATTGTAGGGGGATTGAATTTCGGAGCCGCAACGTCATGTTGCAACTGTACAAAACTCTAGTGCGGCCGCACTTGGAGTATTGTGTGCAGTTCTGGTCCCCACATTATAGAAAGATGTGGAGGCATTGGAGAGGGTACAGAGGAGGTTTACCAGGATGTTGCCTGGTATGGAGGGCAGGTCTTATGAAGAGAGGCTGAGGGATTTGAGGCTGTTTTCGTTAGAAAGAAGGCGGCTAAGAGGAGACCTTATTGAAACATATAAGATGATTAGAGGTTTAGATAGGGTGGATAGCCTTTTTCCTAGGATGGAGAAAGCTAGCACGAGGGGACATAGCTTTAAATTAAGGGGTGGTAGTTATAGGACGGATGTCAGAGGTAGGTTCTTTACCCAGAGGGTGGTAAGGGTATGGAATGCCCTGCCTGCTGCAGTTGTAGATGCGCCAAGTTTGGTGGCGTTTAAGAGGTTAGTAGATAAGTTTATGGATGAAAAGGGAATGGTTTAGGTTAGAGGGTCATTGCTTTTTCTTAATTGGTCGGCGCAACATCGAAGGCCGAAGGGCCTATTCTGCGCTGTAATGTTCTATGTTCTATCTCCTCTGTATTTGCCCCCCAGCACCATAAACCTGTGTCCTCTCGTAGCGACCATTTCAGCTCTGGGAAATAGCCTCCGAGAATCCACCCTACCTATTCCTCTCAACATTTTATAAACCTCTATCAGGTTGCCTCCCAACCTTCATCTCTCCAGGGAGAAGAGACCTAGCTCCCTCAACCTATCTTCATAAGGCATGCCCCCCAATCCAGGCAACATCCTTGTAAATCTCCTCTGCACCCTCTCAATAGCTTCCATATCCTTCCTATAGTGAGGTGACCAGAACTGCACTCAGTACCCTCACCTCACTTCCCTCACCTCCCACAGTAACCTGGGGTACATCCCATCCGGACCCAGCGACTTATCTACCTTGATGGAATTTAACAGTTCCAACACATCCTCTTTCTTAATGTCCACATACTCAACCTTTTCAGTCTGCTGCAATCCTGCAGTACAATCTCCCAGATCAGTTTCCACCGTGAATACTGATGCAAAGTATTCATTAAGCACTCTGCCATTTCTTCTGGTTCCACACAAACTTTTCCCCCTTCACCTTTTAAAGGTCCTATCGCTTCATTTCTCATCCTTTTACCCTTCACAGCCTTGGGATTCTCCTTAATCTTACCCGCCAAGGCCTTCTCATGATCCCTTCTGGCTCTCCTAATTTATTTTTTAGGCTCCTTTCTACAAGCCTTATACTCCTCCAGATCCTTAACATCTCCTAGCTCTCTGAACCTTTCGTACATCTTTCTTTTCTTCCTGACTAGATTCATCGCAACCTTTGTGCACCAAGGTTCCCATGACTTTCCAAAACCTCCTTGTCTCACTGGAACGTTGTCATGCAGAGCTCCAAACAAACATTCCTTGAAAATTTGCCACCTTCCTTCAGTACTTTTTCCCAAGAACATCTCCTTCCAGTTTACTTGTCCAATTTTCTGCCTAATGATTTCATATTTCCTCCAGATAAACACCTTCCTATCCTGCCTGATCCTATCTCTTTCCAATGCTATCATGAAAGAGATAGAATTATGATCACCATCCCCAAGATGCTCTCCTACCGAGAGATCCGATACCTGTCCTGGTTCATTAGCCAGCACCACATCAAATACAGCCTCTCCTCTTGTAGGCTTATCCCCGTGCTATGTCAGGAAACCCTCCTGAACACACCTAACAAACTCCTCCCATCCGAACCCCTTACCCTGGGGATATTCCAGTCGGTGTTTGGGAAATTAAAGTCTCCCATCACGAGAACTCTATAATTTTGATCTGTCTAGGATCTGTTTCCCTATCTGCACCTCAACATCCCTGTCACTATTGGGCGGTCTATAGAAAACTCCCAGCAAAGTTTTCGACCCCTTGCTGTTCCTAACTTCCACCCACAGAGACTCCATAGACAGTCCCTCCATGGCATCCACCTTCTCTACAGCTGTGTCACCGTTCCTGATTAACAGTGCCACTCTGCCACCTCTCTTGCCTCCCTCCCTGTCCTTACTGAAAAATCTAAATCCTGGCACCTGAAGTACACAGTAAAGGTTGAAGAAGCTGAGGCTTTTCTCTTTAGAGCGGAGGAGGATGAGAGGCGACTTAATAGAGGTTTATAAGATGATGAGGGGGATTGATAGAGCGGACATTTAGAGACTATTTCCTCGGGTGGATGTAGCCGTTACTAGGGGGCATAACTATAAGATTCATGGTGGAGATATAGGAGGGATGTCTGAGGTAGATTCTTCACTCAGAGAGTGGTTGGGGTATGGAAATGCACTGCCTGCTGTGATGGTGGAGTCGGACACTTTAGGAACTTTCAAGCAGTTATTGGATAGGCACACGGAGCACACCAGAATGATAGGGAGTGGGATAGCTTGATCTTGGTTTGGACATAGCTTGGCACAACATCAAAGGCCAAAGGGCCTGTACTGTGCTGTACTGTTCTATGTTTCTGAATGAACACACACAGAATGTGAAATGGACACACACACACTCACTTAGTGAGAAATAGACACATATGCAGTGAAAAATGGACACACAGTGAGAAATGAATATGCACATAGAGTGAGAAATGGACACACACACGCGCGCGCACACACACACACACACACACACACACACACACACACACACACACACACACACATACAATGAGAAATGGACAGACACATATACTTAGCAAGAAATGGACATGCACACACTTAGCGAGAAATGAACACATGTGCAGTGAGAAATGGGCACACACACACTTGGGGTGATTCTCCCTTACCACCATGCTAATTTTCTAATACAGTGAGGTGGGAGAGTCTCGTGTCGCGGATGCGCGTGATTCACACGTGCGTTCTTGCTGCGTGTGTGCACCTCCCACACTGGAAACCAGTGGTGAGACCATGTAAGTGATTTTAATATATTTTAAATCTGTTTTTAATGTAATTTGTGGGCACAGGAATGAATTCCACAGGCTCATCAGCCTCTACAACCCCACCCGAGTATCTCACTGCTCAGGTGGGGGTGTGTCTGCCTCGCAGGGTGCGTACTGTGGCGGGGGAGGGAGAGAGAACTGGAGATCTGGGACAGGGACGTGGGTCACCTTGTAGGGGTATCTGCACTGTGGGGACTGGGGGAATTGGCAGTGCAGGGAGAAGGCTGTAGTTGATGCCTTCCCATCGATGATCAAAGCTGGCCCAGGAATGACTGGGGGGCTGTGATCGGACTGTGGGGGGTTGGAGGAGCAGCACTGCAGTGGTCCTGGGCTGACCAGCAAATACAAGGCTGACAGTTTGGGGTCCCTGCGTATGCACAGACACCCTACGGTTTCAGCCTCCCAAGCAGGAATACACCCTGCCCCTGAAAACCAATGATATTCATGCTGATTGGCACTGCATTGCATAGAGTGTGGGAGATTCTAGTCTGATATGCATTTGCAATATATCACGTGCAATGTCTGAGGGTATTTGCCATGGGGAGAGATTGGAGAAACTTGGTTTGCTCTCACTGGAGCGATGAAGTTGAGGGGAGGTCTGATAGAAGTCTACAAAATTATGAAGGGCACGGACAGAGTGGATAGTCAGAAGCTTTTTCCCCAGGGTGGAAGAGTCAATTACTAGGGTGCACAAGTTTAAGGTGTGAGGGGCAAGGTTTAAAGGAGATCTATGAGGCAAGTTTTTTTTTACGCAGAGGGTGGAGGGTGCCTGGAGCTCCCTGCCGGAGGAGGTAGTGGAAGTGGATATGGTAGTGACTTTAAAGGGCGTCTGGACAAATCCATGAACAGAATGGGAATAGAGGGATCTGGGGTCCCAGAAGAATAAAAGGTTTTAGTTCAGTCGGGCAGCATGGTCAGTACAGGCTTGGAGGGGCCGAAGGGCCTGTTCCTATGCTGTAATTTTCTTTGTACTGAACTCTCAATGAAAAAAAACCAGCACAAATTACTTTTTTTTCTGCAAATTGAACACTTAGAATTTTTGGGGGGGAATTCCACGCAGAATAGGAAATAGACACAGACACAAAGACAGACTGACACGCAGAAAGAAAGTGACAGAAATCAAAACACACATTGTGATTGGATGAATTTCTGTCTTGGTTGTCATCAGCTTGTTTCATCATTTCATTGGTTGCTGCTTTGTTGATGGGAGATGGGATCCTGTATGTAAGAATTCCCATTGGATATTCTCTGCTCACAGTTTCCAATTAGTGAACCGCCATTAGATGCATTGGCTCTCCAATGACCAATGGGATGGCACCCTGACCCAGTTGGTCATTGGCTCTCCTTACCTTGATGTCACGAATCAGCTGCTGTGTTGGTGTTTCTATGGGAACCTTGTTGTCGATAACATTCTGAATGGCAGTTGTCCAGCGCATTGCCTCATTCAGTAGTTTGGTATAAAGCTGATAGGAATGTTTCCTGCCGTGAATCACAAAGTGCCAGTAACCTAGAGACAGCAAAGGATCACAGATGAGAACACTCGATTCACTAGGGAGGAGTGGCGGGGGGCGGGGGGTGGGGCAGAGGGTAATGATGATGTCATCGATGGGAAAACACCAACTACAGACTATTATTGCACTACAGATACTCCCGGGTACGCCGATACTCCGGGAGTAACATTCCCGGGTACGCCGATACTCCGGGAGTAACATTCCCGGGTACGCCGATACTCCGGGAGTAACATTCCCGGGTACGCCGATACTCCGGGAGTAACATTCCCGGGTACGCCGATACTCCGGGAGTAACATTCCCAGATATTTGTACTTGGGAGGGACTGCTGATTCTCAGGTTATCACTGAGTGATGGCAGCAATTCCTCCCTTGGCCTGTGTGAATATATTAATGCATTTAACCCTTTCTAGTACCTGTTTCTCTGAAGGATTTATCGTCAGGTTGAGTGACTGAACAGAGGCTGTTCAGTACCAATGTTCCCAGCTTGGATGCACTGCGTTCTGCAGACTTATAATAATCCAGAGAGTTATTGTTCAGCAGGAACCAGCGTTTCTTTAGTTTCAGTGACGCAGTTTTTGTATTCGTTCTCATCTCCTTATGGAGCCAACCTGAAAGAGAATGAGAGTGAGCACAGAGAGACCCCCACCCACACAGAGAGACCCCCACCCACACAGAGAGACTGGACACCCCAGAGAGAGCCCCCCCACTCACACAGAGAGACTGGATACCCCAGAGAGACCCCGACCCCACACAGAGAGACTGGATACCCCAGAGAGACCCCGACCCCACACAGAGAAACTGTATACCCCAAAGAGACCCCGTCCTGGACAGAGAGACCAAGGAGATTCCCAGAGACAATCCCCACCCAAACAGAGAGACCCCTGCCCCACACACAGACCCTCACCAACACAAAGAAATAAGAACATAAGAAATCCGAGCAGGAGTTGGCCAACTAGCCCTTCGAATCTGCCCGCCATTCAATAAGATCATGGCTGAGTATCAAAGATCAGGGAGACTCTAACCCATACAGAGAGACCCCCAAGCACACAGGGGGACCCCCATGCACACAGGGGGACCCCCATGCACACAGGGAGATCCCCACTGCACACAGGTAGACCCGTTTCCCACACAAAGACAATTCTATTTTCGCACACACTCCCCCCTCCCTCACACGCACACACTGCCCCCCTCCCTCACACGCACACACTGCCCCCTACCTCACACGCGCACGCTCCCCCCCTTCCCTCCCTCACACGCGCACGCTTCCCCCCCTCGCCCCCTCACACGCGCAAGCTTCCCTCGCCCCTCGCCCCCTCACACGCGCACGCTTCCCCCCCCCTCGCCCCGTCACACACGCACATCCCCCCCCTCGCCCCCTCACACGCGCACGCGTCCCCCCCCTCGCCCCCTCACACGCGCACGCGCCCCCCCTCCCCCCTCGCCCCTCACACGCGCACGCGTCCCCCCCTCGCCCCCTCACACGCGCACGCTCCCCCCCCTCGCCCCCTCACACGCGCACGCGTCCCCCCCCTCGCCCCCTCACACGCGCACGCGTTCCCCCCCTCGCCCCCTCACGCACGTGTCCCCCCCCTCGCCCCCTCACACGCACCGCGTCCCCCCCCCTCGCTCCCTCACACGCGTACGCTTCCCCCCCTCGCCCGCTCGCCCCGTCACACACGCACGCGTCCCCCTCGCCCCCCTCGCCCCCTCACACGCGCGCGTCCCCCCCCTCGCCCCCTCACACGCGCACGCGTCCCCCCCCCCCCCTCGCCCTCACTGCACGCGTCCCCCCCACCCCCCCCCTCGCCCCCTCACGCACGCGTCCCCCCCCTCGCCCCCTCACACGCGCACGCGTCCCCCCCCTCGCCCCCTCACACGCGCACGCTCCCCCCCCCTCGCCCCTCACACGCACGCGTCCCCCCCTCGCCCCCTCACATGCGCACGCTTCCCCCCCCGCCCCCTCACACGCGCACGCTTCCCCCCCTCGCCCCCTCACGCGCGCACGCGTCCCCCCCTCGCCCCCTCCCCGCGCACGCCCCCCCCCCTCACGCGCGCACGGTCCCCCCCTCGCCCCCTCACACGCGCACGCTTCCCCCCCGCCCCCTCACGCACGCTTCCCCCCCCTCGCCCCCTCACACGCGCACGCGTCCCCCCTCGCTCCCTCACACGCGCACGCGTCCCCCCCTCGCTCCCTCACACGCGCACGCGTCCCCCCCCTCGCCCCCTCACACGCGCACGCGTCCCCCCCCCTCGCCCCCTCACACGCGCACGCTTCCCCCCCCCCCCCCCCTCACCACACGCACCCTTCCCCCCCCCCCCACACACACACGCTCCCCCCCCGCCCCACACACACACGCTTCCCCCCCCCCCCCACACACACACGCTTCCCCCCCGCCCCCACACACACACGCTTCCCCCCCCCCCCCCCCCCACACACACACGCTTTCCCCCCCCCTCCCCCCCTCACACACGCTTCCCCCCCGCCCCCACACACACACGCTTCCCCCCCCCGCCCCCACACACACACGCTTCCCCCTCGCCCCCACACACACACGCTTCCCCCCCCCCCCACACACACCACACGCTTCCCCCCCCGCCCCACACACACACGCTTCCCCCCCCGCCCCCCAACACACACACGCTTCCCCCCCGCCCCCCACACACACACGCTTCCCCCCCCGCCCCCACACACACACGCTTCCCCCCCCGCCCCCACACACACACGCTTCCCCCCCCGCCCCACACACACACGCTTCCCCCCCCGCCCCCCCACACACACACTTCCCCCCCCGCCCCCACACACACACTTCCCCCCCCGCCCCCACACACACACGCTTCCCCCCCGCCCCCACACACACACGCTTCCCACCCCCGCCCCCCCACACACACACACTTCCCCCCCCCGCCCCCACACACACACACTTCCCCCCCGCCCCCACACACACACGCTTCCCCCCCCGCCCCTCACAAATCGAACATAGAACAGTACAGCACAGTTCAGGCCCTTCGGTCCTTGATGTTTTGCCAAGCTTTGTCCAAAGTCAAGATCAAGTTATCCCACTCCCTATCACTCTGGTGTGCTCCGTGTGCCTATCCAATAACCGCTTGAAAGTTCCTAAAGTGTCCGATTCCACTATCACAGCCGGCAGTGCATTCCACAACCCAACCACTCTCTGAGTGAAGAATCTACGTCAGACATCTGTCCTATATCTGGATGTTCTGGATGAGGGTATTGAGGGATGGATCAGTAAATTTGCAGATGACACTAAAGTCGGTGGAGTGGTAGATAGTGAAGAGGGGTGTTATAGTTTGCAGAGAGACTTGGACAAGTTGCAGAGCTGGGCCGAGAGGTGGCAAATGGAGTTTAATGTGGAAAAGTGTGAGGTAATGCACTTTGGCAGGAATAATAAATGTGTAGAGTATAGGGCTAATGGTAGGACTCTTAGTAGTCTTGATGAACAGAGGGATCTTGGTGTGTATGTGCATAGATCCCTGAAAGTAGGCAGTCAAGTTGAGAAGGTTGTTAAGAAGGCATATGGAGTCTTAGCTTTTATTGGTAGGGGGATTGAATTTCGGAGCCGCAACGTCATGTTGCAACTGTACAAAACTCTAGTGCGGCCGCACTTGGAGTATTGTGTGCAGTTCTGGTCCCCACATTATAAGAAAGATGTGGAGGCATTGGAGAGGGTACAGAGGAGGTTTACCAGGATGTTGCCTGGTATGGAGGGCAGGTCTTATGAAGAGAGGCTGAGGGATTTGAGGTTGTTTTCGTTAGAAAGGAGGCGGCTAAGAGGGGACCTAATCGAAACATATAAGATGATTAGAGGTTTAGATAGGGTGGACAGTGATAGCCTTTTTCCTAGGATGGAGAAAGCTAGCACGAGGGGACACAGCTTTAAATTAAGGGGTGATAGTTATAGGACGGATATCAGAGGCAGGTTCTTTACCCAAAGGGTGGTTCGGGAGTGGAATGCCCTGCCTGCAGCAGTTGTAGATGCGCCAAGTTTGGTGGCGTTTAAGAGGTTAGTTGATAAGTATATGGAAGAGAAGGGAATGGTTTAGTTTGGAGGGGCATTGCTTTTTATATTGGTCGGCGCAACATCGAAGGCCGAAGGGCCTGTTCTGTGCTGTAATGTTTTCTATGTTCTATATCTCCCACCATGAACCTTTATAGGGCTATGCCCCCTAGTAACAGCTACATCCATCTGAGGAAATAGTCTCTGCATGTCCGCTCTATCTATCCCCCTCATCATCTTATAAACCTCTATTAAGTCACCTCTCATCCTTCCCTGCTCCAAAGAGAAAAGCCCCAGCTCCCTCAACCTTTTCTCATAAGACCTACCCTCTAAACCAGGCAGCATCCTGGTAAATCTCCTCTGCATTCTCTCCATTGCTCCCACGTCCTTCTCGTAGTGAGGTGACCAGAACTGAACACAATATTCCAAATGTGGTCTCACCAAGGTCCTGTATAGTTGCAGCATAACTCCACGGCTCTTAAACGCAAACCCCTTGTTAATAAACACACTATACACACTATAAGCCTTCTTCACGGATCTATCTACTTGAGTGACAACCTTCAGAGATCTGAGGATATCGACCCCAAGATCTCTGTTTTTCTACTTTCCTTAGAATCCCGCTGTTGACTGCATTCCAATTAGAACATAGAGAGAAATAAGTTTTAGAACATAGAACATTACAGCGCAGAACAGGCCCTTCGATGTTGCGCCGACCAATTAGGAAAAAGCAATGACCCTCTAACCTAAACCATTCCCTTTTCGTCCATAAACTTATCTACTAACCTCTTAAACGCCACCAAACTTGGCGCACCTACAACTGCAGCAGGCAGGGCATTCCATACCCTTACCAATTTGTCCTACCAAAATGAATCAACATAGAACATAGAACAGCACAAACAGGCCCTTCGGCCCACAAGTTATGCCGATCATATCTATACCTACCAGGCCATCGAACTATCTGTAACTCCCAATCCTACTAAATCCCAAGTATTCATCCAGAAGGCTCTTAAAAGACCCCAGCGAGTTCGCATCCACCACCACTGACAGCAGCCGATTCCATTCACTCACCACCCTCTGAGTGAAAAACGTACCTCTAACATCTCCTCTGTACTTGCCCCCCAGCACCTTAAACCTGTGTCCTCTCATAGCGACCATTTCAGCCCTGGGAAATAGCCTCCAAGAATCCACCCTATCTATTCCTCTCAACATTTTATAAACCTCTATCAGGTCGCCTCTCAACCTTCATCTCTCCAGGGAGAAGAGTCCTAGCTCCCTCAATCTATCTTCATAAGGCCTGCCTCCCAATGCAGGCAGCATCCTTGTAAATCTCCTCTGCACCCTCTCAATAGCTTCCAAATCTTTCCTGTAGTGAGGTGAATCATCTCACACTTATCAGGGTTAAACTCCATCTGCCACTTTTCGACACAGCTCTGCATCTTATCAATGTCTCTTTGAAGCCTACAACAGCCCTCCGCCTCATTCATAGAACATAGAACATTACAGCACAGAACAGGCCCTTCGGCCTTCGATGTTGCGCCGACCAATATAAAAAGCAATGCCCCTCCAAACTAAACCATTCCCTTCTCTTCCATATACTTATCAACTAACCTCTTAAACGCCACCAAACTTGGCGCATCTACAACTGCTGCAGGCAGGGCATTCCACTCCCGAACCACCCTTTGGGTAAAGAACCTGCCTCTGATATCCGTCCTATAACTATCACTCCTTAATTTAAAGCTGTGTCCCCTCGTGCTAGCTTTTTCCATCCTAGGAAAAAGGCTATCACTGTCCACCCTATCTAAACCTCTAATCATCTTATATGTTTCAATAAGGTCTCCTCTTAGCCGCCTTCTTTCTAACGAAAACAACCTCAAATCCCTCAGCCTCTCTTCATAAGACCTGCCCTCCATACCAGGCAACATCCTGGTAAACCTCCTCTGTACCCTCTCAAAGCCTCCACATCTTTCTTATAATGTGGGGACCAGAACTGCACACAATACTCCAAGTGCGGCCGCACTAGAGTTTTGTACAGTTGCAACATGACGTTGCGGCTCCGAAATTCAATCCCTCTACCAATAAAAGCCAAGATTCCATATGCCTTCTTAACAACCTTCTCGACCTGACTGCCTACTTTCAGGGATCTATGCACATACACACCAAGATCCCTCTGTTCATCTAGACTACTAAGAATCCTACCATTTGCCCTATACTCTACACATTTATTATTTCTGCCATAGTGCATTACCTCACACTTTTCCACATTAAACTCCATTTGCCATTAAACTCCATTTGCCGTTTGGAGTTTAATGAATTAAACTCCATTCATTACTCCACTAATGTTGGTGTCATCATCAATACACTCACATACACTCCCCCTCCCTCATACACATTCCCCCCTCCTTGCTCATACTCAGTCCCCCTCCCTCATACACATTTTTTCTTCCCTCACACACACTCCCCTCTCCCTTACACGCTCCTCCCCTCCCTTACACACGCCCCCCTTCTCTCACACGTGCTTCTCCCTCCCTCCCGCAGCAAATAACAGCTGACTGGTGTGGGTATGGAGAGGAGAGTGGGGATGGGTAAGTGTTGGGGGGGGAGGGGGAGTTGGAATGGAGGAGAGCGTGGAAGGTGGGAGGGAGAGTGGGAATGGGGTAGCGTGGGGGGTGGGAGGGAGAGTGGGAGGGAGAGTGGGAATGGGGTAGCGTGGGGGGTGGGAGGGAGAGTGGGAATGGGGGGAGGGAGAGTAGAATGGGGGGGAGTGTGGTGGCGGGGAAGGAGAGTGGGAATGGAGAGTGGGGAGGGGAGTGTGGCGGGGGGGAGCGTCGGGGGGAGGGAGAGTGGGAATGGGGGAGGGAGTGGGAATGGGGGGAAAGTGGGAATGGAGGGTTTGGCTGAGGGTAGTTTGAAGGAAGATGGAGTGCTGATTCTGGTAGGAATAATCTGATAATGTTTTTGGATGTTCCAGTGTGGAGCACCTAAAAATACTGTGATTCCACTAAGACTCACCCTGCTGCTGACCTCATTACAAACTTGGTCCAAATATGAACAAAGAAGCTGAACTCAAGGCTGGGTGAGAGTGACTGCTCTTGACATTAAGGCCAAGTTTTAGACTGAGTGTGACATCGAGGAGCCCGGGCAAATCTGGGGTCAAAGGGAATCAGGGGAAAACCCTCCACTGGTTGGAGTCATACCCGGCACAAAAAAAGATGGCATGGGTTGTAGAGGGTCAATCATCTCAGCTCCAGGATATCACTGCAGGAGCTCCTCAGGGGAGTGTCTGAGGCTCAGCAATCTTCAGCTGCTTCATCAATGACCTTCCCTCCACCATAAGGTCAGAAATGGGGATGTTTGCTGATGATTACACAGTGTTCCGCACCATTCACAGCATTTAGAATCATAGGACCCTACAGTGCAGAAAGAGGCCCTTTGGCCCATCAAGTCTGCACCGACCAGAATCCCACCCAGGCCTTACCTCATATCGCTACACATTTACCCACTAATCCCTCGAACCTGCACATCTCAGGACACCCAGGGGCAATTTAACATGGCCAATCATCTTTGGACTGTGGGAGGCAACCAGAACACCCGGAGGAGACCCACCCAGAGGGAAAATCTGCTGTGACATTAATGGTTGCACAAGAAACAAATCTCACCAGATCAGCAGACCTAGCCCTCTCCCAGAAACATCCGCCATGTCATCCACACCTGCCTCTGCAGCCTGTGGGCATCCAAACCCCCAAACACCCATCTGCCCCTTTGGTAAGGTTCACTTTCCCCTCACTCTCAGCATCCCTGTATTCTCACTGTCCCCTCACTGATCCTCACCCACTCACCTCGCACAATGAATTCCTGTCCATCACTAATAGCATCTCCCTTGGCTTTCTGAAGTAATGATATCCAGTGATGCATCTCCTCAGGGGTTTCCGAGTTACAGTGAATCACGCGGGTTGCCAAAATAATCACAAAGGAATTCGGTCTAAAAATAAAAAATAGTTTAAAAATGAGATGATCATCTCCTAAATTTCCCTCCTCCCCTGAAGGTGCTGACTCTCACTGGGATACAGGGTCCCCCTCCTCCCCTGAAGGTGCTGACTCTCACTGGGATACAGGGTCTCCTCCCCTGAAGGTTCTGACTCTCACTGGGATACAGGGTCTCCCTCCTCCCCTGAAGGTTCTGACTCTCACTGGGATACAGGGTCCCCCTCCTCCCCTGAAGGTGCTGACTCTCACTGGGATACAGGGTCCCCTCCTCCCCTGAAGGTGCTGACTCTCACTGGGATACAGGGTCCCCCTCCTCCCCTGAGGTTCTGACTCTCACTGGGATACAGGGTCTCCCTCCTCCCCTGAAGGTGCTGACTCTCACTGGGGTACAGGGTCTCCCTCCTCCCCTGAAGGTTCTGACTCTCACTGGGATACAGGGTCCCCTCCTCCCCTGAAGGTGCTGACTCTCACTGGGATACAGGGTCTCCCTCCTCCCCTGAAGGTGCTGACTCTCACTGGGATACAGGGTCCCCCTCCTCTCCTGAAGGTGCTGACTCTCACTGGGATACAGGGTCTCCTCTCCTGAAGGTGCTGACTCTCACTGGGATACAGGGTCTCCCTCCTCTCCTGAAGGTGCTGACTCTCACTGGGATACAGGGTCCCCCTCCTCTCCTGAAGGTGCTGACTCTCACTGGGATACAGGGTCCCTCCCCTGAAGGTGCTGACTCTCACTGGGATACAGGGTCTCCCTCCTGAAGGTGCTGACTCTCACTGGGATACAGGGTCTCCCTCCTCCCCTGAAGGTTCTGACTCTCACTGGGGTACAGGGTCCCCCTCCTCCCCTGAAGGTGCTGACTCTCACTGGGATACAGGGTCTCCCTCCTCCCCTGAAGGTTCTGACTCTCACTGGGATACAGGGTCTCCCTCCTCCCCTGAAGGTGCTGACTCTCACTGGGATACAGGGTCTCCCTCCTCTCCTGAAGGTGCTGACTCTCACTGGGATACAGGGTCTCCCTCCTCTCCTGAAGGTGCTGACTCTCACTGGGATACAGGGTCTCCCTCCTCTCCTGAAGGTGCTGACTCTCACTGGGATACAGGGTCTCCCTCCTCTCCTGAAGGTGCTGACTCTCACTGGGATACAGGGTCTCCCTCCTGAAGGTGCTGACTCTCACTGGGATACAGGGTCTCCCTCCTCTCCTGAAGGTGCTGACTCTCACTGGGATACAGGGTCTCCCTCCTCTCCTGAAGGTGCTGACTCTCACTGGGATACAGGGTCCCCCTCCTCCCCTGAAGGTTCTGACTCTCACTGGGGTACAGGGTCTCCCTCCTCCCCTGAAGGTGTGACTCTCTCTGGGATACAGGGTCTCCCTCCTCCCCTGAAGGTGCTGACTCTCACTGGGGTATGACTTCCCACAACTTATTCAGAGAATACGATTGGTATTGAATTTCCATAAGGATTCGATAAGGGAGCATTCAATGGGAAATTCCATTGATAGCAGCAGAACCAAAAGATCTCACCATTGGCCAATGATGTGCCACCTCCCATCACAGGAATGCCAGAGAATTTTGCTGACTATCAAACTGATGGAAAAAGAGGGTTGAATGTTCCTGTCCTACTTGCTTCAGGAATTGTAACGAGCAGGGGTCGAGGGAGGGTTAGGGAAACATGCAGAGCCCCATTACGCTGAGGCAGGATTTTCTGGTCTTGGGGCAAGGGCAGCTAGAAAATTCCACAAAGATCAGAAAACTGGGCAGAATATAGCAGATAACGAAACATGAGTGTAAGATTAATTAAAAAGGGAAACCTTAGAGTACAAGAGAAAAATAACTAGAAATATAAAATAGATAATAAGTTTCTCCAGATATTTAGAAAGAGATAAAGTAAAATGAATTTTGGAATTCTACAGAATGAGAATGGGGAATTAATGATGGAAAATAAAGAAATGGTGGATGAATTGAATGGACATTTTGCTTCTGTCTTCGCCGCAGAGGATACAAATATCATCCCAGAAATAAGCAAGAAGTGAAAGGCAGGGAGGAAATTTAAAATAATTACAATAACCAGACACAATCGCAGCTCCTGATAAGAGTAAAATCTGAAAAGAAGTGATTACTGAGCGGGTAACTGCAATGGTTTTAATTTTCCTAATTTACCTCAATACTGGAACGATTCCTTCAGATTGGGAAAAGTGAATGTAACTTCTCAATTCAAGTAAGGAGACAGAAAGCAGGAAACTACAGTTTAATGTCTGTCAGATGGAGGTTACAGGAATCTATTATTGAGGAGGTTATAACAGAGCACTTAGAAAATCTCAATTCATCCACACACATGGTTTAGTGACAGACATTGTGTTTCTTAATTTACTGGAGTTCTTTGAGGAAGAAACAAGCAATGTGGAAAAGGGGAATCTGTGGATGTGTTTGGCCTAGATTTCCAGAAGAAATTTTACAAGGTGTAAAATTATGTCAAATTAGAGCTCATGATGGAGGAGGTAATAAATTAGCATGGATAGAGGATTGGTTAACAGCAAACGGAGAGTAGGGTGAATTAAGTTTTTTTTCATATTGGGAAGGTATGCTATGTTCAGTGCTTCAGGGATCAATGCTGGGGCCTCAAATATTTCCATTCTGTACTGATCACTTGAATAATCGGAGAAACTGAATGGTTTCTAAATTTGCCGATGACACAAAGATAAATGGGAAAGTAAGGAGTGAAGAGGATATAAAGAGTCTGCAAAAACATGCACGTTGTTTAATTGAATGGGCAAAAATAAGATTGATGGAATATAATGTGGAAAAATGACAAGTTGTCCACTTTGTCAGCAGAAGAAAAAAGCAGCAAATTATTGAAATGAGGTTGCAGAACTCAGTGGTACAGAGGGATCTGGGTGTCCTAGGACATGAATCATGCAAAGGTAGTACTGCAGGTACGGCAAGTGATTAGCAAGGCAAATGGAATTGCTGTGGGTCTGGAATCATATGTAGGCCAAATCAGTTAAGTATGGCAGATTTCCTCCCCTAAAAGACATTAATGAAACAGATTGATGCCATGCAGTATTACCTGTCAGGGTTATCAGAAGCACACACTGACTCGATCATTCCCACATCAACAGTGCCCTGTTCCAAAACAAAACAATACATTGATGACTGTGAAAAGTGAGTCACTGCCACAGTTCTGCCTGCCTGATATCATTCAACCTCAAAATTCTCAATCCTGCAACTTCTAAATCTGAGGGTTTGGATAATCTGAAGCAAGTCTCAGCTTTTCACTGAGATCAGCAAAAATCCCACCAAAAGGAGATACCTAATAGGCACAGCCATTTATTAAAAAACACACTCAAGTCCACATACTCCTTATAATCCCAATGCACAATAGTCCACAGCACAGGGTTAGATACAGGGTAAAGCTCCCTCTACACTGTCCCCCATCAAACACTGTAAGAAGTCTCACAACACCAGGTTAAAATCCAACAGGTTTATTTGATAGCAAATGCCACTAGCTTTCGGGGCTCTGCCCCTCCGTCAGGTGAGTGGGAATTCTGATCACAAACAAGGCATATAAAGGCAACACTCAGCTTACAGAATACTGACTAGAATGCAGTCTTTACAGCTAATCAAGTCTTAAAGGTGCAGACAATGTGAGTGGAGATAGCATTAAGCACAGGTTAAAGAGATGTGTATTGTCTCCAGACAGGACAGTAAATGAGATTTGCAAGTCCAGGCAAGTCTTGGGGGTAACAGATAGTGTGACATGAACCCAAGATCCTGGATGAGGTTGTCCTCGTGTGTGAAACTCATCAGAACAGGATACAGAACATAGAACATTACAGCGCCGAACAGGCCTTTCAGCCCTCGATGTTGCGCCGACCAATTAAGAAAAAGCAATGACCCTCTAACCTAAACCATTCTCTTTTCATCCATAAACCTATCTACTGACGTCTTAAATGCCCCCAAACTTGGCACATCTACACCTGCAGCAGGAAGAGCATTCCATACCTTTACCACCCTCTGGGTAAAGAACCTACCTCTGATATCCATATGGTGCTCGACTCATTCATTGACAGTTCTGACGCGCCACAGCGAAAAACCGCACCAACTTCCTCAGAAGATGAACACGGGACACGGTGGACAGAGTATCCTTTGTTGTCCAGTACTTCCTCGGAGCGGAGAAGCTATGACGTCTTCTCCGGAGTCTTCAACATGTCATTAATAAAGACGAACATCTCGCCAAGGCCATCCCCCCACCCCCACTTCTTGCCTTCAAACAACTGCACAATCTCAAAAAGACAATTGTTTGCAACAAAGCTTCAGGAGACCAGTGACCACAACACCATACAACCCTGCCACAGCAACCTCTGTAAGACATGCAGGGTCATTGACACAGATGCTATCATCTCATTTGAGAACAATACCCACCAGGTTCACGGCACATACTGTTGCAATTTGGCCAACGTTGTCTACCTGATACACTGCAGGAAAGGATGTCCCGAGGCATGGTATATTGGGGAGACTATGCAAATGCTATGACAACAGATGAATGAACACCGCTCAACAATCACCAGGCAAGACTGTTCCCTTCCTATCGGTGAACACCTCAGGGGTCACGGGCATTCGGCCTCCAATCTTCAGGTAAACATTCTCCAAGGCGGCTTTCACAACAGTGAAGAGTCTCTGAGCAGAGACTGATAGCCAAGTTCCGCGCACGTGAGGATGGTCTTAACCAGCATCTTGAGTTTATCTCACCCTATTTATAACCCCCTCGACTTGCCTGGGCTTGCAACATTTCACTTACTGGAGACAATATGCTTAATGCTATCTTCACATACATTGTCTGCACCTTTAAGACTTGATTAACTGTAAATACTTGCATTTTAATCAGTATTCTTTAAACTGTGTGTGTGCCTTTATATGCCCTGTTTGTGATCAGAACTCCCCACTCACCTGACAAAGCGGCAAAGCCCTGAAAGCTAGTGGCGTTTGCTACCAAATAAACCTGTTGGAATTTAACCTGGTGTTGTGTGACTTCTTACCGTGTTTACCCCAGTCCAACGCCGGCATCTCCACATCATAACTCCCAACAAACATTCCTAGGACAGGTACAGCATAGGGTTAGATACAGAGTTAAGTTGCTTTTCTCTGGTTGCTCTGAGCAAAAAAAACTTTCACTATCTCATTTCATTTCTTCTTTCCAAATTACTGGGCCTCTAATGGAAATCTTCATTGGACACAGGTGAAGTCCCTGAGGATTGGAGGATAGTGAATGTGGTCCTGTTATTTAAGAAGGGTAGCAGAGATAACTTGGGTAATTATAGGCTGGTGAGCTTGACGTCCGTGGTAGGGAAATTGTTGAAGAGGATTCTTACAGATAGGATGTATGCACATTTAGAACGGAACAATCTCATTAGTGGCAGACAGCATGGTTTTGTACAAGGGAGGTCATGCCTCACAAATTTGGTGGAGTTTTTTTGAGGAGGTGACAAAAACGATTGACGAGGGAACAGCCGTGGATGTCATTTATATGAATTTTAGTAAAGTGTTTGACAAAGTCCCTCATGGCAGGTTGCTGCAAAAGGTTAAATCTCTTGGGTTACAAGGAGAGGTGGCTAGAAGGGTAGACAACTGGATTGGCTACAGAAGACAGAGGGTAGCAGTGGAAGGGCTTTTTCCAGCTGGAGATCTGTGACCAGTGATGTTCCACAGGGATCTGTACTGGGACCTATGCTGATTGTGATATATATAAATGATTGGGAAGAAGATGTATTTTTTCACCTTACTATAAATTGGAGCGGTGGGTTAGTATGTTTGCCGACGATACAAAGGTCGGTGGTTTTGTGGATGGTCTGGAGGGATGTCAAAAGTTGCAAGGGACATACACAGGATGCAAGACTGGGCGGAGAAGTGGCAGATAGACTTCAACGCGGATAAACGTGTAGTGGTCCATTTTGGCAGGAATAATGGGATGAAGGAGTACAATATCAAGGGTAAGAGTCTTAACTGTGTTGTAGAGCAGAAGGATCTCGGGGTCCGGGTTCGTAGGACTCTTAAATCGGCCTCGCAGGTGGAGGATGTGGTCAAGAAGGCGTATGGTGTACTGGCCTTCATTAATCGAGGAATTGAGTTTAGGAGTCAGGAGGTAATGATGTAACTCTATAAGACCCCTGTCAGACCCCACTTGGAGTACTGTGCGCAGTTCTAGTCGCCTCACTATAGGAAGGATGTGGAAGCTATTGAAAGAGTACAGAGGAGATTTACAAGGATGCTGTCTGGATTGGGAGGCAGGCCTTATGAAGATAGATTGAGGGAGCTGGGACTCTTCTCTCTGGAGAGACGTAGGTTGAGAGGCGACCTGATAGAGGTTTATAAAATGTTGAGAGGAATAGATAGTGTGGATTCTCAGAGACTATTTCCCCGAACTGAAATGGTCACTAGGAGAGGACACAGATTTAAGGTGTAGGGAAGCAAATACAGAGGGGATGTTAGGGGTAAGTTTTTCACTCAGAGGGTGGTGAGTGAATGGAATCGGCTGCCGTCGGAGGTGGTAGAGGCGAACTCACTGGGGTCTTTTAATAGACTTCTGGATGAGTACATGGGAACGAATGGGATAAGAGGTTATAGATAGGTCTGTGACTTGGTAGGTATAGATGTGATCGGCACAACTCGTGGGCCGAAGGGCCTGTTTGTACTGTAGTGATCTATGTTCTATGTTCTATGTAGCTGGTGTGATCAGTAAATTTGTAAATGACGCTAAGATTGCTGGACTCGCAGATAGTGACGAACATTGTCAGAGAATACAGCAGCATATAGGTAGGCTGGAAAATTGGGCAGAGAAATGGCAGATGGAATTTAATCCAGATAAATGCAAAGTGATGCATTTTGGTAGATCTAATGTAGGGGGGAGTTATACAATAAATGGCAGAACCATCAGGAGTATAGACGCACAGAGGGACCTGGGTGTGCAAGTCCACAGATCTTAAAATAGCAACACAGGTGGAGAGGGTGGTGAAGAAGGCATATGGCATGTTTGCCTTTATTAGACAGAGTTTATAGTATAAAAGCTGGAGTCTGATGTTGCAGTGTACAGAATGCTGGTTAGGCCACGTTTGGAATACTGCGTGTAGTTCTGTTTGCCAACTACCAGAAGGACGTGGGGGCTTTGGAGAGAGTACAGAAAAGGTTTACCAGAATGTTGCCTGGTATGGAGGGTCTTAGCTATGAGGAGAGATTGGGTAAAGTGCGGTTGTTCTCCCTGGAAAGACAGAGGATGAAGGGCGACCTAATAGAGGTGTATAAAATTGTGAAGGGTATAGATAGGGTGAACAGTGGGAAGCTTTTTCCCAGGTCGGAGGTGACAATTACGAGGGGTCACAGGTTCAAGGTGAGGGGGACAAAGTTCAACACAGATGTCAGGCGAACGTATTTTACACAGAGGGTTGTAGGGGCCTGGAATACACTGCCAAGCAAGATGGTTGAGGTGGACACAGAGGGATTGTTTAAGACTTATCTTCGATAAGGTGGCACATGGAAGACTTCTGCAGAAAATGCAGATGTACATAGAACATAGAACAATACAGCACAGAACAGGCCCTTCGGCCTTCGATGTTGTGCCGACCAAAATAAAAAGCAATGCCCCTCCTAACTAAACCATTCCCTTCTCATCCATATACTTATCAACTAACCTCTTAAACGCCACCAAACTTGGCGCATCTACAACAGCTGCAGGCAGGGCATTCCACTCCCTAATCACTCTTTGAGTAAAGAACCTACCTCTGATATCCGTCCTATAACTCATACCCCTTAATTTAAAGTTGTGTCCCCTCGTGCTAGCTTTCTCCATCCTAGGAAAAAGGCTATCACTGTCCACCCTATCCAAACCTCTAATTATCTTATATGCTTCAATAAGATCCCCCCTTAGCCGCCTCCTTTCTAACGAAAACAACCTCAAATCCTTCAGCCTCTCTTCATAGGACCTGCCCTCCATACCAGGCAACATCCTGGTAAACCTCCTCTGTACCCTCTCCAATGCCTCCACATCTTTCTTATAATGTGGGGACCAGAACTGCACACAATACTCCAAGTGCGGCCGCACTAGAGTTTTGTACAGTTGCAACATGACGTTGCGGCTCCGAAATTCAATCCCCCTACCAATAAAAGCTAAGACTCCATATGCCTTCTTAACAACCTTCTCGACTTGACTGCCTACTTTCAGGGATCTATGCACATACACACCAAGATCCCTCTGTTCATCAAGACTACTAAGAATCCTACCATTAGCCCTATACTCTACACATTTATTATTTCTGCCACAGTGCATTACCTCACACTTTTCCACATTAAACTCCATTTGCCACCTCTCGGCCCAGCTCTGCAACTTGTCCAAGTCACTCTGTAAACTATAACACCCCTCTTCACTATCTACCACTCCACCGACTTTAGTGTCATCTGCAAATTTACTATCCATCCTTCAATACCCTCATCCAGATCATTTATAAAAATTACAAACAGCAGGGGCCCCAAAACAGACCCCTGAGCACACCACTCGTCACCGAACTCCACGATGAATATCTCCCATCAACCACCACCCTCTGTCTTCTATCTGCTAGCCAATTCCTAATCCAATTAGCTAAATCACCCTCTATCCCATACATCTGCATTTTCTGTAGAAGTCTTCCATGGGCCACCTTATCAAATGCCTTACTAAAGTCCATATATACTACATCAACCGCCTTACCCCCATCCACCTCTCTGGTCACTTTCTCAAAAAACTCAATGAGGTTAGTAAGGCATGACCTACCCTTCACAAAACCATGCTGACTATCCCCAATCAATTCATTTCTCTCTAAATAACTATAAATCTGATCCCTAATTATTCTCTCCAATACTTTGCCCACAACAGAAGTAAGACTCACTGGCCTATAATTCCCTGGAAGGTCTCTCTTCCCCTTCTTGAACAACGGGACCACATTCGCTATCCTCCAGTCCTCCGGAACCACACCTGTAACCACTTGGAGTATTGTGTACAGTTCTGGTCCCCGCATTATAAGAAAGATGTGGAGGTATTGGAGAGGGTACAGAGGAGGTTTACCAGGATGTTGCCTGGTGTGGAAGGCAGGTCTTATGAAGAGAAGCTGAGAGATTTGAGGTTGTTTTTGTTAGAAAGAAAGCGGCTAAGAGGAGACCTTATCGAAACATATAAGATGATTAGAGGTTTAGATAGGGTGGACAGTGATAGCCTTTTTTCCTAGGATGGAGAAAGCTAGCACGAGGGGACATACCTTTAAATTAAGGGGTGGTATTTATAGGACGGATATCAGAGGTAGGTTCTTTACCCAGAGGGTGGTAAGGGTATGGAATGCCCTGCCTGCTGCAGTTGTAGATGCGTCAAGTTTGGTGGCGTTTAAGAGGTTAGTAGATAAGTTTATGGATGAAAAGGGAATGGTTTAGGTTAGAGGGTCATTGCTTGTTCCTAATTGGTCGGCGCAACATCGAAGGCCGAAGGGCCTGTTCTGCGCTGTAATGTTTTATGTTCTATGTTATCTTGATAACCACATTAACAGACTGGGAATAGAGGCTTACAAACAAATGGTCTAGTTGGGGGTATGAGCGACACAGGCTTGGAGGGCCGAAGAGCCTGTTTCCTGTGCTGTATTGTTCTTTGTTCTTTCACTCAGTTCCAGAGTGGAGTGAACTGACTCTTACCACTGCATTCTTTGGATTAGCTTGCTCATCGCGCATCTCCCGTAGCTGCTGCTGTGTCGCACTGTGAACACCGCTCAGTACATTAAACCAGTCACTGTCCAGAGAAAACACACATCAATGAACACCATCTTATCAGTACTGTGTCTGCACACTCTACATTCCCTTTTCCACCACTCACTCTCATTTCTCCCTCCATCAAGTGTCTGTTGTAATACAGATGTCTCTGAGTGTGGAGGCTCTAGATTCAAGTCATGATCACTCCAAAAGTACAAGTGCCACACTGTCAGAGGGTCAGTGCCGAGGGAGTGCCGCACTGTCAGAGGGTCAGTGCTGAGGGAGCGCCGCACTGTCAGAGGATCGGTGCCGAGGGAGTGCCGCACTGTCAGAGGGTCAGTGCTGAGGGAGTGCCGCCTGTCAGAGGGTCAGTGCTGAGGGAGCGCCGCACTGTCAGAGGGTCAGTGCTGAGGGAGCGCGCACTGTCAGAGGGTCAGTGCTGAGGGAGTGCCGCACTGTCAGAGTCAGTGCGAGGGAGCGCGCACTGTCAGAGGGTCAGTGCTGAGGGAGTGCCGCACTGTCAGAGAGTCAGTGCCGAGGGAGCGCCGCACTGTCAGAGGGTCGGTGCTGAGGGAGTGCCGCACTGTCAGAGGGTCGGTGCTGAGGGAGTGCCGCACTGTCAGAGGGTCGGTGCTGAGGGAGTGCCGCACTGTCAGAGGGTCAGTGCTGAGGGAGTGCCGCACTGTCAGAGGGTCAGTGCTGAGGGAGTGCCGCACTGTCAGAGGGTCGGTGCTGAGGGAGTGCCGCACTGTCAGAGGGTCGGTGCTGAGGGAGTGCCGCACTGTCAGAGGGTCGGTGCTGAGGGAGTGCCGCACTGTCAGAGGGTCAGTACTGAGGGAGTGCCGCACTGTGGGAGGGTCAGTTTTTCTCCCATAGTTTCTGTGGACTCGGGAGGAGCAGCAGGCTATAAACCTCCTGAATTCACATTGAAAATATTTCAGTTGGGAAATGACCAGGTGCTAAAGGCCATTCCCGAGCAATGATCATTAAAGCAGCAGGAAGTGAGAGTAAGTGAACCAAACTGAGACACGGGCTAAAAGTTCCTTTTTGGTGGATTGCTGGAATAGTTACTCATTTCACATGTTTCGTGGCGAGTCACACAAGAATATTTTGGCAGCACCTGAGTATGAGACACTGGTATTGCCAAAACTGGGGTACGTTGCTGCCGTACGCCGCTGCCACAAGTGATGCTGCTAAAACCTTTCTCTTTACTAAACATTTGATCTATTTCCTATCTCATGTGATTTGGTGTTGGATTTTGTTTGGAACATTCTAGTGCTGTGCATTTGAGAGTCTCACTACGTTAACACATGTCTGGGATTTGGGGGATATGAAGGCAATGTGCAGACTGGGTCCTCCATACAGTTAAACAGCAAGAAAACATCAAGCCTGAGACACAAGAGAATGATACTGGCTGAATTGCCCCTTCAGAGAGTTAGAAAAGACAAGACAGGCTGAATCATAGAATCATTGCAGTGCAGGAGACCATTTGGCTCATTGAATCCACATTGAGTCTGCAACAAAACATTTTTCCCAGACTCACGCCCCTTTCTATCCCATAACTCAGTGCATTTAGCCCACTCAATCCTCCCCCCCCCCAAAAAAAAACTGCATCTTTGGATTGTGGGAGCAAACGGGGCACTGGGAGGGAACCCACGCAAACATGGGGACAATGTGCAGACTCCACACAGTGACCCGAGGTCAGAATTGAACCCAGATCCCTGGCACTATGAGGCAGTAGCGCTAACCACTGTGCCCACCGTATCGCCTTCCTGGGCACTATACATTCTATGATTCTACACCACACAGACTGCAGTGGTTTAGACATCTTTTCAAGGGCATTTAGAGGTGAACAATAAATGCAGGTCCAGACAGCGACACCGACATCCTGAAAATTACTTAACTTACCTGGCATCCTCCGGAGACTCTGCAACAATGTGATAGGTTCGCTCTCCCGTCACTATATCCAACGCATTCTCCTTCTCCCCATTGTCCACAATCTCTCTGAAAGAAAGACTTCATTCATAAGCCACCAACTCCAGCAATAAATGAAAAGGACAGTGACAAGAGTTAAGGAGGATACAGAGGGATACAGAGCACAAAGAACTCAAATTGGTTCACACACATATCTGTGAGGGTGACAACACAAGTTGGTAAAAAAGAAAATGAGATCCTTGGTTTTATAAATAGAGAGAATTGAATACACAAAGCAAGGATAAAAGCAAATTACTGTGGATGCTGGAATCTAAAATCAAAAGAAAAAATGCTGGAAAATCTTAGCAGGTCTGGCAGCATCTGTAAGGAGAAAAAAGTGCTAACATTTCCAGTCCAGATATCCAGCTTTGACGAAGGGTCATCTGGATTCAAAACATCAGCTCTTTTCCTCTCCCCACAGATGCTGCCAGACCTGCCACAAAGTAAAGAATTTATCGTAAACTCTTTATAAATTTCTGGTTAGACTTTAGCGGGAGAATAGTGTCAATCCTGGGCTCCACACTTTCAGAAGGATGTCCAAACCCTGAAGAGGGTGAGAGGGAGATTTACTGGAATGTTCCCAGGGATGAGGGATTTCAGTTCCTGTGGAGAGAGTGGAGACACCGGGATTGTTCTTCTTGGAGCAGAGGCGGTTAAGAGGAAATTTAATAGATGTTTTTAAATTGATGAGAGAGTAAATAAGGAAACATTCTTCTTAGTGGCAGGAGGAGGGTAACCAGATTGGGAGAGAATCAGTAAAAGTATCAGAGGGAGAGATGAGGAGAGTTCTGTGAGTTGATGTGATCTGAAGGTGCTGCTTGAAAGGACACTGGAGGCAGGTTCAACAGGAACTTTTACAAGGCAATTTCGGCATCCTCTATATTGTGAGGGTGAGTTGAGGGGTGGCTGGGAATTTGTCCTAAATCAATCTACCGCCTGCTATTGAAAACACGCATGTGCAGCGGGTAAAATGAGGCCCACAGTATAGTATTGAATACACTGTATACTGACTGAAAACAGTGTACAGTATTGAAAACACGGAATACTGACTATGATATATAGTACTGAATACACTGTACACTGAGTACATAGAACATAGAACAATACAGCACAAACAGGCCTTTCGGCCCACGAGTTGCGCCGATCACATCTACCAATCCACAGACCTATCTATAACCCCCTATCCTATTCTTTTCCATATACTCATCCAGAAGTCTCTTAAAAGACCCCAGTGAGTTTGCCTCAACAACCTCCGATGGCAGTCGGTTCCATTCCCTCACCATCTTCTGACTGAAAAACCTACCCCTGACATCTCCTTTGTATTTGCTTCCCTGCACCTTAAATCTGTGTCTTCTCGTAGTGACCATTTCAGCTCAGGGAAATAGTCTCTGAGAGTCCACCCTATCTATTCCTCTCAACATTTTATAAACCTCTATCAGGTCGCCTCTCAACCTACGTCTCTCCAGTGAGAAGAGTCCCAGCTTCCTCAACCTATCTTCATAAGGCCTGCCTCCCAATCCAGGCAGCATCCTTGTAAATCTCCTCTGAACCCTCTCAATAGCCTCTACATCCTTCCTATTATGAGGCGACCAGAACTGCGCACAATACTCCAACTGGGGTCTGACAAGAGTCTTATAGAGCTGCATCATTACCTCTTGACTCCTAAACTCTATTCCTTGATTAATGAAGGCCAGTACACCGTATGCCTTCTTGACCACTTCCTCCACCTGCGAGGCCGATTTAAGAGTCCTATGGACCCGGACCCCGAGATCCTTCTGCTCTACAACACAGCTAAGACTCCTACCCCTTTTATTGTACTCCTTCATCCCATTATTCCTGCCAAAATGGACCACTACACATTTATCCGCGTTGAAGTCCATCTGCCACTTCTCCGCCAGTCTTGCATCCTGTCTATGTCCCGCTACAACGTTTGGCATCCCTCCAGACCATCCACAACACCATCGACCTTTGTATCATCGGCGAACATACTCACCCATCCCTCCACTTCCTCATCCAGGTCATTTGTGAAAATGACAAACAGCAAGGGTCCCAGAACAGATCCCTGGGGCACTCCACTGGTTACCAACCTCCATGCAGAACAAGACCCATCCACAACCACTCTCTGCCTTCTGCCGGCAAGCCAGTTCTGGATCCACGAGGCCAAAGCCCCTTGGATCCCATGCCCTCTCACCTTCTCCAGAAGCCTTGCACGTGGAACCTTATCAAACGCCTTACTAAAGTCCATGTACACCAGGTCCACCGCCTTTCCTTCATCAATGTGTTCAGTCACATTTTCGAAGAACTCAACTAGGCTCATAAGGCATGACCTGCCCTTGACAAAACCATGCTGACTATTTCTAATCAGTCCAAACTTCTCCAAAAGTTCATATATCTTATCCCTCAGAAGCCTCTCCATCAGCTTACCAACCACTGAAGTCAGACTCACCGGTCGGTAATTTCCTGGACTATCCCTGTTCCCTTTCTTAAAGATAGGAACCACATCCGCAATCCTCCAATCCTCCGGAACCTCTCCTGTTTCCATGGACGTCACAAAGATCATCGCCAGGGGCTCTGCAATCACTTCCCTCACCTCCCACAATAACCTGGGGTACATCCCATCCGGTCCCGGCGACTTGTCTATCTTGATAGAATTTAACAGGTCTAACACATCCTCTTTCCTAACATCCACATACTCAATCTTTTCCATTTGCCTCAAACCTGTGCAATCTCCCAGTTCACTTTCTACTGTGAATACCGAGGCAAAGTACTCATTAAGCACCTCTGCCATTTCTTCCGGATTCAGACAGACTTTTCCCCCTTCACCTTTTATAGAACATAGAACATAGAACATTACAGCACAGAACAGGCCCTTCGGCCTTCGATGTTGCGTCGACCAATATAAAAAGCAATGCCCCTCCAAACTAAATCATTCCCTTCTCTTCCATATACTTATCAACTAACCTCTTAAACGCCACCAAACTTGGCGCATCTACAACTGCTGCAGGCAGGGCATTCCACTCCGAACCACCCTTTGGGTAAAGAACCTACCTCTGATATCCGTCCTATAACTATCACCCCTGAATTTAAAGCTGTGTCCCCTCGTGCTAGCTTTCTCCATCCTAGGAAAAAGGCTATCACTGTCCACCCTATCTAAACCTCTAATCATCTTATATGTTTCAATAAGGTCTCCTCTTAGCCGCCTTCTTTCTAACGAAAACAACCTCAAAATCCCTCAGCCTCTCTTCATAAGACCTGCCCTCCATACCAGGCAACATCCTGGTAAACCTCCTCTGTCCCCTCTCCAATGCCTCCACATCTTTCTTATAATGTGGGGACCAGAACTGCACACAATCCTCCAAGTGCGGCCGCAATAGAGTTTTGTACAGTTGCAACATGACGTTGCGGCTCCGAAATTCAATCCCCCTACCAATAAAAGCTAAGACTCCATATGCCTTCTTAACAACCTTCTCAACTTGACTGCTTACTTTCAGGGATAGGTCCTATCCCTTCTCTTCTCATCGTTTTACTTTTCACATATTTGTAGAAGTTGACTTGGACAAGTTGCAGAGCTGGGCCGAGAGGTGGCAAATGGAGTTTAATGTGGAAAAGTGTGAGGTAATGCACTTTGGCAGGAATAATAAATGTGTAGAGTATAGGGTTAATGGTAGCATTCTTAATAGTGTTGATGAACAGAGGGATCTTGGTGTATTTGTGCATAGATCCCTGAAAGTAGGCAGTCAAGTCGATAAGGTTGTTAAGAAGGCATATGGAGTCTTAGCTTTTATTGATAGGAGGATTGAATTTCGGAGCCGCAAAGTCATGTTGCAACTGTACAAAACTCTAGTGCGGCCGCACTTGGAGTATTGTGTGCAGTTCTGGTCCACACATTATAAGAAAGATGTGGAGGCATTGGAGAGGGTACAGAGGAGGTTTACCAGGATGTTGCCTGGTATGGAGGGCAGGTCTTAGGAAGAGGGGCTGAGGGATTTGAGGTTGTTTTCGTTAGAAAGGAGGCGGCTAAGAGGGGACCTAATCGAAACATATCAGATGATTAGAGGTTTAGATAGGGTGGACAGTGATAGCCTTTTTCCTAGGATGGAGAAAGCTAGCACGAGGGGACACAGCTTAAATTAAGGGGTGATAGTTATAGGACGGATATCAGAGGTAGGTTCTTTACCCAGAGGGTGGTTAGGGAGTGGAATACCCTGCCTGCGGCAGTTGTAGATGCGCCAAGTTTGGTGGCGTTTAAGAGGTTAGTTGATAAGTTTATGGAAGAGAAGGGAATGGTTTAGTTTGGAGGGTCATTACTTTTTATATTGGTCGGCGCAACATCGAAGGCCGAAGGGCCTGTTCTGTGCTATAATATTCTATGTTCTATGTCCTATGTAGAAGGCCTTGGGATTCTCCTTAATCTTACCTACCAAGGCCTCTCATGACCCCTTCTGGCTCTCCTAATTTCCTTTTTAAGTTCCCTTCTACACACCTTATACTCCTCTACATCCCTAACATCCCCTACCTCTCTGAACCTTTTATATACCTTTTTTCCCTTCCTAACTAGGTTCACCACAACCTTAGTGCACCACAGTTCCCACGTCCTACCTGAACCTCCTTGACTCCTCGGAACGTTGTCTTGCAGTGACCCAGACAAACATTCCTTGAAAAACCGCCACTTTCCTTCTGTACTGTTCCCCAAGGACACCTCCTTCCAGTTTATATGTCGTTATACTGTATGTTATACAGTATTGAATACACTGTACTGACTGAATATGGTGTACAGTATTGAACAGATTGTACACTGACTGAATACAGTATTAAATAACTGTATACTGACAGATACGGTGTATGGTATTGAACACACTGTATTCTGAATACGGTATATAGTATTGAATACACTATACACTGAGTATAGTATGCTGTATTGTACATGGAATACAGTGTACAATATTGAATACACTGTATACTGACTGGATATGGTGTACAGTACTGAATACACAATGTACTGACTGGGTATGGTATACAGTATTGAATGTGTGTACAGAATTGAATACTGTATTGAATAGACTGTACACTGACTGGATACAGTGTACAGTACTGAATATACTATATACTGACTGAGTATTGTATACAGTATTGAATACACTGTATACTGATTATGGTGTACAGCATTGAGTACTGTATGCTGACTTTGGCCTTTATATAGAAGTTGGAGTGTTATGGTAAGGTTATATAAGGCATTGGTGAGGCCAAATTTAGAGTATTCAGTGTTCTGACTGCATTTGGTTTACAGTATTGAATACACTGTACACTGATTACAGATTCAGACAATGAGAATAAACATTTGTTTTTGAAGACTTAAAAGTTTTCCCAGGTTCCGGAACCAGACACCGAGTTAATTGATTTATTCAGATCTTCTATCCTGAGACGCTCCCACCAAGACACAGACCCACAAGAGATCAGCAAGCGGATAGGTGAGTGAGGGGGAGTGGAAGAGAGAGAAGGGGAAGAGGGAGTGAGAGATGAGGGTTGTGGAGGGATAGAGGGAGAAAGGTGAAAAGGGGAACAACATTTTATAGGACAAACTTGAATGCGGATTACAGGGTCAACGGCAGGGTTCTGAGGAATGTGGAGGAACAGAAAGATCTTGAGGTCCATATCCACAGATCTCTGAAGGTTGCCACTCAAGTGGATAGAGGCTGTGAAGAAGGCTTATAGTGTGTTAGCATTTATTAACAGGGGGTTTGAGTTTAAGGGCCATGGGATTATGCTGCAACAATACCGGACCTTAGTGAGACCACATTTGGAATATTGTGGTCAGTTCTGATCACCTCACTATAAGAAGGATGTGGAAGCTTTGGAGGGAGTGCAGAGGAGATTTACCAGGATGGTCCCTGGTTTGGAGGTAGGTCTTATGAGGAAAGGCTGAGGGAGCTGGGGCTTCTCTCTTTAGGATGGAGGAGGATGAGAGGCGATTTAATAGAGGTTTATAAAATGACGAGGAGGATAGATAGAGTGGATGTGCAGAGCTATATTCTCAGGTGGATGTAGCTGTTACTTGGGGGCATAACTATAAGGTTCATGGTGGGAGATATAGGAGGGATGTCCAAGGTAGATCCTTTACTCAGAGAGTGGTTGGGGTGTGGAATGCACTACCTGCTGTGATAGTGGAGTCGGACACTTTAGGAACTTTCAAGCGGTTATTGGATAAGCACAGGGAGCACACCAGAATGGGATAGCTTGATCTTGGGTTTAGACATAGCTGGGCACAACTTTGAGGGCTGAAGGGCCTGAACTGTGCTGTACAGTTCTATGTTTCTGTGTAACAGGAGTGGGGGAGGCGGGGAAGTGGGGAACAGTGATGGGGAGGCTGTCACATTGCTACAAACTGAGATGCTCTTGCCTTACCTGGCCCCTCGGATATCAACAGTTCCTTTCAGCTTTTCTTCACTGTCATTCTCAAAGTAGAGGAGCCGGGACTCACGAAGCACGAACCAGCGACGTTTCCAGTTCCGTCGGGAAAGCGTAGACATTCCCCCACCCTTCTTGTACAGCCAGCCAGACTTCAGGGCCTCCTGCTTGGCTCGGAACCACATGAAAGTCTCATCCTTCAGCACACACCAGCGGTGTTTCCAGGGGATCATCAACCCTCCTGAAGAAGTCAAAGGATACAAATCAGACGAGGACCACTTGGAAAGAGAAGGGAACAGGGCAAAGATTAAAGGGAAGCTCCTGCTTTGGTTCTTGTCAGGAAAACATGCATTGTGGGACTGGGTCCTTCCCCTGGGGTCCTGTCCTGTGGGACTGGGTCCTTCCCCTGGGGTCCTGTCCTGTGGGACTGGGTCCTTCCCCTGGGGTCCTGTCCTGTGGGACTGGGTCCTTCCCCTGGGGTCCTGCCCTGTGGGACTGGGTCCTTCCCCTGGGGTCCTGTCCTGTGGGACTGGGTCCTTCCCCTGGGGTCCTGTCCTGTGGGACTGGGTCCTTCCCCTGGGGTCCTGTCCTGTGGGACTGGGCCCTTCCCCTGGGGTCCTGTCCTGTGGGACTGGGCCCTTCCCCTGGGGTCCTGTCCTGTGGGACTGGGCCCTTCCCTGGGGTCCTGTCCTGTGGGACTGGGCCCTTCCCCTGGGGTCCTGTCCTGTGGGACTGGGCCCTTCCCCTGGGGTCCTGTCCTGTGGGACTGGGTCTTTCCCCTGGGGTCCTGTCCTGTGGGACTGGGTCTTTCCCTGGGGTCCTGTCCTGTGGGACTGGGCCTTTCCCCTGGGGTCCTGTCCTGTGGGACTGGGCCCTTCCCCTGGGGTCCTGTCCTGTGGGACTGGGCCCTTCCCCTGGGGTCCTGTCCTGTGGGACTGGGCCCTTCCCCTGGGGTCCTGTCCTGTGGGACTGGGCCTTTCCCCTGGGGTCCTGTCCTGTGGGACTGGGCCCTTCCCCTGGGGTCCTGTCCTGTGGGACTGGGCCCTTCCCCTGGGGTCCTGTCCTGTGGGACTGGGCCCTTCCCCTGGGGTCCTGTCCTGTGGGACTGGGCCCTTCCCCTGGGGTCCTGTCCTGTGGGACTGGGTCCTTCCCCTGGGGTCCTGTCCTGTGGGACTGGGCCCTTCCCCTGGGGTCCTGTCCTGTGGGACTGGGCCCTTCCCCTGGGGTCCTGTTCCTGTGGGACTGGGCCCTTCCCCTGGGTCCTGCTGTGGGACTGGGCCTTCCCTGGGGTCCTGTCCTGTGGGACTGGGTCTTTCCCCTGGGGTCCTGTCCTGTGGGACTGGGCCCTTCCCCTGGGGTCCTGTCCTGTGGGACTGGGTCTTTCCCCTGGGGTCCTGTCCTGAGGGACTGGGCCCTTCCCCTGGGGTCCTGTCCTGTGGGACTGGGCCCTTCCCCTGGGGTCCTGTCCTGTGGGACTGGGTCTTTCCCCTGGGGTCCTGTCCTGTGGGACTGGGCCCTTCCCCTGGGGTCCTGTCCTGTGGGACTGGGTCTTTCCCCTGGGGTCCTGTCCTGAGGGACTGGGTCCTTCCCCTGGGGTCCTGTCCTGAGGGACTGGGCCCTTCCCCTGGGGTCCTGTCCTGTGGGACTGGGCCCTTCCCCTGGGGTCCTGTCCTGTGGGACTGGGCCGTTCCCCTGGGGTCCTGTCCTGTGGGACTGGGCCCATCTCCTGGGGTCCTGCCCTGAGGGACTGGGCCCTTCCCCTGGGGTCTATTGGACTGTGCTGTGTTGAGAGGTGCTCACCTTTCATGCAGAGGTAGCCATGGAAGTACAGAGCCCTAGAGCCAAAGCCAATGGGAGCTCGACAAGTGCTGAACTCATCATCAGTGTCCACTCGGACATCGATCTCCTCCTCGCTGTCCATCAACTGTCCCCAGAGAGAGAAAGAGAGAGACATGAAATTTACTGAGGTGCACAGTCCGATCCCAGTAACACCCCCGCACAGTCCGATCCCAGTAACACCCCCGCACAGTCCGATCCCAGTAACACCCCCGCACAGTCCGATCCCAGTAACACCCCAGCACAGTCCAATCCCAGTAACACCCCCGCACAGTCCGATCCCAGTAACACCCCAGCACAGTCCGATCCCAGTAACACCCCCGCACAGTCCGATCCCAGTAACACCCCCGCACAGTCCAACCCCAGTCACAACCCCGCACAGTCCCAACCCAGTCACAACCCCGCACAGTCCAATCCCAGCAAAACCCCAGCACAGTCCAATCCCAGTCACAACTCCGCACAGTCCGATCCCAGTCACAACCCCGCACAGTCCGATCCCAGTCACAACCCGCACAGTCCGATCCCAGTCACAACCCCGCACAGTCCGATCCCAGTAACACCCCCGCACAGTCCGATCCCAGTCACAACCCCGCACAGTCCGATCCCAGTAACAACCCCGCACAGTCCGATCCCAGTAACACCCCCGCACAGTCCGATCCCAGTAACAACCCCGCACAGTCCGATCCCAGTCACAACCCCGCACAGTCCGATCCCAGTCACAACCCCGCACAGTCCGATCCCAGTCACAACCCCGCACAGTCCGATCCCAGTCACAACCCCGCACAGTCCGATCCAGTCACAACCCGCACAGTCCGACCAGTCACAACCCCCGCACAGTCCGATCCCAGTCACAACCCCGCACAGTCCGATCCCAGTCACAACCCCGCACAGTCCGATCCCAGTGACACCATCTGCATGGTCTGATCCCAGTAACACCCTCTCTCATTATATCTCACAAATATTGAAATCTGTAAACTTGAAGCAGGAGTAATATTTAGGCCCTTCAAGCTGAAATCTCATAGGCAGCTTGGGTCAAGTGAATCTCTTGAAGAGTATAGGGGGTGTTGGAGTAGAGTTAAGAGAGAAATCAGGAGGGCAAAAGGGAACACAAGATTGTTTTGGTAGATAAGGCAAAGGAGAATCCAAAGAGCTTCTTCAAACACATAAAGGGCAAAACAGTAAGAAGGGAGAGAATAGGGCCTCTTAAGGATCAACAAGGTCATCTGTGTGCAGATCCACAAGAGATGGGCGGGATCCTAAATGAATATTCCTCATCAATATTTACTGTTGCTAGGGAACTTGGGGAAATAAATAGTGATGTTTTGAGGAATGTAGATATTACAGAGAAGGAAATACTGGAAGTCTTAAAGCTCATGAAGATAGATAAATCCCCGGGACTTGATGAAGTGTATCCCAGGACATTGTGGGAGGCTAGGGACAAAATTGTGGGTCCCCTAGCTGAGATATTGGAATCATTGATAGTCACGGCTCAGGTGCCTGAAGATTGGAGAGTTTTGTGCCTTTGTTTAAAATGGGCTGCAGGGAAAAGCCTGGGAACTACAGGCCAGTGAGCCTCACATCTGTGGTGGGTAAGTTGTTGGAAGGTATTTTGACAGACAGGATCTACAGGCATTTAGAGATGCAAGGACTGATTAGGGACAGTCAGCATGGCTTTGTGAGTGGAAAATCATGTGTCACAAATTTGATTGAATTTCTTGAAGGAGTAACCAAGAAGGTAGATGAGGACAGTGCAGTGGATGTTGTCTACATGGACTTTAGCAAGACTTTTGACAAGGTATCGCACGGTAGGTTGTTGCATAAAGTTAAATCTCACAGGATCCAGGGTTAATTTTCTAAATGGATACAAAGTTGGTTTCTTGACAGAAGCCAGAAACCAGAGAATGGTTATAGACCCTGGAGGCCTGTGACCAGCGGTGTGCCTCAGGGATCAATGCTAGTCCACTGCTATTTGTCATTTACATTAACGATTTGGATGAGAATATAGGAGGCATGGTTAGTACGTTTACGGATGACACCAAGATTAGTGGTATGATGCACAGTGAAGAAAGTTATCTCCGATTGCAACGAGATCTTGATCAATTGGGCCAGAGGGCTGACGAATGGCAGGTGGAGTTTAATTTAGACAAATGCGAGGTGATGCATTTTGGTAGATTGAACTAGGGCAGGACTTAATTAATGGTAGGGTGTTGGGAAGCGTTACAGAATAAAGAGATCTAGGGGTACATGTTCATAGTTCCTTGAAAGTGGAATCACAGGTGGACAGAGTGGTGAAGAAGGTATTCGGCATGCTTGGTTTCATCAGTCAGAACATTGAATACAGGAGTTGGGACATCTTGTTGAAGTTGTACAAGACACTGGTAAGGCCACACTTGGAATATCGTGTACTGTTCTGGTCACTCTATTATAGAAAGGATATTATTAAACTAGAAAGAGTGCAGAAAAGATTCACTAGGATGTTACTGGGACTTGATGGACTGAGTTGTAAGCAGAGGCTGGATAGATTGGGACTTTTTTCTCTGGAGGCTGAGGGGTGATCTTATGGAGGTCTATAAAATAATGAGGGGCACAGATCAGCTAGATAGTCAATATCTTTTCCCAAAGGTAGGGGAGTCTAAAACTAGAGGGCACAAATTTAAGGTGAGTGGGGAGAGAAACAAAAGTGTCCAGAGGAACAATATTTTCACACAGAGGGTGCTGAATGCCAGAGGTAGTAGTCGAAGTGAGTACAGTTTCGACTTTTAAAAAGCATTTAGACAGTTACATGATTATGATGGGTGTAGAAGGATATGGGCCAAATGTGGACAATTGGGATTAGCTTAGGGGTTTAAAAAAATGGGTGGTATGGACAAGTTGGCATGATGTAGAGATGCTGGCGTTGGACTGGGGTAAACACAGTAAGAGGTTTGGCAACATCAGTTTTAAATCCAACCGATTATTTTGATAGTAAACTTGCAAGCTTTCGGCTTTGTAGCCTTCTTCAGGCATATGAGGTGTTCTGGTCTGCAATAGCACACATATCAGCACAGACAATGCTACAAAGAAGGCTACAAAGCCGAAAGCTTGCAAGTTTACTATCAAATAAATCGGTTGGATTTAAAAATGGTGTTGCCAGACCTCTTACTATGGACAAGTTGGGCCAAAGGGCCTGTTTCCAAGCTGTAAACCTCTATGACTCTAAGCCTGCTCCACCATTCATTATGATCACGACTGATCATCAAATTCAATTTCCTCCCCATATCCCTTGATTCTTTACCCCCAAGAGATATATGTAATTTCTTCTTGAAATCAGATAAAGTTTTGGCCTCATTCTGTGGTAGTGAATTCCACACATTTACCACCCTCTGGGTGAAGAAATTTCTCAACTCAGTTCTAAAAGGTTTACCCCTTATCCTCAAACTCTGACTCCTAGTTGTGGACTCCCTGCCATTGGGAACATTCTTTTGAATCTACCCTGTCTAACCCTATTGGAATTTTATAAGTTTCTATAAGATCCCCCTCACTCTTCTCAACATCAATAGAAACACTTACTAACCATTGTTATTTTCTTGCTGGTTTTCTCTTATACTCTATTTTTCCCTCTTTATTAGTCTTTTTCTGTTTCTTTGCTGTTCCTTGTGATCTGTCCAATCTTCTAACTGCCCCGATCGGTTCCCACCCAAAGCAAGTGGCAACCTGTTAGTAATGCAAAACCCTTGTTTTAAATCTCATTCACAGGCTTAAATAGACCACTTTTTCCCCTTTGAAGAAACCACAGCTGTCAGAATCTTTGTAAACCTTTGTGATTGGGACAATGGTGGAGTATAATTTAGGTACAGTCAATTATGGAAGGAAAGGAAAATAAACACAGCTGACTGGAGGCTAAATAGAAACTATCAAACCGTCAATCAAAGCACGATATCAAATAAAAGCTATGTTCATAGATTGGGACTGAGTGAAGTGCTGTGTGTAGAGAGGAGACCCCTCTCCTCTTCTCTCCAGTGAAATTGATCTTTTTGTCAGAGGAATATCAAGGAGATCTGTTCACATCTGCAGCTTGTGACAGGGAGTAGGAGAAATCTCTGCTACAGAATGGAGTGTTGATATAATTTTAAAATCTGCCAGCTAATCCAGGGAGCAGCGAGATTACAATGACCTGGCATTTCAAATGTTCACAGCCGACAGGCAGGAATGAGGATATTGAGCAGAGAGCTGCCTGAAATCACCATGCCAGTGGTGATCATCAGACCTGCCAGGGGTAGAAGATGCAATCCAGTCACGGGAACACATCCCAGAGGCAGTGCCGAGATCACGTCTTTTCCTCCAACCCGGCACACCCAACCTCCCTTTTTATATAAAATGTTAGTTAGGCCACATTTGGAAAACTGTGTGCAGTTCTAGAACATAGAACATAGAACATAGAACAATACAGCACAGAACATGGTTAGATGGTTAGAGGCAAGATTGGACCTCTTAGGGACAGTGGAGGGGATCTATGCTTAGAGCCTGAGGGAATGGGGGAGATCCTGAATGAATACTTTGCGTCGGTATTCACGCAGGAGACTGGACAGATGTCTGTGCCTGATGGTGACAAAGTTGAAGATTGGTTGAGGGAAATAAGGATTACGAGGAAAGAGGTGTTGGGGCTGTTAGGCAGCTTAAAGACATATAAAGCTCCGGGGACTGATGGCATTTACCCCAGGCTGCTAAGGGAGTTGAGGGAAGACTTGGCTGGGCCTCTGACGCAAATCTTTGTCTCTTCCTTGGACACAGGTGAGGTCCCAGAGGACTGGAGGATAGCAAACGTTGTACCGTTGTTTAAAAAAGGTCAGAGGGATCACCCAGGGAACTATAGGCCGGTGAGCTTGACTTCAGTTATAGGTAAGCTAATGGAGAGGATCCTTAGGGACAGGATGTATGAGCATGTGGAGCGCTGCGATCTGATCAGGGATACGCAGCATGGCTTCGTCAAGGGGAAGTCTTGTCTTACGAATCTGGTGGAATTTTTTGAAGAATTGACAAAAACAGTTGATGAAGGACAGGCTGTTGATGTCGTCTACATGGATTTCAGTAAGGCGTTTGACAAGGTTCCTCATGGTAGACTGATAGAGAAGTTGAAGGCGCATGGGATACAGGGTCGGGTATGTAGATGGGTCGAAAACTGGCTCGGAAGGAGGAGACAGAGGGTAGTAGTGGAAGGCTCTTTTCCAGCTGGAAGCCTGTCACTAGTGGAGTGCCACAAGGCTCAGTACTAGGTCCTCTTCTATTTGTGGTCTACATAAACGACTTGGAAGTAGGGGTAGGTGGTGAGATCAACAAATTTGCTGATGACACCAAGATGCTTGGATTGGCGGGTACAGAAGAGCAGTGTCAGGCAATACAACAGGACATAGACAGGTTGGTAGATGGGGCAGATAGATGGCAAATGGAATTTAATCCGGAAAAATGCGAGGTGATGCATTTTGGCCGGAAAAATGTAGAAGAGAATTATAGGATAAAAGGTAAATCTATAAGGAGCATAGAGACGCAGAGAGACTTGGGGGTGCAGGTTCACAAGTCTCTGAAGGTGTCCTCACAGGTGGAGAAGGTGATAAAGAAGGAGTATAGTATGTTAGCTTTCATAGAAAAGGGTATAGAATACAAGAGTAGGAGTTTGATGTTGCAGTTGTATACAACTTTGGTTAGGCCTCACTGGGAATACTGCGCCCAGTTCTGGTCTCCGTACTATCGGAAGGATGTGGAGTCCTTGGAGAGAGTGCAGAGGAGGTTTACCAGGATGCTGCCTGGTATGGAAGGACTGTCATATGAGGAACGATTAGATAGACTGGGGTTGTTTTCCCTTGAAAGACGTCGGCTTAGAGGGGATCTCATAGAGGTGTATAAGATTATAAGGGGTATAGATAGAGTAAATGGAGGTAAACTTTGTCCACCTTTAGAAATGGATAGGACGAGAGGTCATGGCCATAGGGTGAGGGGGGCTATGTATAGGACGAATATTAGAGGGCAGTTTTTCACACAAAGGGTAGTGGGGGTGTGGAATGCACTGCCGAGTAGGGTGGTGGGAGCAGGCACGCTGGGGCTGGTTAAGGGTCTCTTGGACAGCCACATGAGCGGTATGCAGATAGAGGGATATATTAGGACTGTTTAACTACGGCTTTTTTCCACAGGTAATTCGGTCCATAATTTGAGCACGCATTCGGCAGGTGGTGCGAGGACAGCTCTTGGATGTTGATCATGGGTTGCCTGGTACCTCATGTCGTATATGAGTGCTTTATGTGGACCACCTGAAGGGCACCATGACAGCTCAGAGACTATCGATGTGGCTGTGCAGACACTTGGAATTGGGCCGGTGTCTGCGGGAGTTTGCGCGTTCTCCCCTTGGTTGCGTGGGTTTTCTCCGGGCACTCCGGTTTCCTCCCACAACCCAAAAATTCGCTCTTAGGCTGATTTGGTAACAAATTGTCCCTATGGTGAAAATTTTCCAAATTAGGATTAATATATATACTATTATATAGGACTATTAAAATAGGATAATGATTTGGTATTACGGTGGCGCGGGCTCGTTGGGCCGAAGGGCCTGTTTCCCGTGCTGTGTTGCTTTAAAAAAAAAAACAGGCCCTTCGGCCTTCGATGTTGTGCCGACCAAAATAAAAAGCAATGCCCCTCCTAACTAAACCATTCCCTTCTCATCCATATACTTATCAACTAACCTCTTAAACGCCACCAAACTTGGCGCATCTACACAGCTGCAGGCAGGGCATTCCACTCCCTAATCACTCTTTGAGTAAAGAACCTACCTCTGATATCCTTCCTATAACTCATACCCCTTAATTTAAAGCTGTGTCCCCTCGTGCTAGCTTTCTCCATCCTAGGAAAAGGCTATCACTGTCCATCCTATCTAAACCTCTAATCATCTTATATGCTTCAATAAGATCCCCTCTTAGCCGCCTCCTTTCTAACGAAACAACCTCAAATCCTTCAACCTCTCTTCATAGGACCTGCCCTCCATACCAGGCAACATCCTGGTAAACCTCCTCTGTACCCTCTCCAATGCCTCCACATCTTTCTTATAATGTGGCGACCAGAACTGCACACAATACTCAAGTGCGGCCGCACTAGAGTTTTGTACAGTTGCAACATGATGCTGCGGCTCCTAAATTCAATCCACCTACCAATAAAAGCTAAGACTCCATATGCCTTCTTAACAACTTTATCCACTTGACTGCCTACTTTCAGGGATCTATTGACACATACACCAAGATCCTTCTGTTCCTCAACACTATTAAGAGCCCTACCATTAGCCCTATACTCTACACATTTATTGTTCCTGCCAAAGTGCAGTACCTCACACTTTTCCACATTAAACTCCATTTGCCACCTCTCGGCCCAGCTCTGCAACTTGTCCAAGTCACTCTGTAAACTAAAACACCCCTCTTCACTATCTACCACACCACCAACTTTAGTATCATCTGCAAATTTACTGATCCATCCTCAATACCCTCATCCAGATCATTTATAAAAATTACAAACAGCAGGGGCCCCAAAACAGACCCCTGAGGCACACCACTCGTCACCGAACTCACGATGAATATCTCCCATCAACCACCACCCTCTGTCTTCTATCTGCCAGCCAATTCCTAATCCAATTAGCTAAATCACCCTCTATTCCACACATCGGCATTTTCTGTAGAAGTCTTCCATGGGCCACCTTATCAAAAGCCTTACTAAAGTCCATATATACTACATCAACCGCCTTACCCCCATCCACCTCTCTGGTCACCTCTTCTAGTTACCACACTGCCAGAAGGATGTGGAGGCTTTGGACAGCGTACAGAAGAGGTTTAGCAGGATGTTGCCTGGTATGGAGGGTATTAGTTATGAGGAGAGATTCAGTGAACTGGATTGTTTTCCCTGGAAAAATGGAGGCTGAGGGGGCAACCTGACAGAAGTTTAGGAAATTATGAGCGGTATAGATAGGTGAACAGTTGGAAACTTTTTCCCAGAGCAGAAATGACAATTACAAGGGTGCACAAGTTCAAGATAAGGAGAGAAAGGTTCAGTGGAGATGTTTGGGACATTTTTTTTTTACACAGAGGGTGGCAGGGGCCTGAACGCCAAGGAAGGTGACTGCGGCAATTACGTTAGCCACATTTAAGACAATCTGGAGAAACACGTGAACAGTTAGGACAACATGGTCGGTGCAGGCTTGGACAGTAAAAGGCCTGTTCCTGTGCTGTACTATTCTTTGCTCTTTGACCATTGAGGGGGCTCTCCCTTGCAGCTTGGCAATGGCAGAGAGACAAATAGCCACTGGACCTAGCTCCTTGAACTCCCAAAGGGCCCAGCTGCCAGGCCAGGGTGTCTGCAAAGATGTAGTGCTGAAGTAAGGCCTCAGTGGGCATCTGAGGAGGGAGGGGCTCCGTGATAGGGATTGAGGTCTGCGATGGGGTGAGGGTAAGGGATCACAGGTAAGGGGTGAAGGTTCTGTAATGAGCATCTGTGTTGAGGGAGACGGTATTTGGGGGTTCGGGGGGTAAACAGATATGAGCTAAGTCAATGCAATTCTTTGTAAAAAGTCGGATTTTGTTCCTGGTTGCCCTGAAATAACAGAATGTGAGCGATGCCTCTCCCCTGCCTGCCTCTGATAGAGTCTGAATCTGGGACATGATGAATATCTTACCAACTCCGAGCTGTGGCGATTAGTGCACACATTCTGTGAAGTTGAGGTAAATATCCTTGAATCATCCTGAACACATCCACCGTCTCCATACGCTGTGACAGGGTCATCAAATTCATCATGGTCGTAATCTGACTCAACGTCAGGGGGGAGGCTGTAAATCGGTTCCTCATCAATGTCATCAGAGGTTTCCAAGGAGCCTGGCCCAATGTGCTGCATTTCCTCATTCTCCCACTCCACACCTGGAGTGTTGCTGCTTCTCCACTCCTCCAGGTTATATTTTTGCTCAGGTAGATTATTGGACAGAGGCAGGTTCACATCCACACTGTCCTGTACACTGTTACTGATTCGCATCTGATCTGTTTGTCCATCACTCCAGCTTGTGCGAGCAACAGTCGACATTTCCTGGTCAGTATGAAATCCCTCATTCAGCTCCTGCTCGAAACACTGCTCAATGGAGCAGCTCAGCAGATTGTCCTGGCTGGATACAGATTGTCCAAGATTCTGGCCACCCTCATCCACTGCTCCAAAATTCAGCAATTCCAGGAACTCTTGCACCACCCGGGAAGCTTCTTTTTCCAAGCGTCTGATCTCCTCCTTGCATTTCCTTTCCATCTCCCTTGGTGACAGTGCACAGGAACTCACCAAGCTCGATTCACTCTCATTCTGTAGACGCTGGATTTCCCGTTCGAGTCGCACAATCTCCTGCATCTGTTTGTTCTCTGCTTGTTCCAAATCCGTCAGCTCCCCAACCTCCCTGATCTGCTCCACTGTCTCTTCACTCATCTAAAGAAAAGGCATAAATCAATCGAATCAATCAGTTCCCAAGACTGTTCAGTGTTTTCCAAATGTTGTGATCTTAGATAGAATCTGGTACAGGTGACAGGGTCTCAACTGCCAGCTGGACAGCCAGGGAGAGGCCCACACCAGCTGGACACTCGGGGACAGGCCCACACCAGCTGGACACTCGGGGACAGGCCCACACCAGCTGGACAGCCACGGACAGGCCCACACCAGCTGGACAGCCACGGACAGGCCCACACCAGCTGGACACTCGGGGACAGGCCCACACCAGCTGGACGGCCACGGACAGGCCCACACCAGCTGGACAGCCAGGGAGAGGCCCACACCAGCTGGACACTCGGGGACAGGCCCACACCAGCTGGACGGCCACGGACAGGCCCACACCAGCTGGACACTCGGGGACAGGCCCACACCAGCTGGACACTCAGGGACAGGCCCACACCAGCTGGACGGCCACGGACAGGCCCACACCAGCTGGACGGCCAGGGGGAGGCCCACACCAGCTGGACGGCCAGGGGGAGGCCCACGCCAGCTCTTTTCAGGAAGCTCCGTCACATTTTGTTCCACTCAGGTACATGATGGGCCAATGGCAAGCCTTTTCCATGCATCAAAGACCTGAGGAGCAGAAGTCCCACTGAGAGCTCCCAGCCAATCAGAGGCTATTGAATGGCAGTGCCATGGACAAAAGATAGTGCTGCCAGGATAGGAAGCAGGAGAGGGACCATAGGGTAGAGATTGGAGGGCATGGAGATTGTTGGCAAAGGTAGAGAGCTGGCCCTCAGTAGGCACACTATTGGGTTCGAATGATCTCCCAAGCAACACATCCACTGGCTGTCGAATACACCCCCAACCACCTGTTGCCTGCAGTTGAACAGAGCATAGAATCATAGAAAATAGATGCAGGAATAGGCTATTCGGCCTTTCGAACCTGCACCACATTCAATATGATCCTGGCTGATCATGCACTTTCAGTATTCCTTTCCCACTTTCTGGATCATAGAACATAGAACACTACAGCACAAACAGGCCCTTCGGCCCACAAGTTGTGCCAATCATATCTATACCTACCAGGCCATAGAACTATCTGTAACTCCCAATCCCATTAAATCCCATGTACTCATCCAGAAGTCTCTTAAAAGACCCCAGCGAGTTCGCCTCTATCACTACTGATGGCAACCGATTCCATTCACTCACCACCCTCTGAGTGAAAAACTTACCTCTAACATCTCCTCTGTACTTGCCCCCCCAGCACCTTAAACCTGTGTCCTCTTGTAGTGACCATTTCAGCCCTGGGAAATAGCCTCCAAGAATCCACCCTATCTATTCCTCTCAACATCTTATAAACCTCTATCAGGTCACCTCTCAACCTTCGTCTCTCCAGTGAGAAGAGACCAAGCTCTTTCAACCTATCTTCATAAGGCATGTCCCCCAATCCAGGCAACATCCTTGTAAATCTCCTCTACACCCTTTCAATAGCTTCCACATCCTTCCTATAGTGAGGCGACCAGAACCATGCACAGTACTCCAAGTGGGGTCTGACAAGGGTCTTATAAAGTTGCAATCTCTCCAGATTCTCGATCTCTTCAGCCGCACGGGTGACGTCCAGCTTCCTCTTGAACATATCTAATGAACTGGTCCCAACAGCTTTCTGTGGTAGGGAATTCCACATGTTCACAACACTCTGAGTAAAGAAATTCTTCCTCATCTCAGTCCTGAATGGTTTACCCCTTATTCTCAGACTGTGATCCCTAATTCTGGGTTCCCCAACATTGGGAACATTCTTCCCACACTGAACCTGTCCAGTCCCATCAGGATTTTATACGTTTCTATAAGATTCCCTCTTATTCTTCTAAGTTCTAGTGAGTACAAGCCCAGTAGATCCCTCTTCACGTGTCAGTTCTGCTATTCCAGAAATTAGTCTGGTGAACCTTGACTCCATCTAAACTTCTTGTTGCGTTGGAAAAGCAGTATAATCAAGGACACACACACCCCAGACATTCTCTCTTCCATCTTCTTCCATCAGGAAAAAGATACAGAAGTCTGAAAATATGTACCAACCGACTTGAGAACAGCTTCTTCCCTGCTGTTATCAGACTTTTGAATGGGCTTATCTTGCATTTTGTCGATCTTTCTCTATATCCGAGCTATAACTGTAACACTACATTCTGAACTCTCTCATTTCCTTCTCTATGAATGGTATGCTCTGTCTGTACAGTGCACAAGAAACAATACTATTCACTGTATACATGTGATAAATCAAATCAAAAAGGAGTGAACATAAGTACATAGAACATAGAACATTACAGCACAGTACAGGCCCTTCGGCCCTCGATGTTGCGCCGGCCAGTGAACCCTCTAACCTAAACTATTACAATATCATCCATATGCCTATCCACCGAACATTTGAATGCCCCCAAAGTAGGCGAGTCCACAACTGCTGCAGGCAGGGCATTCCACGCCGTCACCACCCTCTGTGTGAAGAACCTGCCTCTGACATCCGTCCTATAACTACCACCTCTTAATTTAAAGTTATGTCCCCTCGTGTTGGTCATCACCATCCGAGGAAAAAGGCTCTCACTATCCACCCTATCCAATCCCTTGATCATCTTATACGCCTCAATTAGGTCACCGTGTAACCTTCTTCTCTCTAATGAAAATTACCTCAGGTCCCTCAGCCTTTCCTCATAAGGCCTTCCCACCACACCAGGCAACATCCTGGTAAACCTCCTCTGCACCCTTTCCAATGCTTCCACATCTTTCTTATAATGCGGCGACCAGAACTGTACGCAATACTCCAAGTGCGGCCGCACCAGAGTTTTGTACAGTTGTAACATAACCTCACGGCTCCTAAATTCAATCCCTCTACCAATAAAAGCTAACACACCGTATGCCTTCTTAACAACTTTATCAACCTGGGTGCCAACTTTCAAAGAGCTATGTACTTAGAACATAGAACAATACAGCACAGAACAGGCCCTTCGGCCTTCGATGTTGTGCCGACCAAAATAAAAAGCAATGCCCCTCCTAACTAAATCATTCCCTTCTCTTCCATATACTTACAAGTAACCTCTTAAACGCCACCAAACTTGGCGCATCTACAACAGCTGCAGGCAGGGCATTCCACTCCCTAATCACTCTTTGAGTAAAGAACCTACCTCTGATATCCGTCCTATAACTCATACCCCTTAATTTAAAGCTGTGTCCCCTCGTGCTAGCTTTCTCCATCCTAGGAAAAAGGCTATCACTGTCCACCCTATCTAAACCTCTAATCATCTTATATGCTTCAATAAGATCCCCTCTTAGCCGCCTCCTTTCTAACGAAAACAACCTCAAATCCTTCAACCTCTCTTCATAGGACCTGCCCTCCATACCAGGCAACATCCTGGTAAACCTCCTCTGTACCCTCTCCAATGCCTCCACATCTTTCTTATAATGTGGCGACCAGAACTGCACACAATACTCCAAGTGCGGCCGCACTAGAGTTTTGTACAGTTGCAACATGATGCTGCGGCTCCTAAATTCAATCCCCCTACCAATAAAAGCTAAGACTCCATATGCCTTCTTAACAACTTTATCCACTTGACTGCCTACTTTCAGGGATATATTGACACATACACCAAGATCCTTCTGTTCCTCAACACTATTAGAGCCCTACCATTAGCCCTATACTCTACACATTTATTGTTCCTGCCAAAGTGCATTACCTCACACTTTTCCACATTAAACTCCATTTGCCACCTCTCGGCCCAGCTCTGCAACTTGTCCAAGTCACTCTGTAAACTAAAACACCCCTCTTCACTATCTACCACTCCACCAACTTTAGTATCATCTGCAAATTTACTGATCCATCCCTCAATACCCTCATCCAGATCATTTATAAAAATCACAAACAGCAGGGGCCCCAAAACAGACCCCTGAGGCACACCACTCGTCACCGAACTCCACGATGAATATCTCCCATCAACCACCACCCTCTGTCTTCTATCTGCCAGCCAATTCTAATCCAATTAGCTAAATCACCCTCTATTCCACACATCTGCATTTTCTGTAGAAGTCTTCCATGGGCCACCTTATCAAAAGCCTTACTAAAGTCCATATATACTACATCAACCGCCTTACCCCCATCCACCTCTCTGGTCACTTTCTCAAAAAACTCAATGAGGTTAGTAAGGCATGACCTACCCTTCACGAAACCATGCTGACTATCCCCAATCAATTCATTTCTCTCTAAATAACTATAAATCCTATCCCTAATAATTCTCTCCAATACCTTGCCCACAACAGAAGTAAGACTCACTGGCCTATAATTCCCAGGAAGGTCTCTCTTCCCCTTCTTAAACAATGGGACCACATTCGCTATCCTCCAGTCCTCCGGAACCACACCCGTAACCAACGAGGACCTGAAGATCAGAGCCAGAGGCTCTGCAATCTCCTCTCTTGCCTCCCAGAGAATCCTAGGGTAAATCCCGTCCGGCCCAGGGGACTTATCCAACTTCAAACCCTCGAGAATTTCTAACACATCCTCCCTATCTACTACAATACTCCCCAATTTGCAACCCTGTACCTCAGTGCTCTCCACAGCTACATTTCCAGCACTCTGCGTGAATACCGAAGAGAAATATTTATTCAGTGCCTCACCAATCTCTTCAGGCTCCACGCACAACTTCCCACTGCTGTCTATGACTGGCCCTAATCTTGCCCTAACCAATCTTCTATTCTTAACATATCGAAAGAAAGCTTTAGGATTCTCCTTAATCCTATCAGCCAACATCTTCTCGTGTCCCCTCTTAGCTCTCCTCAATTCACTTTTTACCTCCTTCCTGGCTAATCTATAGCTATCCATTGCACTAACTGAGCCTTCAAGCCTCATCCTGACATAAGCCTCCTTTTTCTTCTTAACCAGCAAATCAACTTTTTTCGTACACCAAGGCTCTCTTACTCGTCCATTTCCTCCCTGCCTGACAGGGACATACTTATCAAGGACTCGCAGCAGCTGCTCCTTGAATAAGCACCACATTCCAGATGTTCCCAGTCCCTGTAGTTCCCTAGTCCAATCTATGCACCCTAATTCTCTCCTGATGGCCTCATAATTACCCTTCCCCCAGCTATAACTACAGCCCCCAGCTTCATGCCTATCCCTGTCCATCACTAAGGTGAACGTAACCGAATTGTGGTCACTATCACCAAAATGTTCACTAACTTCCAAGCCTAACACCTGGTCTGGCTCATTGCCCAGCACCAAATCCAATGTAGCCTCACCTCTAGTTGGCCTATCTACATACTGAGTCAAAAAACCTTCCTGCACACTCTGTACGAAAACTGACCCCTCTAACGAGCTAGAGCTATAGCTATTCCAATCAATATTAGCAAAGTTAAAGTCCCCCATCACAATTACCCTACTACTTTCACTCCTAATCAGAATTGACTTCGCAATCCTTTCCTCCACCTCTCTAGAACTATTAGGAGGTCTGTAAAAGACTCCCAACAGGGTGACCTCTCCTCTCCTGTTTCTAATCTCAGCCCATACTACCTCAACAGACAAGTCCTCATCAAACTTCTTTTCTATCACCGTGATACAGTCTTTGACCAATAACGCCACTCCTCCCCCCCTTCTACCTCCTTCTCTACTCCGACTAAATCATTTGTACCCCGGAACCTGCAACATCCATTCCTGTCCCTGCTCTACCCAAGATCTTGTACCCCAAGATCCCTCTGCTCGACAACACTATTAAGGGTCCTTCCATTAACCCTAAGTAGGCGAGGGATTATCCTGTTCCTGATTTAATATTTATTTCCCACTGAAGAGATAAAAGAGAATGCTTTGAGCAGATTAGATACCTTCTTTCCATGCAGAGAACTGTCCTTACCTGATCAGCTGCCAGTGATATTTCTGCACTTTCTTGACATCTGTAGTGAAAATGCAAAGTAGAAATTAATCAAAGGAATAATATCCTCCCAAATCAACTTCCATCTTCGTCTCTACACCATCTCAGAGATTATCTATTTCCAAGTTAGTTTGACTCGCTACTTCACTTCATCTCAAACGCTCATCCAGCTGTATTTCAGCTCTCCGGCATTGCACAGAACATTGGACGTAGAACGTTACAGCAATATTACGGCCCTCAATATTATGCCGAATTATGTCCAATCCCAAGATCAAGCTATCCCACTCCCTTTCATTCTGGTGTGCTCCATGTGTTTATCCAATAACCAACTGAAAGTTCCTAAAGTGTCCGACTCCACTATCACAGCAGGCAGTGCAATTCCACACTCCAACCACTCTCTGAGTAAAGAATCTACCTTGGACATCCCTCCTATATTTCTGAAGGTGGCAGAGCAAGTGGAGAAGGTTGTGAAGAAAGCATATAGTATGTTAGCCTTTATAGGAAGGGGTATAGAGTACAAGAGCTGGCCTTTAATGTTGCAGTTGTATAAAACACTGGTTAGACCTCATTTGGAATACTGCGTCCAGTTCTGGCCACCCTACTACCGGAAGGACGTGGAGACTCTGGAGAGAGTGCAGAGGAGGTTTACCAGGATGCTGCCTGGTATGGAAGGTCTGAGTTACGAGGAGAGGTTAGGCAAATTGGGACTATTTTCCTTAGAAAGATGTAGACTTAGAGGAGATCTAATAGAGGTGTACAAGATTATGAGAGGTATAGATAGAGTAAACAGAGTTAAGCTTTTTCCTAGGATGGACTCGAATAGCATGAGGGGTCACGGGCTTAGGGTGAGGGGGGTAAGGTATAATTTGGTTGCTAGAGGGAGTTTTTTCACACAGAGGGTGGTGGGGGTATGGAATGCACTGCCAAGTAAAGTGGTGGAGGCAGGTACTCTGGAGTTATTTAAGAAATACTTAGATGGGCACATGAACAGAATGGGAATGGAGGGGTATAGAAAACTGATTTAAAATAGGGATCATGAGCCTTGGGAGTCCTCGGGAAGTGTGTAAATAGATGATGATATTGATGTACTTGTTTTTATCTTACAGGTGCTTTGGTCCACCTTGTCTAATGAGGGGCATACAGGCGATGGGTCGTGAGAGGTTTGCTCTTGGATTTTTTTCGAGAGTTTCGAGAGTATGTGAGTGCTTCACATCGTTAGTGTACGCTTGACCTGGACCATTTGATGGGCAACACAACAGTTTAGTGACTATCACTGTGCTGTGCAGATACATGGATTTGGGCCTGTGTCTGTGGGAGTTTGTGCATTCTCCCCGTGCTTGCGTAGGTTTTCTCCGGGAGCTTCGGTTTCCTCCCACATCCCAAGGATGTGCTCTTAGGCTAATTGGCAAAACAAATTCTCCCTAAAATTGTCTCAAATTTGGTTTTTAATCCATAGATCTATAAACATAGACAGGGATCGCGGGTAGAGGTGGGAACATCAGGGTGGCGGCATGGGCTTGTTGGGCCGAAGGGACTGTTTCCCGTGCTGTTTTATTCTTTGTTCTTTATATTTCCCACCACAAGCCTTATAGTTATGTCCCCTAGTAACAGCTACATCCACCTGAGAAAATAGCTCTGCACATCCACTCTATCTATCCCCATCATCATTTTATAAACCTCTATTAAATCACCTCTCATCCTCCTCCGCCCTAAAGAGAAAAGTCCCATCTCTCTCAACCTTTCCTCATAAGACCTACCTTCCATTTACCGGCAGCATCCTGGTAAATCTCCTCTGCACTCTCTCCAATGCTTCCACATCCTTCCTGTAGTGAGGTGACCAGAACTGAACACAATATTCCAAATGTGATCTCACCAAAGTTGCAGCATAATCCCACGGCTCTTAAACTCAAACCCCCTGTTAATAAATGCCAACACACTGTAAGCCTTCTTCACGGCTCTATCCACGCAAGTGGGAACCTTCAGAGATTTGTGGGTATGAACCCCAAGATTTCTTTGTTCCTCCACATTCCTCAGAACCCTGCTCTTGACCCTGTAATCTGCATTCAAGTTTGTCCTACCAAAATGAATCACCTTGCACTTATCAGGGTTAAAATCCATCTGCCAATTTTCGGCCCAGCTCTGCATCCTTTCAATGTCTCTTTGCAGCTTACAAGAACCCTCCAACTCATCCACTATTCCATTAATCTTGGTGTCATCAGCAAATTTACTAACCACCCTTCAGCCCCTTCTTCCAAGTCATTGATAAAAATCACAAATAGCAGAGGACCCTGTGGTACACCACTGGAAACTGGCCTCAAAATTCTCCCTCCACCCTTTGTCTTTTATGAGACACAGTAAGAAGTCTCACAATGCCAGGTTACAGTCCAATAGGTTTATTTGGTAGCAAATGCCACTAGCTTTCAGGGCTTTTCCCTTCATTAGCTGAGTGGAGAGGTCTGATCACAGAGCATATAAAGGCAACACTCAGTTTACAGAATACTGATTAGAATGCAGTCTTTACAGCTAATCAAGTCTTAAAGGCGCAGACAATGTGAGTGGAGTGAGCATTAAGCATAGGTTAAAGAGATGTGTATTGTCTCCAGACAGGACAGTAAGTGAGATGTTGCAAACCCAGGCAAGTCATGGTGGTTACAGCTGGTGTGTTATTATGTATTATTATGAGGTTATTATTGAGGTAATCTGTGGGCTTGCAGTACAATGAGGTGCTGAGGTGATCGTCCTTAATGGAGATGCATGTGTCCAAGAATGCAACCATTTCCAGACAGTATTCCATAGTGAGTCTGATGGTGGTTGGAACTTGTTGATGTCATATAGTTGTTTTAATGATTGTTGACCGTGAGTCCAAAGGAAGAAAATGTCATCGATGTATCTAGTGAATAGCATCAGTTTAAGGTGCTGTGTGGTGAAGAAGTCTCATTCGACCTCCTCAAAAACAAATACTTCTTCAGGTAAACATTCTCCAAGGCGGCCTTCACAACACACAACGCAGAGTCACTCAGTAGAAACTAATAGCCCAGTTCCACACAATGAGGATGGCCTCAGCCGGGATCTTGGATTCATGTCACACTATCTGTAACCCCCATGACTTGCCTGGGCTTGTTACATCTCATTATCTGTCCTGCCTGGAGACAATACACATCTCTTTAACCTATGTTTAATGCTGTCTCCACTCACATTGCCTGCACCTTTAAGATTTGAATAGCTGTAAAGACTCGCATTCTAAGCAGTATTCTGTAAACTGAGTTTGTGCCTTTATATGAACCCTGTTTGTGATCAGAACTCCCCATTCACCTGATGAAGGGGAAAAGCCCCAAAAGCTAGTGGCGTTTACTACCAAATAAACCTGTTGGACTTTAACATGGTGTTGTGAGACTTCTTATGTGTTTACCCCAGTCCAATGGCGTCATCTCCACCTCATGCCTTCTATGAGACAGCCAGTAACTTACCCAATCAGTCAAATTTCCTTGTATCCCACACCTCCTTCCTTTCTTCATGACCCTATCATAGGGAACCTTATCAAAAGCCTTACTAAAATCCATGTATACAACATCAACTGCTCTACCCTCGTCTACATATTTAATTACATCCTCAAAGAATTCAATCAAATTTGTGAGGCAGGACTTACCCCTCACGAATCCATGCTGACTATACTGGATTAAACTGCATCTTTCCAAATGGTCATAAATCCTACCCCTCAGGACCTTTTCCATTAAATTACCGACCATCAAAGTAAGACTAACTAACCTATAATTACCAGGGTCATTCCTATTTCCTTTCTTGAAGAAAGGAACAACATTTGCCATTCTCCAGTCCTCTGGGACTATCCCTGTGGACAGTGAAGACTCAAAGATCAAAGTTAAAGACTCCGCAATCTCATCCCTTGCCTCCCAAAGTATCTTAGGATGTATCCCATCTGGCCCAGGTAATTTATCGACCCTCAAGTTTTTCAAAATTGCTGATACATCTTTCCTCAGAATATCTACATCCTTTATTCTATCAGCCTGTAAGACACTTCCCATCCTCAAAAACATAGTCCCTTTCCTTAGTGAGCACTGAAGAAAAGTATCCATTCATCACCTCTCAATATCTCTTCTGACTCCATGCAAAAGTCCCCACTACTATCCTTGACTGGCCCTAACCTCACTCTGGTCATTCCTTTATTTCTCACATAAGAGTAACAAGCTTTGGGGTTTTAGAACATAGAACATAGAACACTACAGCACAAACAGGCCCTTCGGTCCACAAGTTGCGCTGATCATATCCATACCTACTAGGCCTCAGAACTATCTGTAACTCGCAATCCCATTAAATCCCATGTACTCATTCAGAAGTCTTTTAAAAGACCCCAGCGAGTTTGCCTCTATCACCATCGATGGCAGCCAATTCCATTCACTCACCATCCTCTGAGTGAAAAACTTACCCCTAATATCTCCTCTGTACTTGCTCCCCTGCACCTTAAACCTGTGTCCCCTCGTAGCAACCATTTCAGCCCTGGGAAATAGCCTCTGAGAATCCACTCTATCTATTCCTCTCAACATCTTATAAACCTCTATCAGGTCGCCTCTCAACCTTTGTCTCTCCAGGGAGAAGAGTCCCAGCTCTCTCAACCTATCTTCATAAGGCCTGCCCCCCAATCCAGGCAACATCCTTGTAAATTTCCTCTGCACCCTCTCAATAGCTTCCACATCCTTCCTATAGTGAGGCGACCAGAACTGCCCACAGTACTCCGTGTGGTCTGACAAGGGTCCTATAAAGTTGCAGCATTACCTCCCGACTCCTAAACTCAATCCCTCGATTAATGAAGGCCAGTACACCATACGCTTTCTTGACCACATCCTCCACCTGCGAGGCCGATTTAACAGTCCTATGGACCTGGACCCCAAGATCCTTCTACTCTTCAACACTGCTAAGATTCCTACCCTTAATATTGTACTCCTTCATCCCATTGGTCCTGCCAAAATGGACCACTACACATTTATCCGCGTTGAAATCCATCTGCCACTTCTCCACCCAGTCTTGCATCCTATCTATGTCTTGCTGCAACTTCTGACATCCCTCCAGACTATCCACAACACCACCAACCTTCGTACTGTCAGCGAACTTACTAACCCATCCCTCCACTTCCTCATCCAGGTCATTTATGAAAATGACAAACAGCAAGGGTCCTAGAACAGATCCCTGGGGCACTCCACTGGTGACCGATCTCCATGCAGAAAAAGAGCCATCCACAACCACCCTCTGCCTTCTGCAGGCAAGCCAGTTCTGGATCCACAAGGCCAAAGCCCCTTGGATCCCATGGCCTCTCACCTTCTCAAGAATTCTGGCATGGGGGACCTTATCAAATGCCTTGCTGAAATCCATGTAAACCACGTCCACTGCTCTTCCTTCGTCAATGTGTTCAGTCACATTTTCAAAGGATTTCACTAAGCTTGTAAGGCACAATCTGTTCTTGACAAAGCCGTGTTGACTATTTTGATCAAGCTAAATTTCTTTAAATGCTCATAAATCCTGTCCCTTGATTCGACCTGTCAAGGACTTCTCATGCCCCCTCTTAGCTCTCATAAGCCCTTTCTTTTACTCATTCCTAGCTACCTTGTAACCCTCAAGCAACCCAACAGAACCTTGTCTTTTTATCCTTACATACGCTTCCTTTTCCTCTTGACAAGACATTCAACCTCCTTTGTGAACCATGGTTCCTTTACTTGACCATTTTCTCCCTGCCTAATAGGGACAAACCTGTCAAGGACATGCAATATTTGTTCTTTGAAGAAGCTTCACTTTTCATTTGTGCCTATACCTGACAGTTTCCCATCGTATGCTCCCTAATTCTTGCCTAATCACATCATAATTACCCCTTCTCCAATTATAAACCTTGACCTGCTGTATATTCCCATCCCTCTCCATTGCAATAATGAAGGACACTGAATTGTGATCACTATCTCCAAAGTGCTCCCCCACAAACAAATCTAACACTTGGCCCGGTTCATTACCCAATACCAAATCCAATGTCAAATTATCCACATATTGTGTCAGGAAATCCTCCTGCATCCACTGTACAAAAGGTGTCCTCTCCAAACTATTCGACCTATAAAGGTTCCAATCAACATTCTACCCTCCATGCAAGCACCTTCTAAAGGGGCAACTAGGGATGAGTAATAAATATTGGCCCAGTCAACAACACTCACATCTCACCATCAGGCGATAGATTTTAAAATTCTCTTCCTTGTCTCAAATCCCTCTATGATTTTGCCCCTTCTGATCTCTCCAATCTCTTCCAGCTCCATAACTCTCTGAGATATCTGCAATCCTCGGACTCTGGTTCCTTGCACATCCTCAATTATAACCATCCCACTATTGGCTGCTACTCACATAGTAACTAAGCTCTGGAATTCTCTCCCTAAACCGTTGCATCTCTCAGCATCACTTTCCTCTTTAAGACAATTAGTTATAGAGTTATAAGGGTTTACAGCACAGAAACAGACCCTTTGGTCCAACTTGTCCATGCCGCCCAGTTTTTACCACCACGCTAATCCTAATTACCCACATTTGGCCAATATCCCTCGATACCCATCTCACCCATGTAACTTTGACCAAGCTTTTGTCATTTGACTGAACATCTGTTTCTGTGAAATGCACAGATGTTACCCACCCCTCCATTTCAGCCCCATCAGAAAACTCCAAACCTCTTTCCATTCTCTCTCTGTAGTCTCTCCTCTTCCTCCATTCTCCTTTTACTCTCTTCCTCTTCAGACCTCAGCCTTTCCTTTGCTCTCCTCTCTTTGTCCTGCTCCCTCTGTTGCTCCAATACCTTCTGAGCTTTCAGCCTGGAGAACAGGCGGCGAGCCAGCTGCCCTCTGCGGTGTTTTTGGAAAACAATCACCGCTGAACGTAGGCGTAAGAAGACATTTCGCCAGTAATGAGCTCGATAATTCCGCTGGATAATCAGCAAGCTGCTCAGGACCTTCCGGTAGCGAATCCTAAACCCAAATAACAAAACAACAAAGAGGCTGAGAAGGAATGTGCAACCATACACTCATTAATTATCATTCTTCCAGGCAACATAGGTGTCAGTAGCACAGCCGGTGTTGATGTTCTCTAACTCAATGGCTAGCTTCAGAGGCCAGGCTCAGTCTGAGTCCAGACCTGAAGACCAGACCTTGATAAAATTTCATGATCACTATTACTGAAAACTGCTTTCATTTCCAGGTTGATTCACCCAATGGTTTTAAATTCTACCAATACTCCTGCTGGGATTTGTGTTCTTGCCTCTAAAATACTAGCAATAATCTCTGGATTACAAGTCCAGTGACTCCATGAGCTCTCCCCATTCATAGCTCAGAGAAAGCGTGTGTGGAACTACATCCCAGTGAGAGTCAGCGTATGTGGAACTGTATCCCAGTGACAGACAGCGTGTGTGGAATTGTATCCCAGTGACAGGCAGCGTGTGTGGAATTGTATCCCAGTGACAGGCAGCGTGTGTGGAATTGTATCCCAGTGACAGGCAGCGTGTGTGGAATTGTATCCCAGTGACAGGCAGCGTGTGTGGAATTGTATCCCAGTGTCAGGCAGCGTGTGTGGAATTGTATCCCAGTGACAGACAGCGTGTGTGGAATTGTATCCCAGTGACAGGCAGCGTGTGTGGAATTGTATCCCAGTGACAGGCAGCGTGTGTGGAATTGTATCCCAGTGACAGGCAGCGTGTGTGGAATTGTATCCCAGTGACAGGCAGCGTGTGTGGAATTGTATCCCAGTGTCAGGCAGCGTGTGTGGAATTGTATCCCAGTGACAGGCAGCGTGTGTGGGACTGTATCCCAGTGAGAGTCAGTGTGTGTGGGACTGTATCCCAGTGAGAGTCAGTGTGTGTGGGACTGTATCCCAGTGAGAGTCAGTGTGTGTGGAACTGTATCCCAGTGAGAGTCAGTGTGTGTGGAACTGTATCCCAGTGAGAGTCAGTGTGTGTGGAACTGTATCCCAGTGAGAGTCAGTGTGTGTGGAACTGTATCCCAGTGAGAGTCAGTGTGTGTGGAACTGTATCCCAGTGAGAGTCAGTGTGTGTGGAACTGTATCCCAGTGAGAGTCAGTGTGTGTGGAACTGTATCCCAGTGAGAGTCAGTGTGTGTGGAACTGTATCCCAGTGAGAGTCAGTGTGTGTGGAACTGTATCCCAGTGAGAGTCAGTGTGTGTGGAACTGTATCCCAGTGAGAGTCAGTGTGTGTGGAACTGTATCCCAGTGAGAGTCAGTGTGTGTGGAACTGTATCCCAGTGAGAGTCAGTGTGTGTGGAACTGTATCCCAGTGAGAGTCAGTGTGTGTGGAACTGTATCCCAGTGAGAGTCAGTGTGTGTGGAACTGTATCCAGTCAGTTAGTGTGTCTAATCCAAACCCCAATGAGAGTCAATGTGTATGTAACCCATACACTGGTGAGAGTGTTCAATTTGAATCTATGTGACCGCATGTCAGTATAAAAATGCAATTTGTTTTAATTCCTCTTGATTCTGATAAATTGCAAGGAGATCCTTCATCAGTGTATGTAGTGTGTGTGTGTGTGTGTGTGTGTGTCGATTACTAAGGGACATTGCTTTAAGGTGCAAGGGGTAAGATTTAAGGGAGATGTACGAGTCAATTTTTTTACACAGAGGATGTGGGTGCCTGGAACTTGCTGCTAGGGGAGTTAGTGGAAACAGATATGATAATGATTTTTAAAGGGCGTCTTGACAAATACGTGAGTAGGATGGGAATGGTGGGATATGGTTCCTGGAAGGGTAGGGTATTTTAGTTCAGTCAGGCAGTATGGTCAGTGCAGGCTTGGAGGGGCCGAAGGGCCTGTTCCTGAGCTGTAATTTTCTTTGTTCTTAGTGAGTGAGTGAGAGAGAGAGAGAGAATGTGTGAGTATATATGTGTGTGTGAGTGTGAATGTGCGTGAGTGTGCGTGTGCGTGTGTGTGTGCGTGAGCATGTGCGTGTGCGTGTGAATGTGCGTGTGTGAGAGTGCGTGTGCATGAGTGTGCAAATGTGTAAGTGTGCGTGTGCATGTGCGTGCACGTGCATGAGCGTGCGCGTGCGTGAGCGTGCGCGTGCGTGAGCGTGCATGTGCGTGTGCATGAGTGTGCGTGAGCGTGAGCATGCGTGTGTGTGAGTGTGCATGAGTGTGCATGTGCATGAGTGTGCATGTGCATGAGTGTGCATGTGCATGAGTGTGCATGTTGCGTGTGCGTGGTGTGCGTGAGTGTGCGTGTGCGTGAGTGTGCGTGTGTGTGTGCGTGCGTGAGAGTGTGTGTGCATGAGTGTGCAAATGTGTGAGTGTACGTGTGCATGTGCGTGCGCGTGCATGTGCGTGCATGTGCATGTGCGTGCGCGTGCGTGAGCGTGCGCGTGCGTGAGCGTGTGCGTGCGTGAGCGTGCGCGTGCGTGAGTGTGCGCGCGCGCGAGTGTGTGCGTGTGCGTGAGCGTGCGCGAGCGAGTGCGTGAGCGTGAGCATGCGTGTGCATGAGTGTGCATGTGTGTGTGTGCTGGTGAGTGTGCGTGTGCGTGGCGTGGTCGTGAGTGTGCGTGGATGTGCGTGAGTGCTGTGCGTGCGTGTGCGTGAGTGTGTGTGTGCGTGTGCGTGAGTGTGCGTGTGCGTGAGTGTGCGTGTGCGTGAGTGTGCATGTGCGTGTGTGCATGTGCGTGAGTGTGCATGTGCGTGTGCGTGCATGTGTGTGTGCATGAGCATGCACGTGTGTGAGCGTGCATGAGCGTGCGTGAGCGTGAACATGTGTGTGCATGAGTGTGCATGAGTGTGCATGTGCATGAGTGTGCATGTGCGTGTGCGTGAGTGTGCGTGTGCGTGAGTGTGCGTGTGCGTGTGCGTGAGGGGGTGGGTGGTGCGTGGCGCGAGTGTGCGTGTGCGTGAGTGTGCGTGAGTGTGCGTGAGCGTGAGTGTGCGTGTGCTGAGTGTGCATGAGTGTGGCGTGGCGTGCGTGAGCGTGAGTGTGAGGCGTGCGCTGCGTGTGCTGAGCGTCGTGTGCGTGAGTGTGCATGTGCGTGAGTGTGCATGTGCGTGTGTGAGTGTGCGTGAGTGTGCATGTGCATGAGCGTGCACGTGCGTGAGTGTGCATGAGTGTGCATGTGCGTGAGTGTGCATGTGCGTGAGTGTGCGTGTGCGTGTGCGTGCGCGTGCGTGCGTGTGCATGTGCATGTGCGTGCGTGTGCATGTGCGTGTGAATGTGCATGAGTGTGCGTGTGCGTGAGTGTGCGTGTGTGCCTGAGCGTGCCTGTGCCTGAGCGTGCCTGTGCCTGAGCGTGCGCGTGCGTATGCATGAGCATGCATGTGCATGCATGTGCATAAGTGTGCATGTGTAAGCGTGCGTGTGCGTATTGAGCATTGAGTGTGCATGTGCGTATATGCGTGTGTGTGTGCTTATATGTGTGTGAGCGCGCGCGCGTGTGAGCGCCCGTGTGCGAGAGTGTATATGCATGTGAGTGTGCGTGTGTGTGCATGTGTGTGAGTATATGCATGTGAGTGTGCGCGTGTGTGAGTGTGCGCGTGTGCGAGTGTGCATGCGCATGAGTGTGCGTGCGTGAGTTTGCGTGTGCGTGAGTTTGTGTGTGCGTGAGTGTGCGTGTGCGTGTGCGAGTGTGAGTGTGCGTGTGCGTGAGTGTGCGTGTGCTGTGCGTGTGCATGAGTGTGCGTGTGCGTGAGTGTGCGTGTGTGCGTGAGCGTGTGTGTGCCGTGCGCGTGTGTGCGTGCGCGAGTGTGCGAGTGTGCGCGTGTGTGCGTGCTCGTGTGAGTGTGCGTACGTGTGTGTGAGTGGGTACATGTGTGTGAGTGTATATGCGTGAGTGTATATGCATGTGAGTGTGCATGTGTGTGAGGGTGCATGTGTGTGTGTATATGCATGTGAGCGTGCATGTGTGTAAGTGTATATGCATATGAGTGTGCGTGTGTGTGTGCGTGTGTGCGTGCATGTGTGAGTGTGGCGCGTGAGTGTGCACGTGTGTGTGTGCGTGTGTGTGTGTGTGAACGTGTGTGTATATACATGAGTGTATATGCATGTGAGTGTGCATTTGTGTGTGTGCGTATGTGTATGCGTGTGTACGTGCGTGTGCGTGTGCGTGTGCGTGTGCGTGAGTGTGAGTGTGTATATGCTGTTTGTGGATTGTGATTGGTCCGGACAGGAAGACATTGCACTCACCTCGCTCGATAGCCCAGGATATGAGCTTGCAGGACTGTAGCAGCTCTCTGCACCTTCTCTGCTCGATCCCTCTCCAACTTCTGTTCCAAAGCTTCCTTCAAAAAAACCTGCAAAGAATGTCAGATAGTAAGCAACTTGGAGAAACGGAAAAGGGTAGGATTGTAGTAAAAATCAGCATTTCCCAGAGAGGGAGCAAGAGAGAGGAAGGGAGGGAGGGAGGGAGGGAGAGAGGGAGGGAGAAAGAGAGGGAGAAAGAGAGAGTCGGAGAGAGAGAGAGATAGGGAGAGAGAGATGGAGAGAGGGAGAGAGAAAGAGACACGGAGAGCAAAAAAGAGGGATAGAGAAGGAATAGGGAGATTGTTGGGATGTAAGAAGGTTTTGTGTCCCCTGCAGTCTATGTGTCTGAGTTAGAATGAGTTTATTAATCAGGTCACTTTAGCTAAATCTCCTCGGTCGCAGCAATAATCTTCTGATCTTCTCAATAAAATAATTTAAAAGTTGTCCCAGAGAGTGCAGGGTGTGCCTCTGTTTGAACAGCGTGCCAAAGAGCTGGCGTCTGCAGAGTGGAACTCATTTGCTGGCTCTCTCTCTCGCTCCCTCCCTCTCTGGGAACAAGTGTATAAAGAGCCTCTTCACCATTGTTACTGGGCTCCATTCACTCAGTAACCAATCAGAGCTGATTCAACCCCCTCCCTGCCACCTCCCATCACAGGCAATTTAACCCCTTCAGTCCCAACTGCTTTCCTCAAAAATGCCTCCTGAAAAGTTAGCTCAAGTCTACAGGGTGGATGAGGAAGTGAGAAGGGAGGGCTCAGAATCCTCACACCCATTACACACGTTCTTACCCATACTTCTCACCTTTCACCCCTCACCCCACACCCTTTACCAACATCCCTGACCATTCATCTTTCATCCTACACACCACATTCCTCACTTTAACCTTTCACCTCTCACCCACCCAGTCTTTATGCTCCTCCCCTTTCCCAGTTCTATTTGACAATAAATCCACTGTTGTCCTTGTGGATATAAAGTTGGGCTCTGGAATTGTTTATATTCATATCCTTCCCGGAACTCTGAATCATTGGGATTACTCCGACTTTGTAATCACGTGCTGGAGTATTTTTAGAAGCCATCCGTTTTCACAGGAAGCTAATTTTTACTCAGTTTCACAGATCCTTCACAAAGGCTCTTCATTCAAAAAAAATCATATTGTATTTGGCACAGAGGAGGAAATGAAGACCCACAGGAACAGGAGGAGGCCATTCAGCCCATCGAGCCTGTTACACAGGAACAGGAGGAGGCCATTCAGCCCTCAAGCCTATTTATAGGATGATACAGTGCAGAAGGAAGCCAGTCAGTTTATCAAGTCTGCACTGACCACAATCCCATGCAGGCTCTAACCCCATAATCTTATACATTTTCCCTAGCTAGTCCTCCTGACACTAAGTGGCCAGTTTACCGAGCCCGCATATTATTGGACTGTGGGAGGAAACTGGAGCACCCGAAGAAAACGCATGCGGACACGGGGAGAACGTGCAGATTCTACACAAACAGTGACCCAAACCGGGAATCAAATTGAGGTCCCTGGCGCTGCGAGGCAGCAATGATATCCATTGTGCCACCGCGCTGCCCAGAGGCCCTTCGGCCCACCAAATCCATACTGACACATTAGAAAGACTTGAATTCCCACCTAATCCCATTTACCAGCACTTGGCCCATAGCCCTGAATGTTATGATGTGCCAAGTGCTCATCCAGGTACTTTTTAAAGGATGTGAGGCAGCCCATCTCCACCACCCTCCCAGGCAGCGCATTCCAGATCCTCACCACCTTCTTGGTGAAAAAAGTTTTCCTCAAATCCCCCTAAACCTTCTTTCCCTCACTTTGAACCCATGTTGATGTGGTATATATGGACTTTAGTAAGGCATATGATAAGGTGGCCCATGGAAGACTTCTGCAGAAAATGCAGATGTATGGGATAGAGGGTGATTTAGCTAATTGGGTTAGGAATTGGCTAGCAGATAGAAGACAGAGGGTGGTGGTTGATGGGAGATATTCATTTTGGAGTTCGGTGACAAGTGGTGTACCTCAGGGGTCTGTTTTGGGGCCCCTGCTGTTTGTAATTTTTATAAATGATCTGGATGAGGGTATTGAGGGATGGATTAGTAAATTTGCAGATGACACTAAAGTCGGTGGAGTGATAGATAGTGAAGAGGGGTGTTATAGTTTGCAGAGGGACTTGGACAAGTTGCAGAGCTGGGCCGAGAGGTGGCAAATGGAGTTTAATGTGGAAAGTGTGAGGTAATGCACTATGGCAGAAATAATAAATGTGTAGAGTATAGGGCAAATGGTAGGATTCTTAGTAGTCTAGATGAACAGAGGGATCTTGGTGTGTATGTGCATAGATCCCTGAAAGTAGGCAGTCAGGTCGAGAATGTTGTTAGGAAGGCATATGGAGTCTTGGCTTTTATTGGTAGAGGGATTGAATTTCAGAGCCGCAACGTCATGTTGCAACTGTACAAAACTCTAGTGTGGCCGCACTTGGAGTATTGTGTGAAGTTCTGGTCCCCACATTATAAGAAAGATGTGGAGGCATTGGAGAGGGTACAGAGGAGGTTTACCAGGATGTTGCCTGTATGGAGGGCAGGTCCTATGAAGAGAGGTTGAAGGATTTGAGGTTGTTTTCGTTAGAAAGGAGACGGCTAAGAGGGGATCTTATTGAAGCATATAAGATGATTAGAGGTTTAGACAGGGTGGACAGTGATAGCCTTTTTCCTAGGATGGAGAAAGCTAGCACGAGGGGACACAGCTTTAAATAAGGGGTGATAGTTATAGGACGGATATCAGAGGTAGGTTCTTTACCCAAAGGGTGGTTCGGGAGTGGAATGCCCTGCCTGCAGCATTTGTAGATGCGCCAAGTTTGGTGGCGTTTAAGAGGTTAGTTGATAAGTATATGGAAGAGAGGGAATGGTTTAGTTTGGAGGGGCATTGCTTTTTATATTGGTCGGCGCAACATCGAAGGCCGAAGGGCCTGTTCTGTGCTGTAATGTTCTATGTTCTATGGGACCGATTGGGTAATAAATGAGACACTCCAACTAAATGCATGGATGAGGGATTGGTGTAGGGCAGAAGGCTTCATATTAATTGATCATTGGGAAGTCTTCAGGAGGGAGGGTCACCTATTCACGAGGGATAGGGAGCAGTTGACTGGGAGGGGAACACATATTTTAGCTGGTAGGTTAGGTGGAGTGTTTCAGAAATGTTTAAACTAATAGGGAGGGAGGGTGGGGAGACAGCGGGAACTGGGAGGGGGATAGAGAGGGATGATAGGGTAACACCAGTAGGTAGAAAGGAATATCCGAGAGCTGAGGGTCTTCAGTGCATGTGTTTTAATGTGAGGAGTGTGACTGGCAAAACAGATGAACTGAAGGCAATAATGTTCACGAGGAGTTTAGACGTGGTGGCGGTGACCGAGGCGTGGTTGAAGGAGGGGCAAGACTGGCAATTGAATATTCCAGGGTATAAGTGTTTTAGGTGTGACAGAGTTGGTGTGAAGGGAGGCGGGGGAGTGGCTTTATTAGTTAAGGACAACGTCATAGCAGTGCAGAGGGAGAGAGGTATGGATGATTTAGGAATTGAGTCTCTATGGGTGGAGTTGAGGAATAGGAAGGGAGTGGTTACTCTGTTGGGTGTTTACTACAGACCGCCCAACAGCCCGCAGGCTGCGGAAGAATGGATATGCAGGGACATTTTAGATAAGTGTAGGAAAAATAGGGTGGTAGTGGTGGGAGATTTCAATTTTCCTGGAGTAGATTGGAGTGTGCCCAGGGCTGTAGGAGTGGATGGGGAGGAATTTGTACAGAGTGTTTTGGAAGGGTCCTTGGAGCAGTATGTGGATGGCCCGACTAGAGAGGGGGCTATACTGGATTTGGTTCTGGGGAATGAGCCAGGCCAGGTGGTTGACGTCGAGGTAGGAGAGCAGGTGTCAAATAGTGATCAAAAGGGGTATTAGAAAGGCAAAAAGGGGCCATGAGGTGGCTCTGGCAGGTAGGATTAAAGAAAATCCAAAGGCATTTTACACCTATGTAAGGAGCAAAAGGATGGTTAGAGGCAAGATTGGACCTCTTAGGGACAGTGGAGGGAATCTATGCTTAGAGCCTGAGGGAATGGGGGAGATCCTGAATGAATACTTTGCGTCGGTATTCACGCAGGAGACTGGCCAGATGTCTGTGCCTGATGTTGACAAAGTTGAGGATCAGTTGAGGGAAATAAGGATTACGAGGAAAGAGGTGTTGGGGCTGTTAGGCAGCTTAAAGACATATAAAGCTCGGGGGCCTGATGGCATTTACCCCAGGCTGCTAAGGGAGTTGAGGGAAGACCTAGCTGGGCCTCTGACGCAAATCTTTGTCTCTTCCTTGGACACAAGTGAGGTCCCAGAGGACTGGAGGATAGCAAACGTAGTACCGTTGTTTAAAAAAGGTCAGAGGGATCACCCAGGGAACTATAGGCCGGTGAGCTTGACTTCAGTTATAGGTAAGCTAATGGAGAGGATCCTTAGGGATAGGATGTATGAGCATCTGGAGCGCTGCGATCTAATCAGGGATACGCAGCATGGCTTCGTCAAGAGGAAGTCTTGTCTTACGAATCTGGTGGAATTTTTTGAAGAAGTGACAAAAACAGTTGATGAAGGACAGGCTGTTGATGTCGTCTACATGAATTTCAGTAAGGCGTTTGACAAGGTTCCTCATGGTAGACTGATAGAGAAGGTGAAGGCGCATGGGATACAGGGTCGGGTATGTAGATGGGTCGAAAACTGGCTCGGAAGGAGGAGACAGAGGGTAGTAGTGGAAGGCTCTTTTTCCAGCTGGAAGCCTGTCACTAGTGGAGTGCCACAAGTCTCAGTACTAGGTCCTCTTCTATTTGTGGTCTACATAAACGACTTGGAAGTAGGGGTAGGTGGTGAGATCAGCAAATTTGCTGATGACACCAAGATGCTTGGATTGGCGGGTACAGAAGAGCAGTGTCAGGCAATACAACCGGACATAGACAGGTTGGTAGACTGGGCAGATAGATGGCAAATGGAATTTAATCCGGATAAATGCGAGGTGATGCATTTTGGCCGGAAAAATGTAGAAGAGAATTATAGGATAAAAGGTAAAACTATAAGGAGCATAGAGACACAGAGAGACTTGGGGGTGCAGGTTCACAAGTCTCTGAAGGTGTCCTCACAGGTGGAGAAGGTGACAAAGAAGGCGTATAGTATGTTAGCTTTCATAGAAAAGGGTATAGAATATAAAAGTAGGAGTTTGATGTTGCAGTTGTATACAACTTTGGTTAGGCCTCACTTGGAATACTGCGCCCAGTTCTGGTCTCCGTACTATCGGAAGGATGTGGAGTCCTTGGAGAGAGTGCAGAGGAGGTTTACCAGGATGCTGCCTGGTCTGGAAGGACTGTCCTATGAGGAACGATTAGATAGACTGGGGTTGTTTTCCCTTGAAAGACGTCGGCTTAGAGGGGATCTCATAGAGGTGTATAAGATTATAAGGGGTATAGATAGAGTGAATGGAGGTAAACTTTTTCCACCTTTAGAAATGGATAGGACGAGGGGTCATGGCCATAGGGTGAGGGGGGCTATGTATAGGACGAATATTAGAGGGCAGTTTTTCACACAAAGGGTAGTGGGGGTGTGGAATGCACTGCCGAGTAAGGTGGTGGGAGCAGGCACGCTGGGGCGGTTTAAGGGTCTCTTGGACAGCCACATGAGCGGTATGCAGATAGAGGGATATATTAGGACTGTTTAACTACGGCTTTTTTCCACAGGTAATTCGGTCCATAATTTGAGCACGCATTCGGCAGGTGGTGCGGGTACAGCTCTTGGATGTTGATTCATGGGTTGCCTGGTACCTCATGTCGTATATGAGTGCTTTATGTGGACCATCTGAAGGGCACCATGACAGCTCAGAGACTATCGATGTGGCTGTGCAGACACTTGGAATTGGGCCAGTGTCTGCGGGAGTTTGCGCGTTCTCCCCGTGGTTGCGTGGGTTTTCTCCGGGCACTCCGGTTTCCTCCCACAACCCAAAAATTCGCTCTTAGGCTGATTGGGTAACAAATTGTCCCTATGGTGAAAATTTTTCCAAATGAGGATTAATATATATATTATTATATAGGACTATTAAAATAGGATAATGATTTGGTATTACGGTGGCGCGGGCTCGTTGGGCCGAAGGGCCTGTTTCCCGTGCTGTGTTGCTTAAAAAAAAAATGTCTCCCTGTGACTGACCCTCCAACTAAAGGAACAGAATTAAGTGTTCCATGTGCCTTTGTCAACCACATTACTAACATGTCCTTCCGCTTTCAGAGATCTGTGGACAAACATGCCAAGGTCCCTTTGTCCCACAGAATTTTTTAATGTCCTACCATTCATTGAGTTATTTCTTGTCAAATTATTCCTTCCAAAGTGTATCACCTCATATTTTTCAGAGTTAAATTCCATCTGCCACTTATCCAGCTATTTGATCATTCTGTCCATATTTTCTTGTAACCCAAGGCACTCAACCTCACTGTTAACCACCCGGCCAATCTTTGTGTCATCGGAAACTTTCTAATCCAACCCCTCACCTAATGGTCAATGTTATTTATATAAATGAGGAATACTAGGAGGCCTAACACAGATCCCTGTGGTATGTCACTGGACACTGGCTTCCAGTCACTAAAGCAGTTTCTGTCATCACCCTCTGTCTCCTACAACGGAGACAATTTTGAATTCACTTTATCAAATTATCCTGTATCCCATGTCCATTTACCTTTTTTACAAGCCTTCTATATGGGATCTTGTCAAAGGTTTTGCTGAAATCCATATAAACTACATCGACCGCACTACCCTCATCTACACACCTGGTCACCTTCTCAAAAAAATTCAGTCATATTTGTTAGGCATGACATCCCTGTGATGAAGCCACGCTGACTCTCTCTGATCAAGCTTTGCCTCTCCAAGTAGAGATACATTCTTTGCTTCAGCAGTTTCTCCAATAGTTTACCTATCACTGATGTGAGATTCATTGGTCTGTAGTTCCCAGGTTTGTCTCTACAATCCTTCTTAAATAGCGGGACTATATTAGCTGTTCTCCAGCAGTCTGCTCTCTCCTCAGTGACCAGAGAGGAATTAAAAATTTGGGTCAGAGCCCCTGCAATCTCCTCCCTTGTCTCCTACAACAGCCTAAGGCAAAATTTAGACCTGGAGACTTAACCACTTTTAAGGCTGCTAACATCTCCAATACCTTGTCTATTCCTAGTACACAGAACAGCAGGAAGCCATTCAGCCTCTCAAGCCTGCTATACAGGAACAGCAGGAGGCCATTCAGCCCCTTGAGCCAGTTTCTTAGGAACGGGAGAAAGGCATTCAACTTCTTGAGTTATTACACAAGAGGAGGAGGCCATTCAGCCCCTTGAGCCAGTTAAACCATTTAATGAGATGATGGTTGATCTGTATGTTAATTCCATTTCCTCTCTCAGTGGGGGGAAGAAGGGCTCCAGAGAAATTGATATTAGCTGATAGTGAACAATTACCAAAAGGCTTAATTTAAAAAGCTAAGTAATGGTAGGATATGCATGGTGGCACAGTGGTTAGCACTGCGACCTCACAGTGCCAGGGATGTGGGTTTCACAATTCCAGCTTCAAGTCACTGTCTGTGTGGCATTTATACATTCTCCCCGTGTCTGCATGGGTTTCCTCCAGGTGCTTTGGTTTCCTCCCACAGTCCAAAGATGTGCGGGTTAGGTGCATTGGCCATACTAAATTGCCCCTGAGTGTCAGGGGAATTAGCTGGGTTAAATGTATGCAGTTATGGGAATAAGGCCTGGGTGGGATTGTGGTTGGTGCAGACTCAAAAACCAAAGAACAAACGAAAATTACAGCACAGGAACAGGCCCCTCAATCCTCCAAGCCTGCATCAACTGTGCTGCCCGATTTAACTAAAACTTCCTACCCTTCCAAGGATCATATCCCTCTATTCCCATCCTGTTCATGTATTTGTGAAGACACCCCTTAAATGTCCCTACCATATCCACTTCCACTATCTCCCCCCAGCAGTGAGCTCCAGGCTCCTGTCATCCTCTGTGTAAAACATCTGCCTCCTTTAAATCTTAAAACATCTCCTTTAAATCTTGCTCCTCATATTTTAACCTGTGCCCCCTAGTAATTGACTCTTCCACCCTGGGAAAAAGTTTCTGACTATCCACTCTGTCTATGCCCCTCATAATCTTGTAGACTTCCATCAGGTCTCCCCTCAACCTCCGTTGTTCCAGTGAGAACAAACCAAGTTTCTCCAACCTTTCCTCATAACGAATGGCCTCCATACCAGGTAACATCCTGGTAAATCTCTTTGTACTCTCTCCAAAGCCTCCACATCCTTCTGATAGTGTGGCGACCAGAATTGAACACTATATTCCAAGTGTGGCACAATTAAGGTTCTACAAAGCGGCAATATGACTTGCCAATTTTTAAACTCAATGCCCTGGCCCATAAAGGCAAGCATGCCATAAGCCTTCTTGACTATCTTCTCCACCTGCATTGCCACTTTCAGTGACCTGTGTACCTGTACACCCAGATCCCTCTGCCTATCAATACTTAAGGGTTCTGCCATTTACTGTATATTTCCTGTCTGTATCAGACCTTCCAAAATGCATTACCTTACATTTGCCCAGATTAAACTCCATTTGCCATCTCTCCACCCAAATCTCCAACTGATCTATATGCTGCTGATATCCTCTAATGGTCCTTATTGCTGTCTGCAAATCCACCAATCTTTGTGTCATCCGCAGATCAAATCAGTTATATTTTCCTCCAAATCATTTATATATATTACAAACAGCAAAGGTCCCACACCGAAGTTTCTTGAGGAACACCGTTTGTCACAGATCACTCGATGGACCAAACGGATTCAATGATTCTATAAAAAGCTGAGGTATGCTCCACTTACTCTATTGGGAAACCAGAAATATTTCCAGTGTCTGGAGTAGCACGTGTGCAGGAAGTATTTCCAGCTGCAGCTCCTGGAAGCCCCTGTTTTGGGACTGGAACAGCAGCTGGAGACATTGTGGAGCATCCGTGAGGCAGAGAATATCGTCGATAGCACCACAGACTCAGACTCCGCAGGCAGGGAGAAAATGGGTGATCACCAGACTAAGCAAGGGAACAAGGCAGACAGTACAGGAATCCCTTACAAAGCTGGTATACTATTTTGGGGGGAATGGGCTCTCAGGGGAAGCAGCAACAGCTAAATCCACTCCACCAGGGTTGTCTCTGCTGCATTGAAGAGAGTAAAAAATGTAGGAATGCAATAGTTATCAGGGATTCAATTGTAAGGGGTATAGACAGGTGTTTCTGTGGCTGCAATTGAGACTGCAGGATGGTATGTTGCCTCCCTGGTACTCGGATCAAAGATGTCTCAGAGTGATATCTGAGATATTCTGGAGGTGAAGTGTTAACATGTATTGGTCATGGTACACATCAGTACCAATGATATAGGTTAGAAAAAGGGATGAAGTCCTAAAAGCAGAATTTGAGAGTTTGGGATTAAGTTGAAAAGTAGATTCAATGGTAGTGAGCTCAGGACCTGTGCTGGGTGCTAGTTGGAGTAGAAACAGGATATATACAATGGATACATGGCTGAAGCAATGGTGTAAGGAAGAGGATTTCAAATTGTTGGGGCATTGGGATTGGTTCTGGGAAACTGGGACCAGTACAAACTGGACAGGTTCCACCTGGGCAGGAGCAGGACTGATGTTCTTGGGGAATATTTGCTACAGCAGTTGGGAGGATTTAAACTAAAATGACAGGAAGAAGGGAACCTTTGGAAGGGGTCAGAAAAACAGGAATCAAGGACAAACACCAAAGACAGAAAGGGGAATAAGAAAGTGATCAGCAGAGAAACCAAGGGGTCAAACAGAACCTCATTGAAAAATAATGGAAACAGGATAAGTAATGACAGAAAAACAAACCTCCAGTCTTTATGCCTTAACATTTGCAATAAAGTGAAGAAGTTAATTGTGCAAATAGATGTAAATGGATATAATGTAGCTGGAAGAGACATCACTGCAAGTGACCAGGGCTGGAAATGAATATCCAGAAGGACAGATAAAATGGAAAAGGAGAAGGAGTTACATTGCTGGTTAAAGAGGGAATTAATGTAATGGTGAGAAATGATATTAGCTCTAATGATGTGGAATCTGTTTGGGTACAGCCAAGAAATACTATGAAGCAAAAATGTTAGCGGGGGGTTGTACATAGACCTTAAACTATAGTGGTGATGTTGGGAATGGCATTAAACAGGAAATTGGAGATACATGTGATAAAGAAACATCTGTAATTATAGGTGACATTAATTTGCAGGTAGATTGGGCAAATCAAATTAATGACAATATTTTAAGAGGAGGAATTCCTGGAGTTTATATGGGATGGTTTTCTGGATCAATATGTTGAGGAACCAACGAAAGACTATGATTGTTTAATGAAAAAAGAATAATTGGCAATATATTTGTGAGAGAATCCTTGGGGGTGAGTAACCTTAACATAATAGAATTCTTCATCAAACTGAAGAGTGATTTTGAGACTGGGACCTGAATCTCTGACGCAAAATGGTCAAGCAGAAACTGACAGCCAAGTTCTGCATGCATGAGGATGGCCTCACCAGGATTTTGGATTCATGTCACAGTAACATGTCACCCCTACTTCTTGGCCTAGGATTGCAAAATCCTTCTAACTGTTCTGTCTTGAGACAATTCAGACCTCTTTAACCTGTGTTTAACCCTCTCTCCATTCACATTGTCTGCATCTGTAAAGACTTGATCACCTGTTAAGACTCACATTCCAACCATTATCTTGTAATTGTGCCTTTGTCTATATATGCTGTGTTTGTGAACCCAACTCTCCACTTGCCTGATGGAGCAGCAGCACTGTGGAAGCTCGTGATTCCAAATAACCTTTTAGACTTTAATCTGATGTTGTGAGACTTCTTACTGTTCATAAAGGAGGACATAAATCCGATACCAGCTATGTTGGAGAACATAGAGTTTATTGAGGGAAAGAACTGAAAGAGATCAGTATTGGTACAGAAATGGTTGAGGAAACCAATGGCATTGAAGGCTGATAAATCCCCAGAGCCTGATAATTTGTAGGATAAATACATAGGTTTACAGGAATAGGGTCTGGGTTAGATGCTCCGTTGGAGAGTTGTTGCAGACTTGATGAGCCGAATAACATTATAGCCATTAGTGAAACTCGGCTACAGGAGGGACAGGACTGGCAGCTCAATGTTCCAGGGTTCCAATGTTTCAGACGTGATAGAAGCAGAGGGATGAGTAATCATGAGTAATTATTTATTCAGAAGCAATAGCAGCTGCCTTAGTCATTATTTATCAAAATTTGCTGGATTCTGGGGGAGTGCTAGAAAATTGGAAAATGGCTAATGTTACGCTGCTGTTTAAAAAAGGTAGCAGACAAAAGACAGGAAATTATAGGCCAGTTAGTTTAACATCCGTAGTTGGAAAAATGCTAGAATCCATCATCAAGGAAGAAATAGCAGGACATCTAGAAAAGAACAGTTTGATCAAGCCGACGCAGCATGGATTCGTAAAGGGGAAATCGTGTTTAACAAATTTATTGAATTTCTATGAGAATGTGACTAGTGCGGTAGACAGAGGAGAACCAGTGGATGTGGTGTTTTTAGATTTCCAGAAGGCGTTCAATAAGGTGCCTCATAATAGGTTGCTGCAGAAGGTTAGGGTACATGGAACTGGTGGCACAGTGTTAGCACGGATTGAGGATTGGTTATCTAACAGGAACTCAGTAAGAATTTAGCAACACCAATTTATAATCCAACCGATTTATTTGATAGTAAAAACGCGAGCTTTCAACACTCTGTGTCTTCTTCAGGCAAATGCAGTGTTCATTGTAACAGGAAGCAGAGAGTCGATATGAATGGTGCTTTTCTGGTTGGTAGTTCGTGACTAGCAGAGTGCCACAGGGATTGGTGCTGGGGCATCAACTGTTTACCATTTATATAGATGATCTGGAGGAGAGGGCTGAGGGTAGGGTAACGAAATTTGCTGATGACACGAAGATGAGTGGAAAAGCGAATTGCGTAGAGGGCGTGGAAAGTCTGCAGAGAGATCTGGATAGGCCGAGTGAGTGGGCAAGAACCTGGCAGATGGAGTATAACATAGAACACTACAACACAAACAGGCCTGTCATAGAACATAGAATATAGAACATTACAGCGCAGAACAGGCCCTTCGGTCTTCGATGTTGCGCCGACCAATTAGGAACAAGCAGTGACCCTCTGACCTAAACCATTCCCTTTTCATCCATAAACTTATCTACTAACCTCTTAAACGCCACCAAACTTGGCGCATCTACAACTGACGGCCCACAAGTTGTGCCAATCATATCAATACCTATTAGGCCATAGAACTATCTATAACTCCCAATTCCATTAAATCCCACTAGCAAGTGTGAGGTTATCCACTTTGGTACAAATTATAGTAGGAGGGAATATTATTTAAATGGTGAAAAGCTGCAGCATGCTATGGTGCAGAGGGACCTGGGGGTCCTTGTGCACAAATTGCAATACCCCAGTTGCAGGTGCAGCAGGTGATCAAGAAGGCAAATGGAATGTTGGCCTTTATATCGAGGGGGATAGAATATAAAAGCAGAGAAGTCTTGCTGCAACTGTATAGGGCACTGTTGAGGCCACAGCTGGAGTACTGTGGGCAGTTTTGGTTGCTGTATTTGCGGAAGGATATATTGGCTTTGGAGGGAGTGCAGAGAAGGTTCAGTAGGCTGATACCGGAGATGAGGGGGTTAGCCTATGAGGAGAGATTGAATAGACTCATTGGAGTTTAGAAGGCTGAAGGGGGATCTTATAGTGACGTATAAAATAATAAAGAGGCTAGATAGGGTAAAAGTGGAGAGATTCTTCCCGCTTAGAAAGGATAGCAGAGCTAATGGGCACAGCTTCAAAATAAGGTGGGGGGAGCAGTTTAGAATGGAGTCAACGAGGAACTTCTTCACTCAAAGGGTGGTGAATCTCTGGAATTCTCTGCCCATTGAAGTGGTGAAGGCTATCTCGCTTAATATATTTAAGTCACAGGTAATCACTCTTTACCACAGAGGTCACAGAAATCACTCTTTACTCAAAGAGTGATTTCTTTACTCAAAGAGTGATTAGGGAGTGGAATGCCCTGCCTGCAGCTGTTGTAGATGCGCCAAGTTTGGTGGCGTTTAAGAGGTTAGTTGATAAGTATATGGAAGAGAAGGGAATGGTTTAGTTAGGAGGGGCATTGCTTTTTATTTTGGTCGGCACAACATCGAAGGCCGAAGGGCCTGTTCTGTGCTGTATTGTTCTATGTTCTATGTTCTATGTAGATAGGTTTCTGATAGACAAGAGAATTAAGGGTTATGGGGAGAAAGCAGGAAAGTGGAACTGATTCACTTCAGATCAGCCATGATCTTATTGAATGGCGGGGCAGGCTCGAGGGACTGGATGGCCAACTCCTGCTCCTATTTCTTATGTTCTTATGTTCCTGTGAGGGGGGAGGGTGACATTGCTAGTCAGGGAAAATGTTACAGTAGTACTCAGGCAGGACAGATTATAGGGCTTGGCTATGGGTGGAGCTGAGAAACAGGAAAGGTATGACCACATTAATGGGGTTGTATTATAGAACACCCAATAGTCGACGAGAATTGGAGGACCACATCTGCAAAAAGATAGCAGACAACTGCCGGAAACATAAAGTTGTGATAATGGGGGATTTTAATTTTCCACATATAGATTGGGACTGCCATACTGTTAAAGGTCTAGATGGGGTAGAGTTTGTAAAATGTGTTCAGGAAAATTTTCTGTTAAATCAATAGAGGTACCAACTAGCGAGGATGCAACATTAGATCTCCTATTAGGAAATGAGTTAGGGCAAGTGTGTAGGGGAACACTTTGGTTCCAGTGATCATAACGCCATCCCTGAAAGTTGGCAATCAAGTCAATAAGGTTGTTAAGAAGGCATACGGAGTCTTAGCTTTTATTGGTAGGGGGATTGAATTTCGGAGCCGCAACGTCATGTTGCAACTGTACAAACTCTAGTGCGGCCGCACTTGGAGTATTGTGTACAATGAGGGATGTCATTGCAGAGCCCCTGGCGATGATCTTTGCGTCGTCGATGGAGACAGGAGAGGTTCCGGAGGATTGGAGGATTGCGGATGTGGTCCCTATTTTCAAGAAAGGGAACAGGGATAGTCCTGGAAATTACCACCAGTGAGTCTGACCTCAGTGGTTGGTAAGCTGATGGAGAGGCTTCTGAGGGACAAGATTTACGAGCATTTGGAGAAGTTTAGGTTGATTAGAAATAGTCAGCATGGTTTTGTAAAAGGCAGGTCGTGCCTTACGAGCTTAATTGAGTTCTTCGAAAATGTGACTGAACACATTGACGAAGGAAGAGCAGTGGACGTGGTGTACATGGACTTCAGCAAGGCATTTGACAAGGTCCCACATGCAAGACTTCTTGAGAAGGTGAGAGGCCATGGGATCCAAGGGGCTTTGGCCTTGTGGATCCAGAACTGGCTTGCCTGCAGAAGGCAGAGGGTGGTTGTGGATGGCTCTTTTTCTGCATGGAGGTCGGTCACCAGTGGAGTGCCCCAGGGATCTGTTCTAGGACCCTTGCTGTTTGTCATTTTCATAAATGACCTGGATGAGGAAGTGGAGGGATGGGTGAGTAAGTTCGCCGATGACACGAAGGTCGGTGGTGTTGTGGATGGTCTGGAGGGATGTCAGAAGTTGCAGCATGACATCGACAGGATGCAAGACTGGGCGGAGAAGTGGCAGATGGACTTCAACGCGGATAAATGTGTTGTGGTCCATTTTGGCAAATCCAACGGGATGAATGAGTACACTATCAAAGTAGGAGTCTTAGCTGTGTGGAAGAGCAGAGGGATCTTGGGGTCCGGGTCCATAAGACTCTCAAATCGGCCTCCCAGGTGGAGGATGTGGTTAAGAAAGCTTACGGTGTACTGGCCTTCATTCATCGAGGGATTGAGTTCAGGAGTCAGGAGGTAATGCTGCAGCTTTATAGGACCCTTGTCAGACCACACTTGGAGTACTATGCGCAGTTCTGGTCGCCTCACTATAGGAAGGACGTGGAAGCTATTGAAAGGGTGCAGAGGAGATTTACAAGGATGTTGCCTGGATTGGGAGGCATGCCTTATGAAGACAGGTTGAGGGAGCTGGGACTGTTCTCCCTGGAGAGACGAAGGTTGAGAGGCGACCTGATAGAGGTTTACAAGATGTTGAGAGGAATAGATAGGGTGGACTCTCAGAGACTATTTCCCAGGGCTGAAATGGTCGCACGAGAGGGCACAGATTTAAGGTGCAGGGAAGCAAGTACAGAGGGGATGCTAGGGGAAAGTTTTTCACTCAGAGGGTGGTGAGTGAATGGAATCGGCTGCCGTCGGTGGTGGTCGAGGCGAACTCGCTGGGGTCTTTTAAAAGACTTCTGGATGAGTATATGGGATCCAGTCGGATTGGGGGTTATAGATAGGTCTATGGTTGGGTAGGTTTTGATGTGTTCGGCACAACTTGTGGGCCGAAGGGCCTGTTTGTGTTGTAGTGTTCTATGTTCCATGTTCTGGTCCCCACATTACAAGAAAGATGTGGAGGCATTGGAGAGGGTACAGAGGAGGTTTACCAGGATGTTACCTGGTATGGAGGGCAGGTCTTACGAAGAGAGGCTGAGGGATTTGAGGTTGTTTTCATTAGAAAGAAGGCGGCTAAGAGGAAACATTATTGAAACATATAAGATGATTAGAGGTTTAGATAGGGTGGACAGTGATAGCCTTTTTCCTAGGATGGAGAAAGCTAGCACGAGGGGACATAGCTTTAAATTAAGGGGTGGTAATTATAGGACGGATGTCAGAGGTAGGTTCTTTACCCAGAGGGTGGTAAGGGTATGGAATGCCCTGCCTGTGTCAGTTGTAGATGCGCCAAGTTTGGTGGCGATTAAGAGATTAGTAGATAAGTTTATGGATGAAAAGGGAATGGTTTAGGTTAGAGGGTCATTGCTTTTTCCTAAATTGGTCGGCGCAACATCGAAGGCCGAAGGGCCTCTTCTGCGTTGTAATGTTCTATGTTCTATGAGTTTGATGGATAAAGATAGATCCAGTCCTCGGGTTGAGGTTCTGAACTCATGTACATATATACATGTGCATAGCTCCCTGAAAGTTGGCATCCAGGTTGATAAGGTTGCTAAGAAGGCACATGGTGAGTTACCTTTTTTTGGAACAGGGATTGAATTTTGGAGCCGAGATAATGTTGCAACTGTACAAAACTCTGGTGCGGCCTCACATGGAGTATTGTGTACAGTTCTGGTCGCCGCATTATAAGCAAAATGTAGAGGCATTGGAGAGGGTACAGAGGAGTTTTACCAGGATGTTGCCTGGTATGGTGGGAAGGTCTTATGAAGAAAGGCTGAGGGACTTGAGGTTATTTTCATTAGAGAGAAGAAGGTTAAGAGGTGACCTAATAGAGGCGTATAAGATGATCAGAGGGTTAGATAGGGTGGACAGTGAGACCCTTTTTCCTTGGATGGTGATGGCTAACACAAGGGGACATAGCTTTAAATTAAGGGGTAATAGTTATAGGACAGATGTCACAGAGGTAGGTTCTTTACTCAGAGGGTAGTAAGGGCATGGAATGCCCTGCCTGCAGCAGTTGTGAACGCGCCAACTTTAAGGGTGTTCAAATGGTCAGTGAATAGGCATATGGATAACATTGGAATAGTTTAGGTTAGAGGGTCATTAGTTTGGTTCCACTGGTCGACACAACATCGAGGGCCGAAGAGCCTGTATTGTGCTGAAATGTTCTAGTTCTATGTTCTATGAACTGGAAAAAGGCCAAATTTGAAGAAATGAGAAAGGATATAAAAAGCAAGGATTGGGACAGGCTGTTGTCTGGCAAGGATGTGATTGGTAAGTGGGAGGCCTTCAAAGGAGAAATTTTGAGAGTACAGAGTTTTTATGTTCCTGACAGGATTAAAGGCAAAGTGAATAGGAATAAGGAACCTTGGTTCTCAAGGGATATTGGAATTCTGATAAAGAAGAGAGAGATGTATGACATGTATAGGCAACAGGGGCCAAATAAGATGCTTGAGGAGTATAAAAAGTGCAAAAATCTACTTAAGAAGGAAATCAGGAGCGCTAAAAGAAGACATGAGGTTGCTTTGGCAGTCAAGGTGAAGGATAATCCAAAGAGCTTCTACAGGTATATTAAAAACAAAAGGATAGTAAGGGATAAAATTGGTCCTCTTGAAGATCAGAGTAGTCAGCTTTGTATGGAACCATAAGAAACCGAGGGGATATTAAATGGGTTTTTTGCATCCGTATTTAGTAAGGAAATTGGCATGGAGTCTACGGAAATGAGGCAAACAAGTAGGGAGGTCATGGAACCCATCCAGATTAAAGGGAGGAGGTGTTTGCTGTCTTGAGGCAGAGTAGATAAATCCCCAGGACCAGATAGGGTATTCCCTCGGACCTTCAAGGAGATTAGTGTTGAAATTGCAGGGGTCCTGGCAGATATATTTAAAATGTCAGTATCCACGGGTGAGGTGCCGGATGATTGGAGGATAGCTCGTTATTCCATTGTTTAAAAAGGCTCAAAAAGTAATCCAGGAGATTATAGGCTGGTAAATTTGACGTCAGTACTAGGTAAATTATTAGAAGGAATACTAAGAGATAGGATCTACAAATATTTGGATAGACAGGGACTTATTAGGGAGAGTCAACATGGCTTTGTGCACGGTAGGTCATGTCTAACCAATCTATTAGAGTTTTTCGAGGAGGTTACCAGGAAAGTGGATGAAGGGAAGGCGACAGATGTCGTTTACATGGACTTCAGTAAGGCCTTTGACAAGGTCCCGCAGGGGAGGTTAGTTAAAAAGGCTCTGTCGCTAGGTATACATGGAGAGATAGTAAACTGGATTAGACATTGGCTCAATGGAAGAAGCCAGCGGGTGGTAGTGGAGATTGCTTCTCTGAGTGGAGGCCTATGACTAGTGATGTGTCACAGGGATCAGTGCTGGGTCCATTGTTGTTTGTCATTTATATCAATGATCTGGATGATAATGTGGTAAATTGGATCAGCAAATTTGCCAATGATACAAAGATTGGAGATGTAGTGGACATTGAGGAAGGTTTTCAAAGTTTGCAGAGGGATTTAGACCAGCTAAAAAAATAGGTTGAAAAATGGCAGATGGAGTTGAATGCAGACAGGTGTGAGGTATTGCACTTTGGAAGGACAAACCAAGGTAGAACATACAAGGTAAATGGTAGAACACTGAAGGGTGCAATAGAACAGAGGGATCTAGGAATATCCTAAAAGTGGCGTCATAGGTAGATAGGGTCGTAAAGAGTGCTTTTGGAACACTGGCCTTTATAAATCAAAAGTATTGAGTATAAGAGTTAGAATGTTATGGTGAGGTTGTATAAGACATTGGTGAGCCCAAATTTAGAGTATTGTGTACAGTTTTGGTGACCTAATTACAGGAAGGATGAAAATAAGGTTGAAAGAGTGCAGAGAAGGCTTATGATGATGTTGCCGGAATTTTGAGAAACTGAGTTACAGAGAGAGATTGAATAGGTTAGGACTTTATTCCCTGGAGCGTAGAAGAATGAGGGGAGATTTGAAAAAGGTGTATAAGATTTTGATGGGTATAGATAGAGTGAATGCAAGCAGGCTTTTTCCACTGAGGCTAGGGGAGAAGAAAACTAGAGGACATGGGTTAAGGATGAAGGAGAAAAAGTTTAAAGGGAATATTAGGGGGGGTTTCTTCACACAGAGAGTGGTGGGAGTGTGGAATGAGCTGCCGGATAAAGTGATAAATGCGGGCTCACTTTTAACATTTAAGGAAAACTTGGACAGGTACATGGATGAGAGGGGTGTGGAGGGATATAGAACATAGAACATTACAGTGCAGAACAGGCCCTTTGGCCCTCGATGTTGCGCCGACCAATTAAGAAAAAGCAATGACCTTCTAACCTAAACCAGTCCCTTTTCATCCATAAACCTATCCATACTAGATATGGTCCAGTAATCAGTGGGAGTAGGCAGAAAAATGGTTCAGCACAGACAAGAAGGGCCAAAAGGCCTGTTTCTGTGCTGTAATGTTCTATGGTTCTATGGTTCTAACTCCTTCTGCACTATAGGGATTCTATGATTCTAAAATATAGACTCTATATTTTAGAGGTAAGAAGTAAGAAGAGGTAAGAAGGTAAGAAGTGACACGGGGAAGGGGACAGAGGTGGAAGTCGGATATAGGCCGCTAACAATTGCTATCATGTAGGATAGAGAATAAATGAGGAGATAATGAAGGCATGTTACAAGGCAGTGCTTTAATAATCGTGACAAAAATCTTCATATCCGTGGGAAAATCAATTTGACAGAGGTAGCCATGAGAAAGAATTCATAGACTGTATTCAGGCCAGTTTCATAGAACATTACAGCACAGTACAGGCCTTTCGGCCCTCGATGTTGCGCCGGCCAGTGGACCCTCTAACCTAAACTATTCCAATATCATCCATATGCCTATCCACCGAACATTTGAATGCCCCCAAAGTAGGCGAGTCCACAACTGCTGCAGGCAGGGCATTCCACGCTCTCACCACCCTCTGTGTGAAGAACCTGCCTCTGACATCCGTCCTATAACTACCACCTCTTAATTTAAAGTTATGTCCCCTCGTGTTGGTCATCACCATCCGAGGAAAAAGGCTCTCACTATCCACCCTATCCAATCCCTTGATCATCTTATACGCCTCAATTAGGTCACCGCGTAACCTTCTTCTCTCTAATGAAAATAACCTCAGGTCCCTCAGCCTTTCCTCATAAGGCCTTCCCACCATACCAGGCAACATCCTGGTAAACCTCCTCTGCACCCTTTCCAATGCTTCCACATCTTTCTTATAATGCGGCGACCAGAACTGTACGCAATACTCCAAGTGCGGCCGCACCAGAGTTTTGTACAGTTGTAACATAACCTCACGGCTCCTAAATTCAATCCCTCTACCAATAAAAGCTAACACACCATACGCCTTCTTAACAACTTTATCAACCTGGGTGCCAACTTTCAAAGAGCTATGTACTTGTACCCCAAGATCCCTCTGCTCGACAACACTATTAAGGGTCCTTCCATTAGCCCTATATTTCATATGCCTGTTATTCCTACCAAAGTGAATCACCTCACACTTATCCGTATTGAATTCCATTTGCCATCTCACGGCCCAGCTCTGCAACCTATCTATGTCCCTCTGCAAACTGTAACATCCATCCTCGCTGTCTACAACTCCCCCCACTTTGGTATCGTCAGCAAATTTACTAATCCAACCCTCTACACCCTCATCTAGGTCATTTATAAAAATGACAAACAGCAGTAGCCCTAAAACAGATCCTTGAGGTACACCACTTGTAACTGCACTCCAGGTTGAATATTTCCATCAACCACCACCCTCTGTCTTCTATCAGCTAGCCAATTCCTAATCCAAACTGCTAAATCACCTTCAATCCCATGCATCTGCACTTTCTGCAGTAGCCTACCATGGGGAACCTTATCAAACACTTTGCTAAAATCCATATACACTACATCAACTGCCTTACCCTTATCTACCTCTTTGGTCACCTCCTCAAAAAACTCAATAAGGTTTATGAGGCACGACCTACCCTTCACAAAACCGTGCTGACTATCCCTAATCAATTTATTCCTCTCTAGATGCTTATAAATCCTATCCCTTATAATTCTTTCCAAGACCTTGCCCACAACAGAAGTCAGGCTCACCGATCTATAATTTCCAGGATGGTCCCTACTCCCCTTTTTGAACAAAAGGACAACATTTGCCATCCTCCAGTCTTCTGGCACTATACCTGTAGCTAACGACGACATGAAGATCAAAGCCAAAGGCTCTGCAATCTCCTCTCTAGCCTCCCAGAGAATCCTGGGGTAAATCCCATCTGGCTCAGGGGACTTATCAATTTTCATACCCTCAAGATTCACTAACACCTGCTCCTTATGAACCTCAATCCTGCCCAGTCTACAACCTAGTTTCGCAGTATTCTCCCCGACAACATTGTCTTTCTCCTGCGTGAATACTGACGAAAAATGCTCATTCAGTGTCTCTCCTATCTCCTCAGGCTCCACGCACAACTTCCCACTGCTATCTCTGACTGGCCCTAATCTTGCCCTAACCAATCTTTTATTATTTATATACCTGTAAAAAGCTTTAGGATTCTCCTTAATCCTATCCACCAAAGTCTTCTCGTGTCCTCTTCTAGCTCTTCTCAACTCCCTCTTTAGCTCCTTCCTGGCTGATTTATAGCTCTCCATTGCCCTAACTGAGCCTTCACGTCTCATCATTATATAAGCCTCCTTCTTCCTCTTCACCAGAGATTCAACTTCCCTAGTACACCATGGTTCCCTCACTCGACCACTTCCTCCCTGCCTGGCAGGTACATATTCATTAAGGACATGCAGAAGCTGTTCCTTAAATATGCTCCACATTTCAGATGTCCCCAGCCCCTGCAATTTCCTGCTCCACCCTATGCATCCTAAATCTCTCCTAATAGCCTCATAATTACCTTTCCCCCAGCTATAACTACTGTTATTCGGTACGTGCCCATCCCTTTCCATCACTAAGGTAAACGTAACCGAATTGTGGTCACTATCACCAAAGTGCTCACCCACCTCCAAGTCTAGGAGCCGCAGCATCATGTTGCAGCTGTACAAAACTCTAGTGCGGCCGCACTTGGAGTATTGTGTGCAGTTCTGGTCGCCACATTATAAGAAAGATGTGGAGGCATTGGAGAGGGTACAGAGGAGGTTTACTAGGATGTTGCCTGGTATGGAGGGCAGGTCCTATGAAGAGAGGTTGAAGGATTTGAGGTTGTTTTCGTTAGAAAGGAGGCGGCTAAGAGGGGATCTTATTGAAGCATATAAGATGATTAGAGGTTTAGATAGGGTGGACAGTGATAGCCTTTTTCCTAGGATGGAGAAAGCTAGCACGAGGGGACACAGCTTTAAATTAAGGGGTATGAGTTATAGGACGGATATCAGAGGTAGGTTCTTTACTCAAAGAGTGATTAGGGAGTGGAATGCCCTGCCTGCAGCTGTGTAGATGCGCCAAGTTTGGTGGCGTTTAAGAGGTTAATTGATAAGTATATGGAAGAGAAGGGAATGGTTTAGTTTGGAGGGGCATTGCTTTTTATTTTGGTCGGCACAACATCGAAGGCCGAAGGGCCTGTTCTGTGCTGTATTGTTCTATGTTCTATGTTCTATGTTCTAACACCTGGTCTGGTTCATTAACCAGTACCAAATCCAATATAGTCTCACCTCTTGTTGGCCTATCTACATACTGAGTCATGAAACCTTCCCGCACACATTGAACAAAAACTGACCCCTCTAACATACTTGAACTATAGCTTTTCCAATCGATATTAGAAAAGTTAAAGTCCCCCATTACAACTACCCTGTAGTTTCCTCGAACAATATAATGTGGATCCAACCAGGGATCAGGCTTTGTTCAACCTAGTAATGTGTATTAAAAAATGAGGCAGGTTTAATAAGAAATTTAGAGTAAAAGATCTCTTAGGGAAACAGTGATCATAACATGGTAGAATTTAGCATTGAGTTAGAGGATGAGAAACTTGCATCAGAAACAACTGAGTTAAATTTAAATAACAAAGGAATGAAGTTAGAATCCATTGGCGCGGACTGGGGAAGGGTTTAGCAGAAATGAGAGTTAATCAACAATGGTAGATGTTTATGAAAATACCCTGTGAGGAAGCAGAATTCTAGAAAGGGAATAAATCAACCATGGTTAACCAGGGAAGTCAAGGATAATATTAAACTGAAAGCTTAATGCAAGCCTGCTTGCATTAACTCTATCTATACCCACCAAAATCTTATACACCTCTATCAAATCTCTCCTCATTCTTCTACGCTCCAGGGAATATAGTCTTAATCTATTCAATCTCTCCCTATAACTCAGCTTCTCAAGTCCCGGCAACATTTTCATGAACCTTCTCTGCACTCTTTCAACCTTATTTACATGCTTCATGTACTTAGGTGACCAAAACTGTACACAATACTCTAAATTCAGCCTCACAAATGCCTTATATAACCTTACCATAACAGTCCAACTTTTATACTCGATACTCTGATTTATAAAAACCAATGTAACAAAAGCATTCTTTACGAGCCTATCCACCTGTGACATCATTTTTAGGGAATGCTGTACCTGTATTCCCAGATCCCTCTGTTCATCTGCACTCTTCAGAGTCCCACCATTTACTCTGTATGTTTTACTTTTTTTGTTCTTTGTACTTTGGTTTGTCCTCGGGGAGAAAAAAAACCAGGAGCATGGATTAAGGTTAAAAGGAGAGGAGTTTAAAGGGAATATTAGGGTGAGGAGGCTTATTCACACAGACAGTGGTGGGAGTGTGGAATGAGCTGCCAGATAAAGTGATAAATTTTAACATTTAAGAAAAACTTGGATGGATTCATAGGAGAGAGGAGTGTGGAGAGATACGGCCTGAGTCAGTGGGACTCGGCAAAAAATGGTTCAGCACAGACAAGAAGGGCCAAAAGGTCTGTTTCTGAGCTGTAATTTTCTATGGTTCTATGATTCTATGGTTCTAATATATACAATGTGACAAAGATTAGTGATAAGTTAGAGGATTGGGAAAGCTTTAAAAACTAACAAAAACTGACCAAAAATAATAAAGAAGATAAACTATGTGGATAAACTATAAACTATCAAGTAACATAAAAACTGACAGTAAAAACTTCCTTCAATACATACAAAGGAAGAGTGAGACTTAAGTGGGCATAAGTCCCTTAGAAATGAGACTGAGGAAATAATAATGGGGAAGCAGAAAATGGTAGAGGGGTTAAATAAATACTTTGCACTCATGTTGAAAGATACCAATAACATTCTCAAAATGCTAAATAATCAAGTCACAATAGACAAGACAACATTAATGGGTTTAAACTTATGTACTCAGTAAAAATTTAGCAACACCAATTTTAAATCCAACCGATTTATTTGATAGTAAAATTGCGAGCTTTCGACACTGTCTCTTCATCAGGCAAATGCAGTGTTCTGGTCTGCAATAGCACACATCAGCACAGACAGTTACAGATTGCTGATTAGAATGCAAATCCTTACATCTAACCTGCTATTCAAGTGTTAAAGTGGCTAACAATGTGTGTGAAGGGAATCCTGAGCATTGGTTAGAGAATTGTGTATTTTCTCCAGACAGCACAGTAAGTGAGGTTTTTTGCTTACCCAGGCAAGTTCCGGGGGTTACAGATAGTGTGTCATGAAGCCAAGATCTCTCTTAAGGCCATCCTCATGTGTGCGGAACTTGGTTATCAGTCTCTGCTCAGTGACTCTGCGCTGTCGTGTGTCACGAAGGCCCCCTTGAAGAACATTTACCCGCAGGTCGAAGGCCGAATGCCCATGACTGCTGAAGTGTTCGCCCACAGGAAGGGAACTGTTTTGCCTGGTGATTGTTGAGCAATGTTCATTCATCCGCTGTCGTAGTGTCTGCATGGTCTCCCCTATGTACCACGCTTCGGGACATCCTTTCTTGCAATGTATTAGGTAGACAACGTTGGCCGAGTTGCAAGAGTATGTACCGTGTATCTAGTGAATGGTATCCTCACGTTTGATGATGTCTTCCATGTCTATGATCCAGCATGTCTTGCAGAGGTTGCTGTGGCAGGGTTGTGTGGTATTGTGGTCATTGTTCTCCTGAAGGTTGGGTAGTTTGCTGAGAACAATGATCTGTTTGAGGTTGTGCGGTTGTCTGAAAGCAAGAAGTGGGGGGGTGGGGATGGCCCTAGCGAGATGTTCATCGTCATCAATGATATGTTGAAGACTCCGGAGAAGATGTCGTAGCTTCTCCGCTCCGGGGAAGTACTGGACAACAAAGGGTACTCTGTCCACTGTGTCCCGTGTTCGTCTTCTGAGGAGGTCAGTGCGGTTTATCGCCGTGGCACGTCGGAACTGTCGATCAATGAGTCGAGCGCCATATCCTGTTATCACGAGGGCATCCTTCAGCATCTGGAGGTGTCTGTCACGATCCTTCTCATCTGAGCAAATTCTGTGTATACGGAGGGCTTGTCCATAGGGAATGGCTTCTTTAACTGTCTCGGGTGGAAGCTGGAGAAGTGGAGCATTGTGAGGTTGTCTGTCGGTTTGCGGTACAGTGAGGTGCTGAGGTGACCGTCCTTGATGGAGATGCGTGTGTCCAAGAATGCAACTGATTCTGGAGAATAGTCCATGGTGAGTCTGATGGTGGGATGGAACTTGTTGATATCATCATACAGTTGTTTCAATGATTGTTCACCATGAGTCCAAAGGAAAAAGATGTCATCAATGTATCTAGTATATAACCTTGGTTGAAGATCTCGTGTGGTGAAGGAGTCTTGTTCGAACCTGTGCATGAAGATGTTGGCATATTGAGGTGCGAATTTGGTCCCCATGGCTGTTCCGTGTGTCTGGATGAAAAGCTGATTGTTGAAGGTGAAGACATTGTGGTCCAAGATGAAGCGGATGAGTTGTAAAATTGCATCCGGAAACTGGCAGTTGTTGGCATTGAGTACTGAGGCAGTTGCAGCAATACCATTGTCGTGGGGGATGTTGGTGTAGAGCGCCGAGACATCCATTGTGACAAGGAGTGTCCCTGGTTCTACTGCTCCACGTGTGCTGAGTTTCTGTAGGAAGTCCGTAGTGTCAAGACAAAAGCTGGGGATTCTTTGTACAATCGATTTCAGGATGCCCTCGACATAGCTGGAGAGGTTCTCACACAGGGTCCCATTGCCCGATACGATGGGACGGCCGGATATGTTTGCCTTGTGTATCTTTGGGAGGCAGTAGAGATCTCCAATGCGGGGAGTACGTGGAATGAGAGTCCGGAGGGTGTTCGTGACACACGACAGCGCAGAGTCGCTGAGCAGAGACTGATAGCCAAGTTCCGCACACATGAGGACAGCCTTAATAGGGATCTTGGCTTCATGACACACTATCTGTAACCCCCGGAATTTGCCTGGGTTAGCAAAAAACCTCACTTACTGTGCTGTCTGGAGAAAATACACAATTCTCTAACCAATGCTCAGGATTCCCTTCACACACATTGTTAGCCACTTTAACACATGAATAGCAGGTCAGATGTAAGGATTCGCATTCTAATCAGCAATCTGTAACTGTCTATGCTGATGTGTGCTATTGCAGACCAGAACACTGCATTTGCCTGACGAAGATTGGCCTTATGTAGATAGGCCAATAAGAGGCGAGGCTATATTGGATTTGGTACTGGTTAATGAACCAGACCAGGTGTTAGACTTGGAGGTGGGTGAGCACTTTGGTGATAGTGACCACAATTCGGTTACGTTTACCTTAGTGATGGAAAGGGATGGGCACGTACCGAATAACAGTAGTTATAGCTGGGGGAAAGGTAATTATGAGGCTATTAGGAGAGATTTAGGATGCATAGGGTGGAGCAGGAAATTGCAGGGGTTGGGGACATCTGAAATGTGGAGCATATTTAAGGAACAGCTTCTGCATGTCCTTAATGAATATGTACCTGCCAGGCAGGGAGGAAGTGGTCGAGTGAGGGAACCATGGTAGATGAATGAAGAGATAGTGGTAGATAGTAGATAGTGGTAGATAGTGAAGAGGGGTGTTATAGTTTGCAGAGGGACTTGGACAAGTTGCAGAGCTGGGCCAAGAGGTGGCAAATGGAGTTTAATGTGGAAAAGTGTGAAGTAATGCACTACGGCAGAAATAATAAATGTGTAGAGTATAGGGCAAATGGTAGGATTCTTAGTAGTCTAGATGAACAGAGGGATCTTGGTGTGTATGTGCATAGATCCCTGAAAGTAGGCAGTCAGGTCGAGAAGGTTGTTAGGAAGGCATATGGAGTCTTGGCTTTTATTGGTAGAGGGATTGAATTTCGGAGCCGCAACGTCATGTTGCACCTGTACAAAACTCTAGTGCAGCCGCACTTGGAGTATTGTGTGCAGTTCTGGTCCCCACATTATAAGAAAGATGTGGAGGCATTGGAAAGGGTACAGAGGACGTTTACCAGGATGTTGCCTGGTATGGAGGGCAGGTCTTATGAAGAGAGGCTGAGGGATTTGAGGTTGTTTTCGTTAGAAAGGAGGCGGCTAAGAGGGGACCTAATCGAAACATATAAGATGATTTAGAGGTTTAGATAGGGTGGACAGTGATAGCCTTTTTCCTAGGATGGAGAAAGCTAGCACGAGGGGACACAGCTTTAAATTAAAGGGGTGATAGTTATAGGACGGATATCAGAGGTAGGTTCTTTACCCAAAGGGTGGTTCGGGAGTGGAATGCCCTGCCTGCAGCAGTTGTAGATGCGCCAAGTTTGGTGGCGTTTAAGAGCTTAGTTGATAAGTATATGGAAGAGAAGGGAATGGTTTAGTTTGGAGGGGCATTGCTTTTTATATTGGTCGGCGCAACATCGAAGGCCGAAGGGCCTGTTCTGTGCTGTAATGTTCTATGTTCTATGGTGTACTAGGGAAGTTGAATCTCTGGTGAAGAGGAAGAAGGAGGCTTATATAATGATGAGACGCGAAAGCTCAGTTAGGGCAATAGAGAGCTATAAATCAGCCAGGAAGGAGCTAAAGAGGGAGTTGAGAAGAGCTAGAAGAGGACACGAGAAGACTTTGGCAGATAGGATTAAGGAGAATCCTAAAGCTTTTTACAGGTATATAAATAATAAAAGATTGGTTAGGGAAAGATTAGGGCCAGTCAGAGATAGCAGTGGGAAGTTGTGCATGGAGCCTGAGGAGATAGGAGAGACACTGAATGAGTATTTTTCGTCAGTATTCACGCAGGAGAAAGACAATGTTGTCGGGGAGAATACTGCGATACCAGGTTGTAGACTGGGCAGGATTGAGGTTCATAAGGAGGATGTGTTAGCGAATCTTGAGGGTATGAAAATTGATAAGTCCCCTGGGCCAGATGGGATTTACCCTAGGATTCTCTGGGAGGCTAGAGAGGAGATTGCAGAGCCTTTGGCTTTGATCTTCATATCGTCGTTAGCTACAGGTATAGTGCCGGAAGACTGGAGGATGGCAAATGTTGTCCCTTTGTTCAAAAAGGGGAGTGGGGACCATCCTGGAAATTATAGACCGGTGAGCCTGACTTCTGTTGTGGGCAAGGTCTTGGAAAGAATTATAAGGGATAGGATTTATAAGCATCTAGAGAGGAATAAATTGATTAGGGATAGTCAACACGGTTTTGTGAAGGGTAGGTCATGCCTCACAAACCTTATTGAGTTTTTTGAGGAGGTGACCAAAGAGGTAGATAAGGGTAAGGCAGTTGATGTAATGTATATGGATTTTAGCAAAGCGTTTGATAAGGTTCCCCATGGTAGGCTACTGCAGAAAGTGCAGATGCATGGTATTGAAGGTGATTTAGCAGTTTGGATTAGGAATTGGCTAGCTGATAGAAGACAGAGGGTGTGGTTGATGGGAAATATTCAACCTGGAGTGCAGTTACAAGTGGTGTACCTCAAGGATCTGTTTTGGGGCCATTGCTGTTTGTCATTTTTATAAATGACCTAGATGAGAGTGTAGAGGGTTGGATTAGTAAATTTGTTGACGATACCAAAGTGGGGGGAGTTGTAGACAGCGAGGATGGATGTTACAGTTTGCAGAGGGACATAGATAGTTTGCAGAGCTGGGCTGTGAGGTGGCAAATGGAATTCAATACGGATAAGTGTGAGGTGATTCACTTTGGTAGGAATAACAGGCATATGAAATATAGGGCTAATGGAAGGACCCTTAATAGCGTTGTCGAGCAGAGGAATCTTGGGGTACAAGTACATAGCTCTTTGAAAGTTGGCACCCAGGTTGATAAAGTTGTTAAGAAGGCGTATGGTGTGTTAGCTTTTATTGGTAGAGGGATTGAATTTAGGAGCCGTGAGGTTATGTTACAACTGTACAAAACTCTGCTGCGGCCGCACTTGGAGTATTGCATACAGTTCTGGTCGCCACATTATAAGCAAGATGTGGAAGCATTGAAAAGGGTGCAGAGGACGTTTACCAGGATGTTGCCTGGTATGGTGGGAAGGCCTTATGAGGAAAGGCTGAGGGACCTGAGGTTATTTTCATTAGAGAGAAGAAGGTTACGCGGTGACCTAATTGAGGCGTATAAGATGATCAAGGGATTGTATAGGGTGGATAGTGAGAGCCTTTTTCCTCGGATGGTGATGACCAACACGAGGGGACATAACTTTAAATTAAGAGGTGGTAGTTATAGGACGGATGTCAGAGGCAGTTTCTTCACACAGAGGGTGGTGAGGGCGTGGAATGCCCTGCCTGCAGCAGTTGTGGACTCGCCTACTTTGGGGGCATTCAAATGTTCGGTGGATAGGCATATGGATGATATGGGAATAGTTTAGGTTAGAGGGTCCACTGGCCGGCGCAACATCGAGGGCCGAAGGGCCTGTACTGCGCTGTAATGTTCTATGTTCTATGTTCTAACTGAGAAACAGTGGAGGACTTTCAAAGTGATTTTTCACGGTACTCAGCAAACGTATGTACCAGTGATAAGGAAAGATTGTCAAAAAAGAGATAATCCACCATGGATATCTAAGGAAATAAAGGAGGGTATCAAATTGAAAGAAAATGCATACAAAGTGGCAAAGATAAGTGGGAACCTAGAAGATTGGGAAATCTTTATAGGTCAACAGAAAGCCGTGGAAAAGTTATAAAGAAAGGTAAGATGGATTATGAGAGTAAACCAGCTTGGGAGAAATAGGAAATGCACTAGTGATAATTTCCCAAAATTTACTGGACTCTGGGGTGGTTCCCGCAGATTGGAAAACATCAAATGTGACGCCTCTGCCTAAAAAAGGAGGTAGACAAAAGGTGGGTAACTTCTGTAGTAGGGAAAATACTTGAATCTATCATCAAGGAAGAATAGCGAGACATCTGGAGATAAATTGTCCCATTGGTAAGACATGGCATAGGTTCATGAAGGGCAGGACATGTTTGACTAACTTTGTGGGATTCTTTGAGAAAATTACATGTACAGTAGACAATGGGGAACCTGTAGATGTGGTATATCTGGATTTCCAGAAGGCGTTTGACAAAGTGCCGCACCAAAGATTGCTACATAAGATAAAAGTGCACAGTGTTATGGGCAATGTATTAGCATGGATAGAGGATTGGTTAACTAACAGAAGGAAAAGTGGGGGTAAATGGGTGTTTTTCTGGTTGGCGATCAGTGACCTCATGGATTAGTGTTCGGATTGCAATTGTTTACGATTTGTAGAGATGATTTGGAGTTGAGGACCAAGTGTAGCGTGTCAACATTCACAAATAACACTAAGATGAGTGGGAAAGCAAAGTACAGAGACGCTGAAAGTCTGCAAAGGGATATAGATAGTCTAATTGAGTGGGCGAGGGTCTGGCAGATGGAGTACAATGTTGGTAAATGTGAGGTCATCCATTTTGGTAAGAATAACAGCAAAATGGATTATTATTTAAATGGTAAAATATTGCTGTGCAGAGGGACCTGGGTGTCCTTGTGCAGGAATCTCACGGCGTTGGTTTGCAGGTGCAGCAGGTAATTAAGAAGGCAAATGGAATTCTGTCCTTCATTGCGAGAGGGATGGAGTTTAAAAACAGCGAGGTTGTGTTGCAGCTGTATAAGGTGCTGTTGAGGCCACATCTGAAGTACTGTGACAGTCTTGGTCTCCTTACTTGAGAAAGGATATATTGGCACTGGAGAGGGTGCAGAAGAGATTCACTAGATTGATTCCAGAGTTGAGAGGGTTGGCTTATGAGGAGAGATCAAGTAGACTGGGGCTATACTCATTGGAATTCAAAAGAATGAGGGGAGATCTTATAAAAACATATAAAATTATGAAGAGAATAGATAAGATAGAAGCAGGGAAGTTGTTTCCACTGGTGGATGAAACTAGAACTAGGGAGCCTAGTCTCAAAAGAGAGCAGATTTAGGACTGAGTTGAGGAGGAACTTCTTCACACAAAGGGTTGTGAAGCTGTGGAATTCCCTGCCCAGTGAAGCAGTTGAGGCTACCTCATTGTATGATTTTTAAGGCAAGGATAGGTAAACTTTTGAACAGTAAAGGAATTACGGGTTATGGTGAGCGGGTGGGTAAGTGGAGCTGAGTCCATGAAAAGATCAGCCATGATTTTATTGAATTGCAGAGCAGCCTCAAGACGCCAGACAGCCAACTCCTGCTCCTACTTCTTATTACAATAACTATCACTAGAGAAAAAATACTAGGGAAACTAATAAGGCTAAAGCCTGAACCAGAGGGGTATCAATGTCTTGGGGGGAAAATTTGCCAGTGCTATTCGGGGTGGGGGGGCGGGGAGGTTAAATTGATTCAGAAGGGGGATGGAAACCTGAATTGTATCTCCAATGTACAGGAGGATGAGAATAGGGAGGTCAGGGATAAGGTTTCTAGGTCACAGCAGTGTACTGGTAGGCGGGAGGGTGATTTGAAATGTGTATACTTTAATGCGAGGAATATATGCAATAAGGTGGATGAACTCGCAGCCTGGATTGGTGTCTGGAACTTTGATGTTGTGGCCATTTCAGAGACATGGATAGAGAAGGGACAAGAATGGATGTTGCAGGTTCTGGGGTTCAGATGTTTCAGTCAGAGTAGAGAAGGAGGTAGAAGGGGGGGGAGGTGTGGCATTGTTCGTCAAAGACTGTATTACAGTAGCAGAAAGGACGTTTGATGTGGACCTGTCTATTGAGGTAGTTTGGGCTGAGATTAGAAACAGGAAAGGAGAGATCACCCTGTTGGGAGTTTTTTAAAGGCCTTCAAAAAGTTCCAGAGACATAGAGAAAAGGGTTGCATAGGTGATCCTGGATAGGAAGTATAGGAGCGAAAGTAACAGGATAGTTGTTATGGGGGATTTTAACTTTACAAATATCGATTGGAAAAGCTATAGTTCAAGCACGTTAGAGGGGTCAGTTTTTGTCCAATGTGTGCAGGAAGGTTTCCTGACACAGTATGGAGATAGGCCAACAAGAGGTGAGGCCAAATTGGGTTTGGTACTGGGTAATGAATCAGACCAGGTGTTAGACTTGGAGGTAGATGAGCACTTTGGTGATAGTGAGCACAATTCGGTTATGTTTACCTTAGTGATGGAAAGGAATAGATATATACTGAAGGGCAGAAGTTATAGCTAGGGGAAAGATAATTATGAGGTGATTAGGCAAGATTTAGGATACATAGGTTGGAGTAGGAAACTGCAGGGGCTGGGAACACCTGAAATGTGGAGCTTGTTCAAGGAGCAGCTACTGTGAGTCCTTTATAGATATGTACCTACCAGGTAGGGAGGAAGTGGTCGAGCGAGGGAACCACGGTGTACTAAGGAAGTTGAATCTCTGGTGAAGAGGAAGAAGGAAGCTTATGCAAAGATGGGACATGCAGGCTCATTTAGGCTACTGGGAGAATTATAAATTAGCCAGGAAGAAGCTAAAGAGAGAATTAAGAAGAGCTAGAAGAGAACATAGAACATAGAACACTAAGCACAAACAGGCCCTTCGGCCCACAAGTTGCACTGATCATATCAGTACCTACCAGACCATAGAACTATCTGTAACACCGAATCCTATTAAATAAAACATGAGAAGACTTTGGCAAGTAAGATCAAGGAGAACCCTAAAGCTTGCTATAGGTGTGTCAGGAATAAAAGATTGGTTAGGGCAAGATTAGGGCCAGTGAGGGATAGTAGTGGGAAGCTGTGCGTGGATCCTAAAGAGATAGGAGAGGCACTAAATGCATATTTTTCGTCAGTATTCACGCAGGAAAAAGTCAATGTAGTCGAGGAGAATACTGAGATAGAGGCTTTTAGACTTGATGGGATTAAGGTTCATAAGGAGAGGCATTAGCAATTCTTGAGGGTATGAAAATAGATAAGTCCCCTGGGCTGGATGGGATTTATCCCAGGATTTTCTGGGAGGCTAGGGAGGAGATTGCAGAGCCTTGGGCTTTGATCTTCATGTCGTCGTTGGCTACAGGTGTAGTGCCGGATGACTGGAGAATAGCAAATGTTATCCCTTTGTTCAAAAAGGGAAGCAGAGACCATCCTGGGAATCCTGGTGAGCTTTACTTCTGTTGTGGACAAAGTTTTGGAAAGAATTGTAAGAGTTAGGATTTATAATCATCTAGAGAGAAATAATTTGATTAGGGATAGTCAATACGGTTTTGTGAAAGGTAGATCATGCCTCACAAACCTTATTGAATTCTTTGAAAAGGTGAGCAAGGAGGTGGATAAAGGTAAAGCAGTTGACCTGGTATATATAGATTTTAGCAAAGCGTTTGATAAGGTTCCCCATGGTAGGCTACTGCAGAAAATATGGGTGCATGGGATTGAGGATGATTTAGCAGTTTGGATCAGAATTAGCTAGCTGATAGAAGATAGTGGTGATTGATGGGAAATACTCAACCTGGAGTTCAGTTACTAGGGGTGTACCGCAGGGATCTGTTTTAGGGCCACTGCTGTTTGTCATTTTATAAATGACCTAGATGAGGGTGTAGAAGAATGGGTTAGTAAATTTGCGGACGACACTAAAGTCAGAGGAGTTGTAGACTCCTCGTGAGGATGGATGTTACAGTTTGAGAGGGACATAGAAAAGCTGCAGAGCTGGGCCAAGAGATGGCAAGTGGAGTTTAATATGAAAAGTGTGAAGTGATTCACTTTGGTAAGATTAACAGGAGTACAGAATATAGGGCGAGTGAAAGGACTCTTGGTAATGTCAACGAGCAAAGAGATCTTGGTGTACGTGTGCAACCCAGGTTGATAATATTGTTAAGAAGAGGTACGGTGTGTTAGCTCTTATTGGTAGAGGGATTCAATTTTGGAGCCATGAGGTCATGTTGCAACTGTACAAAACTCTGGTGCAGCTGCACTTGGAGTATTGCGTACAGTTCTGGTTGCCGCATTATAGGAAAGACGTGGAAGCATTGGAGGTTGCTGAGGGAATTTACCAGGATGTTGCCTGGTATGGTGGGAAGGTCTTTTGATGAAAGACTGAGAGACTTGAGGTTGTTTTCGTTAGAGAGAAGAAGGTTAAGAAATGACTTAATTCATGCATACAAGATGATCAGAGGATTAGACAGAGTGGACAGCGAGAGCCTTTTTCCTCGGATGATGATAGAACATAGAACATAGAACATTACAGCGCAGAACAGGCCCTTCGGCCTTCGATGTTGCGCCGACCAATTTAGGAAAAAGCAATGACCCTCTAACCTAAACCATTCCCTTTTCGTCCATAAACTTATCTACTAACCTCTTAAACGCCACCAAACTTGGCGCATCTACAACTGCTGCAGGCAGGGCATTCCATATCCTTACCACCCTCTGGGTAAAGAACCTACCTCTGACATCCGTCCTATAACTACCACCCCTTAATTTAAAGCTATGTCCCCTCGTGCTAGCTTTCTCCATCCTAGGAAAAAAGCTATCACTGTCCACCCTATCTAAACCTCTAATCATCTTATATGTTTCAATAAGGTCTCCTCTTAGCCGCCTTCTTTCTAACAAAAACAACCTCAAATCCCTCAGCCTCTCTTCATAAGACCTGCCCTCCATACCAGGCAACATCCTGGTAAACCTCCTCTGTACCCTCTCCAATGCCTCCACATCTTTCTTATAATGTGGGGACCAGAACTGCACACAATACTCCAAGTGCGGCCGCACTAGAGTTTTGTACAGTTGCAACATGACGTTGCGGCTCCAAAATTCAATCCCCCTACCAATAAAAGCTAAGACTCCGTATGCCTTCTTAACAATCTTATCGACTTGATTGCCAACTTTCAGGGATCTATGCACATATACACCAAGATCCCTCTGTTCTTCAACACTATTAAGAGTCCTACCATTAGCCCTATACTCTACACATTTGTTATTCCTGCCAAAGTGAATTACCTCACACTTTTCCGCATAAACTCCATTTGCTACCTCTCGGCCCAGCTCTGCAACTTGTCCAAGGCTCTCTGCAAACTATAACACCCCTCTTCACTATCTTCACTATGATGGCTAACACGAAGGGACATAGTTTTAAATTAAGGGGTGCTAGTTATAGGACAGATGCTAGAGGTGGGTTCTTTACTCAGACGGTAGTAAGGGCGTGGAATGCCCTGCCTGCAGCAGTTGTGGACTCTCCAACTTTAAGGGCATTCAAATGGTTGGTAGATAGGCATATGGATAATGTTGGGATAGTTTAGCTTATAGGGTCATTAGATTGGTTCCACTGGTCGGCGCAACATCGAGGGCCGAAGGACCTGTACTGCGCTGTTATGTTCTATGTTCTAAAGGTCAATAAGGCCCTGGGCTCGATGGGTTGCATTCTCAGATATTAAAGGAAATAGCTATAGAGATAGTGGATGCACTGATAGTAATCTTCCAAAAGTCTTTAAAATCTGGAAAAGTTCCAAAGGATTGGAAAATTGCTAATGTAACACCCTTATTCAAAAGGGAGCTAATGATAGCCCAGTTAGCGTAACTTTTGTCATTAGGAAAATGTTAGAGTCCATTATAAAAGATGTAATAGCCAAGTATTTAAAATACCTAATATAACTAAGTAGAGTCAGCATGGCTTCATGAAGGGAAAATCATGCCTGATGAATTCATTATAACTCTTTGAGGTGGGAATGAGCATCATAGATATGATATACTGGGATTTCCAAAAAAAATCAATAAGGGGATAGTATACCAGCATGGACAGAGGATTGTCTAACGGTTCTTTGTTCTTTATTCTTTGAATAGAAGACAGAGTTGGGATAAGAGACACATTTTCAGGTTGGTGACCTATAACTTGTGGCATGTCACAGCAATCAATATTTACCATATATATTAATGACTTGGATAAGGGAAGAGAATGTTCTATTGCCAAATTTGTGAATGACACAAAATAGATAGAAAGGCAGGAGGTGAGAACGACACAGAGAACATACAAAGGGATATAGACAGGTTAGGTGAGATAGAACATAGAACATAGAACATTTCAGCGCAGTACAGGCCCTTCGGCCCTCGATGTTGTGCCGGCCAGTGGACCCTCTAACCTAAACTATTCCAATATCATCCATATGCCTATCCACCGAACATTTGAATGCCCCCAAAGATGGAATATAGTGGAGGAAAATGTGAAGTTATGCACTTTGATAGGAAGAATAAAGGAATTGAATATTATTTAAATGGAGAAAGACTGCAGAAAGCTGCAGCATAGAGGGATTTGGGGATCCTCATTCATAAATTATAAAAATCTGCCATGAAAGTTCAGCAGCTAATAGGGAAGATAAATAGAATGTTAGCCTTTATTTCACTTAACTGCAACTTAAGGAAATCAAACTTTGATGATATGAGATATGCATTGGCTAGGATAAGCTGACAAAGGATAATTGAGGTGCTGATAGTGGATCAGCAATGCAGGTTCGATATGGGAAGAATGTCCCTGATGTTGGGGAAGTCCAGAATTAGGGGTCACAGTCTAAGCATAACGGGTAAACCATTCAGGACCGGAATGGGGAAGAACTTCTTCACTCAGAGTTGTGAACCTGTGGAATTCTCTACCACAGAAAACTGTTGGGGCCAGTTCATTAGATGTGTTCAAGAGGAAGCTGGATGTAGCCCTTGTGGCTGAAGGGATCAAGGGATATGGAGAGAAAGTGGGAATGGGATACTGAAAGTGCATCATCAGCCAGAACTATATTTCAGGTTCAGTAGGTTGATCCTGGATATGGAGGGATTTTCTCACGACGAGAAGTTAAGTATGTTGGGGAGTGTATTCCTTGGATTTTAGGAAAATGAGGAGTGACCTTTTTGAGACATATAGGAATCTGAGGGGACTCAATAGGGTAACAGCAATGCTGAGACAATTTTTCATTGTTGGAGAGTCCACGAGCAGAGTAAGGAGGTTGCCAATTTAAGACAAAGCTGAGGAGGAATTATTTTTCTGATGGTAGTGAATGTGTGGAATTTTTTACTGCAGAGTGCTGTAGAGGCTGGGTTGATATGTTTATTGACGGCTGAGATAGGCAGAGTTTTGATCGGAAAGGGAATCAAAGGTTTTGGGGATAAAGCGAGAACGTGCAGTTGTTGATTATTAGAACAGATCAGTCATGATCTCATTAAATGGTGGAGCAATGGTGTTACTATCACTGAATCCCCCACGTCAACATCCTTGGGGTTTCCATTGACCAGAAACTCAACCAGACTCACCACATAAACATAATGGTCAGAACTGCAAGTCAAAGGCTGGGAATCCTGCAGCAAGTAACTCACCTTCTGATTTCCCAAAGCCTGGCCACCATCTACAAGGCACAAGTCGGGAGTTTGATGGAATACTCTCCACTTGTCTAGATGAGTGCAGCTCCAATAACAATTAAGAAGCTTGATACCATTAATTAATTGGCCTTCATCAATCGAGGGATTGAATTTAGGAATTGGGAAATAAAGCTGCAGCTTTATAAGATCCTTGTCAGACCACACTTGGAGTGCTGTGCACAGTTCTGGTCGCCTCACTACAGGAAAGATGTGGAAGCTATTGAAAGGGTGCAGAGGAGATTTACAAGGATGTTGCCTGGATTGGGTGACATGCCTTATGAGGACAGATTGAGGGAACTCAGTCTTTTCTCCCTGGAGAGACAAAGGATGAGAGGTGGCCTGCTGGAGGTTCATAAAATGTTGAGAGATATAGATAGAGTGGATTCTCAGAGATTATTTCCCCAGATTGAAATGGTCGCTACGAGAGGATTAAGATACTGTGGAGTAGGTACAGAGGAGATGTCAGGGGTAAGGTTTTCATTCAGAGGGTGGTAGGTGAGCGGAATCGGCTGCTGTCGGTGATGGTGGAGGCGAATTCGTTGGGGTCTTTTAAGAGACTTCTGGATGAGTAGATGGCATTTAATAGGATTGAGGATATAGGTAGGCCTGGTAGGTAGGGATATGATCAGTGCAACTTGTGAACCGAAGAGCCTGTTTGCGCTGTAGTTTTTCCATGTTCTATGATCTACCATTCAGGACAAAGCAGCCCACTTGATTGGCACCCTGTCCACAAACATCCACTCCCTCCACCACCAATGCTAAGTAGCAGCAGTGTGTATTATCTACAAGATGCACTGCAGCAATTTACCAAAGATCCTTTCAACCTACTAGCACTTCCATCTAGAAGGACAAGGGCAACAAATAATTGGGAACACCGCCACCTGCAAGTTTCCCTCCAAGTCATTCACCATCCTGATTGAGAAATATGTCCGTATCCCTTCGCAATCACTGGGTCAAAATCCCGGAATTCCTTCCCGAAAGGCATTGGGATCAACCCACAGCACGTGAACTGCAGCAATTCAAAAAGGCAGTTCACCACCACCTTCTCAAGGGCAACTAGAGATGGGCAATAAATGCTGGCCAGCTAGCGACACCCGTGTTCACAAATGAATAAAGAATGACTTGATGGGTTGAATGGCCTAATCTACCTCTCCTGTGGTTTTATGGCATCACTCTAGAGCAATAAGCAGTTAGGAAGGCCAGTGGTATGTTGACCTTGATTGCAAGAGGACTTTAGTACTGGAGCAAGGATGGCTTACTGCAGCAGTTCAGGCCCTTGGTAAGAACACACCTGGGACTAGATTTGCAGCACTGTTCACTATGTGAACACTATGTGATTAGAGGTTTAGATAGGGTGGACAGTGATAGCCTTTTTCCTCAGATGGAGGAAGCTAGCACGAGGGGACATAGCTTTAAATTAAGGGGTGGTAGTTATAGGACGGATGTCAGAGGTAGGTTCTTTACCCAGAGGATGGTAAGGGTATGGAATGCCCTGCCTGCTGCAGTTGTAGATGCGCCAAGTTTGGTGGCGTTTAAGAGGTTAGTACATAAGTTTATGGACGAAAAGGGAATGGTTAGGTTAGAGGGTCATTGCTTTTTCCTAAATTGGTCGAGGGCCGAAGGGCCTGTTCTGCGCTGTAATGATCTATGTTCTATGTGCTTCACAGAGGCAGCTTGCCATTGGCTGGTGTGAGGATAAGGAGAAATCACTCCAGTCAGAGACAGTGGTGGGAAGTTGTGCATGGAGCCTGCAGAGATTGGAGAGGCATTGAATGAGTATTTTTCGTCAGTCTTCATGTGGGAAAATGTCAATGTAGTCAAGGAGAATACTGGGACACAGGGTTGTAGACTAGACAGGATAGAGGTATATAAGGAGGAGGTGTTAGCTATTCTTGAGAATATGAAAATAGATAAGTGCCCTGGGCCAGATGGGATTTATCCCAGGTTACTCTGGGAGGCTAGAGAGGAGATTGCAGAGCCTTTGGCTTTGATCTTCGTGTTGTCGTTGGCTACAGGAGTAGTGCCGGAAGACTGGAGGATGGCAAATGTTGTCCCCTTGTTTAAGAAGGGCAATAGAGACCATCCTGCAAATTATATAGAACATAGAACACTACAGCACAAACAGGCCCTTTGGCCCACAAGTTGTGCCGAACACATCAAAAACCTACCCAGCCATAGACCTATCTATAACCCCCAATCCCATTGGATCCCATATACTCATCCAGAAGTCTTTTAAAAGACCACAGCGAGTTTGCCTCGACCACCACCAACGGCAGCCGATTCCATTCACTCACCACCCTCTGAGTGAAAAACTTTCCCCTAGCATCCCCTCTGTACTTGCTTCCCTGCACCTTAAATCTGTGCCTTCTCGTCACGACCATTTCAGCCCTGGGAAATAGTCTCTGAGAGTCCACCCTATCTATTCCTCTCAACATCTTGTAAACCAATTGTTCCTTGGGAGCACTGTGGAGAGGCAGCGATTTGCGAGTGGAGAGCTTGTGAGTGAGTAGAGCGATTTTTTAAGTCTAAATTTTACTAGTTTTTTAAAACTTTTTAAACTTGTAAACCCGGAAGGTGTTGCAAAGCACCTTGGGTAGTGTAGTTTTTTTTCAACCTCACTATAAATTGGGGTGGTGTGGAATCCCGATACTCTACACAAGTAGAGTATCCCAACACCCCTTCCTCCTCTGACCTAAAAAGAGAGAGAGAGAGGAGCTCTGAGAAAGAGCAGGTAAGTTTGTTTTTGTGTGAGCTGTAAGGTCCTTGGCTCACAGGGCCTAAGCAAAAAGGGGAGGCAAGGTAAGTTTTTTTTAAATTTTTTTTTCTCTCTGGGTCACTAAAAAGGGGCAAGCATGGGTGTGAGGCCAGCATGTTGTTGCCAGTGTAACATGTGGGAGGTCTTGGAGGCTCCTGGTCTCCCAGATGTCCATACCTGTGACCGCTGTGTGGAGCTGCAATCCCTACGGGACCAGGTAAAAGAACTGAAAATGCAGCTTGAGGACCTTCGACTCATTAGGGAGAATGAGGAGATTAGTGATAGGAGCTACAGACAAGTAGTCACACCAGGGCAAAGGGAAGAAGGCACATGGGTAACTATTAGGAAGGGGAAACCTCAGGGGATGGAAAGTACACCGGTGGATGTCCCCCTTCAAAATAAGTACTCTTGCCTGAGTACTACTGTGGGGAACAGCTCATCCAAGGGAGGCAGCGGTGGCCAGCTCCCTGGAGCTGAACAAAAACAAAAACCTAAAAAACAGAGCAAAAAGGCAGTGCTTATAGGGGACTCCCTAGTGAGAGGGGCGGACAGGAGTTGCGGATGGTGGTATGTCTCCCTGGAGCTGGGATTTGGGATGTCTCTGGACGCGTCCCAGACATCCTGAAAGGGGAGGGTGAGGAACTGGAAGTTGTAGTACATATAGGTACTACTGACATAGGCAGGAAGAGGGAAGTGGACATGAAAAGGGATTATAGGGAACTGGGTAGACAGCTGAGAAAGAGGAAATCGAGGGTAGTAATCTCAGGATTGCTGCCTGCGCCTCGGGAGAGTGAGAGCAGGAATAGTATGAGGTGGAGGTTGAATACGCGGCTGAGGGACTGGAGCAGGGGGCAGGGATTCCGGTTCCTGGATCATTGGGACCTCTTTAGGGGCAGGTGTGACCTGTACAGCAAAGACGGGTGGCACCTGAATCCCAGGGGGACTAATATCTTGGCGGGAAGACTGGCTAGGGCTACTGGGGGGACTTTAAACTAGAAAGGTTAGGGGGAGGGAATAGTGATGTGGAGACTGGGAGCAAGGAAGTTAGCTCCCAGGTAGGGAAGGACTCTAGGCAGGATGAGAGGCAGGTTAGACGAGTGGGGGAGAAGGGAAATGTCCAGTCTGAGGGACTGAGCTGTGTCTATTTTAATGCCAGGAGTGTAGTAAATAAGGTGGATGAACTTAGGGCGTGGATTGCTGCTTGGGATTGTGATGTGGTGGCCATTACAGAGACTTGGATGTCTCAGGGACAGGACTGGGTACTACAGGTCCCGGGATTCAGATCCTTCAGGAAGGACAGGGAGGGAGGCAAAAGAGGTGGTGGAATGGCACTGTTGATCAGGGACAGTGTCATGGCTGCAGAGAACATAGAACATAGAACACTACAGCACAAACAGGCCCTTCGGCCCACAAGTTGTGCCGAACACATCAAAAACCTACCCAGCCACAGACCTATCTATAACCCCCAATCCCATTGGATCCCATATACTCCTCCAGAAGTCTTTTAAAAGACCCCAGCGAGTTCGCCTCGACCACCACCGACGGCAGCCGATTCCATTCACTCACCACCCTCTGAGTGAAAAACTTTCCCCTCGCATCACCTCTGTACTTGCTTCCCTGCACCTTAAATCTGTGCCCTCTCGTCGCGACCATTTCAGCCCTGGGAAATAGTCTCTGAGAGTCCACCCTATCTATTCCTCTCAACATCTTGTAAACCTCTATCAGGTCGCCTCTCAACCTTCGTCTCTCCCGGGAGAACAGTCCCAGCTCCCTCAACCTGTCTTCATAAGGCATGCCTCCCAATCCATGCAACAAAGGTGGATACCGAGGAGGGAATGTCTACGGAGTCTCTGTGGGTGGAAGTTAGGAATAGCAAAGGGTCGGTGATGTTGCTGGGTGTATTCTATAGGCCGCCCAATAGTGACAGGGAAGTTGAGGTGCAGATAGGGAAACAGATACTGGAGAGATGTAGAAATAACAGAGTTGTTGTGATGGGAGACTTCAATTTCCCAAACATCGACTGGAATATCCCAAGGGTAAGGGGTTTGGATGGGGAGGAGTTTGTTAGGTGTGTTCAGGAGGGTTTCCTGACACAGCACGTGGACAAGCCTACGAGAGGAGAGGCTGTACTGGACCTGGTACTAGCTAATGAACCAGGACAGGTGATGGATCTCTCGGTAGGAGAGTATCTTGGGGATGGAGATCATAATTCTATCTCCTTCACCCTTGCATTGGAAAAGGATAGGATCAGGCAGGCTAGGAAGGTGTTTGTCTGGAATAAGGGGAAATATGAAGACATCAGGCAGATGTTGGGGCGAATAAACTGGAAGGAGGTGTTCTTGGGGAAAAGCACAGAAGGAAGATGGCAGATATTCAAGGAATGCTTGTCTAGAGCAATGCACGACAACGTTCCGGTGAGACAAGGAGGTTTTGGTAGGACGCGGGAACCGTGGTGCACGAAGGCAGTGGTGAACATAGTCAGGAAGAAAAGAAAGGTGTATAAAAGGTTCAAAGAGCTAGGAGATGTTGGGGATCTAGAGAAGTATAAGGCTTATAGAAGAGAGCTTAAAAAGGAAATTAGGAGAGCCAGAAGGGGTCATGAGAAGGCCTTGGCTGGTAGGATTAAGGAGAATCCCAAGGCTTTCTACAAATATGTGAAAAGTGAAAGGATGAGAAGAGAAGTGATAGGACATATAAAAGGTGAAGGGGGAAAAGTATGTATGGAACCGGAAGAAATGGCAGAGGTGCTTAATGAGTACTTTGCCTCAGTATTCACGGTGGAAAGTGATCTGGGAGGATGCACTACAAGCTTGCGGCACACTGAAAACATTGAGTATGTAGATATTACATACTGAAGAGATTGGTGAGGCACTGAATAAATATTTCTCTTCGGTATTCACGCAGAGTGCTGGAAATGTAGCTATGGAGAACACTGAGGTACAGGGTTGCAAATTGGGAAGTATTGTAGTAGATAGGGAGGATGTGCTAGAAATTCTCGAGGGTTTGAAGTTGGATAAGTCCCCTGGGCCGGACGGGATTTACCCTAGGATTCTCTGGGAGGCAAGAGAGGAGATTGCAGAGCCTCTGGCTCTGATCTTCAGGTCCTCGTTGGTTACGGGTGTGGTTCCGGAGGACTGGAGGATGGCGAATGTGGTCCCATTTTTTAAGAAGGGGAAGAGAGACCTTCCTGGGAATTATAGGCCAGTGAGTCTTACTTCTGTGGTGGGCAAGGTATTGGAGAGAATTATTAGGGATAGGATTTATAGTTATTTAGAGAGAAATGAATTGATTGGGGATAGTCAGCATGGTTTCGTGAAGGGTAGGTCATGCCTTACTAACCTCATTGAGTTTTTGAGAAAGTGACCAGAGAGGTGGATGGGGGTAAGGCGGTTGATGTAGTATATATGGACTTTAGTAAGGCGTTTGATAAGGTGGCCCATGGAAGACTTCTGCAGAAAATGCAGATGTGTGGGATAGAGGGTGATTTAGCTAATTGGGTTAGGAATTGGCTGGCAGATAGAAGACAGAGGGTGGTGGTTGATGGGAGATATTCATCGTGGAGTTCGGTGACAAGTGGTGTGCCTCAGGGGTCTGTTTGGGGCCCCTGCTGTTTGTAATTTTTATAAATGATCTGGATGAGGGTATTGAGGGAGGGATCAGTAAATTTGCAGATGATACTAAAGTTGGTGGAGTGGTAGATAGTGAAGAGGGGTGTTTTAGTTTACAGAGTGACTTGGACAAGTTGCAGAGCTGGGCCGAGAGGTGGCAAATGGAGTTTAATGTGGAAAAGTGTGAGGTAATGCACTTTGGCAGGAACAATAAATGTGTAGAGTATAGGGGTAATGGTAGGGCTCTTAATAGTGTTGAGGAACAGAAGGATCTTGGTGTATGTGTCAATAGATCACTGAAAGTAGGCAGTCAAGAGGATAAAGTTGTTAAGAAGGCATATGGAGTCTTAGCTTTTATTGGTAGGGGGATTGAATTTAGGAGCCGCAGCATCATGTTGCAACTGTACAAAACTCTAGTGCGGCCGCACTTGGAGTATTGTGTGCAGTTCTGGTCGCCACATTATAAGAAAAATGTGGAGGCATTGGAGAGGGTACAGAGGAGGTTTACCAGGATGTTGCCTGGTATGGAGGGCAGGTCTTACGAAGAGAGGCTGAGGGATTTGAGGTTGTTTTCGTTAGAAAGAAGGCGGCTAAGAGGAGACCTTATTGAAACATATAAGATGAATAGAGGTTTAGATAGGGTGGACAGTGATAGCCTTTTTCCTAGGATGGAGAAAGCTAGCACGAGGGGACACAGCTTAAAATTAAGGGGTGATAGTTATAGGACGGATATCAGAGGTAGGTTCTTTACCCAAAGGGTGGTTCGGGAGTGGAATGCCCTGTCTGCAGCAGTTGTAGATGCGCCAAGTTTGGTGGCGTTTAAGAGGTTAGTTGATAAGTATATGGAAGAGAAGGGAATGGTTTAGTTTGGAGGGGCATTGCTTTTTATTTTGGTCGGCACAACATCGAAGGCCGAAGGGCCTGTTCTGCGCTGTAATGTTCTATGTTCTATGTCCTATTAAGGAAGCGAATGTGGTAGAACTTCTAAATGCTATCAAGATAGACAAGTCTCCGGGACCAGATGGGATGTACCCCAGGTTATTGTGGGAGGTGAGGGATGTCATTGCAGAGCCCCTGGCGGTGATCTTTGCGTCATCAATGGAGACGGGAGGGGTTCCGGAGGATTGGAGGATTGCGGATGTGGTCCCTATTTTCAAGAAAGGGAACAGGGATAGTCCTGGAAATTACCGACCGGTGAGTCTGACCTCAGTGGTTGGTAAGCTGATGGAGGGGCTTCTGAGGGACAAGATTTACGAGCATTTGGAGAAGTTTAGGTTGATTAGAAATAGTCAGCATGGTTTTGTAAAAGGAAGGTCGTGCCTTACGAGCTTAATTGAGTTCTTCGAAAATGTGACTGAACACATTGACGAAGGAAGAGCAGTGGACGTGGTGTACATGGACTTCAGCAAGGCATTTGACAAGGTCCCACATGCAAGACTTCTTGAGAAGGTGAGAGGACATGGGATCCAAGGGGCTTTGGCCTTGTGGATCCAGAACTGGCTTGCCTGCAGAAGGCAGAGGGTGGTTGTGGATGGCTCTTTTTCTGCATGGAGGTCGGTCACCAGTGGAGTGCCCCAGGGATCTGTTCTAGGACCCTTGCTGTTTGTCATTTTCATAAATGACCTGGATGAGGAAGTGGAGGGATGGGTGAGTAAGTTCGCCGATGACACGAAGGTCGGTGGTGTTGTGGATGGTCTGGAGGGATGTCAGAAGTTGCAGCATGACATCGACAGGATGCAAGACTGGGCGGAGAAGTGGCAGATGGACTTCAACGCGGATAAATGTGTTGTGGTCTATTTTGGCAAATCCAACGGGATGAATGAGTACACTATCAAAAGTAGGAGTCTTAGCTGTGTGGAAGAGCAGAGGGATCTTGGAGTCCGGGTCCATAAGACTCTCAAATCGGCCTCCCAGGTGGAGGATGTGGTTAAGAAAGCTTACGGTGTACTGGCCTTCATTCATCGAGGGATTGAGTTCAGGAGTCAGGAGGTAATGCTGCAGCTTTATAGGACCCTTGTCAGACCACACTTGGAGTACTGTGCGCAGTTCTGGTCGCCTCACTATAGGAAGGACGTGGAAGCTATTGAAAGGGTGCAGAGGAGATTTACAAGGATGTTGCCTGGATTGGGAGGCATGCCTTATGAAGACAGGTTGAGGGAGCTGGGACTGTTCTCCCTGGAGAGGCGAAGGTTGAGAGGCGACCTGATAGAGGTTTACAAGATGTTGAGAGGAATAGATAGGGTGGACTCTCAGAGACTATTTCCCAGGGCTGAAATGGTCGCGACGAGAGGGCACAGATTTAAGGTGCAGGGAAGCAAGTACAGAGGGGATGCTAGGGGAAAGTTTTTCACTCAGAGGGTGGTGAGTGAATGGAATCGGCTGCCGTCGGTGGTGGTCGAGGCGAACTCGCTGGGGTCTTTTAAAAGACTTCTGGATGAGTATATGGGATCCAATGGGATTGGGGGTTATAGATAGGTCTATGGCTGGGTAGGTTTTGATGTGTTCAGCACAACTTGTGGGCCGAAGGGCCTGTTTGTACTGTAGTGTTCTATGTTCTATCAGGTCGCCTCTCAACCTTCGTCTCTCCAGGATCCTATCCTTTTCCAAAGCAAGGGTGAAGGAGATAGAATTATGATCTCCATCCCCAAGATGCTCTCCTACCGAGAGATCCATCACCTGTCCTGGTTCATTAGCTAGTACCAGGTCCAGTACAGCCTCTCCTCTCGTAGGCTTGTCCACATGCTGTGTCAGGAAACCCTCCTGAACACATCTAACAAACTCTTCCCCATCGAAACCCCTTACCCTTGGGATATTCCAGTCGATGTTTGGGAAATTGAAGTCCCCCATCACAACAACTCTGTTATTTCTACATCTCTCCAGTATCTGTTTCCCTATCTGCACCTCAACTTCCCTGTCACTATTGGATGGCCTATGGAATACACCCAGCAATGTCACTGACCCCTTGCTGTTCCTAACTTCCACCCACAGAGACTCTGTAGACATTCCCTCCTCGGTATCCAATGAGACCAATGAGCCTTACATCTGTAGTGGGGAAAGTTTTGGAGAGAATTATAAGGGATAGGATTTATAGTCATCTAGAGAGAAATGAATTGATTAGGAATAGTCAGCATGGATTTGTGAAGGGAAGGTCATGCCTCACAAACCTTATTGAGTTTTTTAAAAAGGTGACCAAAGAGGTGGATAAGGCTAAGGCAGTTGATGTGGTGTATATGGAATTTAGCAAAGCGTTTGATAAAATTCCTCATGGAAGACAACTGCAAAAAATGCAGATGCATGGGATTGAGGGAGATTTAGCAATTTGGATTAGGAATTGGCTAGCTGATAGAAGACAGAGGGTGGTAGTTGATGGGAAATATTCAACCTGGAGTTTAGTTACTAGTGGTATACCTCAGGGATTTGTTTTGGGGCCACTGTTGTTTGTGATTTTTATAAATGACCTGGATGAGGGTGTAGAGGGATGGGTTAGTAAATTTGCTGACACCAAAGTCGGAGGAGTTGTAGACAGTGAGCATGGATGTTACAGTTTGCAGAGGGACATTGATAAGTTGCAGAGCTGGCCCGAGAAGTGGCAAATGGAGTTTAATGTGGAAAAGTGTGAGATGATTCACTTTGGTAAGAGTAATATGTGTGCAGAATATAGGGCTAATGGTAGGACTCTTAGTAGTGTAAATGAGCAGAGAGATCTCGGTGTACAGGTGCATAGATCCCTGAAAGTTGGTACTCAAGTTGATAAAGTTGTTAAGAAGGCGTATAGTGAGTTTGCATTTATTGGTAGAAGGATTGAATTTCGGAGCCGAGATGTCATGTTGCAGCTGTACAAAACTCTGGTGCAGCCGCACTTGGAGTATTGTGTACAGTTTTGGTCGCCACATTATAAGAAAGATGTGGAGGTATTGGAGAGTGTGCAGAGAAGGTTTACCAGGATGTTGCCTGATATGATGGGTAGGTCTTATGAGGAAAGGCTAAGGAACTTGAGGTTATTTTCATTAGCGAGAAGAAGGCTAAGAGGTGACTTAATTGAGACATATAAGATGATCAGAGGGTTCGATAGGGTGGATAGTGAGAGTCTTTTTCCTTGGATGGAGATGGATAACACGAGGGGACATAGCTTTAAATTAAGGGGTGGTAGTTATAGGACAGATGCTCGAAGTGGGTTCTTTACTCAGAGGGTAGTAAGGGCGTGGAATGCCCTGCCTGCAGCAGTTGTGGACTCGCCAAAATTTATGGGCATTCAAATGGTCAGTGGATAGGCATATGGATAGCATTGGAATAGTTTAGGTTAGAGGGTCATTAGATTGGTTCCACAGGTCAACTCAACATCAAGGGCCGAAGGGCCTGTACTGTGCTGTAATGTTCTATGTTCTATGTTTTACTCAGAGGGTGGTGAAGCTGTGGAATTCTCTCCCACAGGAAGCTCTGGAGGGCAAATCACCGAATGTGTTTAGGAAGGAAGAGAGAGATGCTAAGGGAGCTGAAGGGAATGAGGAGAACAATGGTGTTAACACACAGAATCAGCCATGATTATATTGAATGTTTCTGTTCCTGGAGAAGGTAGAAAGCGCTGAGATGATGGAATGTTTACAGAGTCAAGTGGGGTAAAAGCTAAAGTCAAAGAAAATCCAAACACTCTTTCCAAATGAAATTTTGATTTCATTGTTGTGGGTTAACCCTCACTGACCTTACTCTTCCCCAAACGCCAGTAAGAATTGCAACTGTCATAGAGTTTCAGCAGCATTATGCATCGCTCTTTCGCATCTTCTGGAATGTTACGATTTTTCAGGAGCATCTTGTACCTAAAGACAAATGAAAACATCATTAACTTTCTTTAATGATGATGCTGGTTTCTCTCTTGTCCGAAGCACTATTGAAGGAACCATTTGACTTTGCACCAGGTGCCAATATTGTCCCAGACAGCAATGGACTGAGAGTAGATCGGAATATTTGGGTTGGAATAAAAGTCAGCCATTCAGCCCCTCGAGCCTGCCCCGCCATTCAATAAGATCATTGCTGATCTGTTTGTGTTTATAATTCCACATTCCCATCTACACCCATAATCTTTGATTTCCTTTCCAAACAAGAATGTATCCACCTTCGCCTTAAAATATTCAGTGACCCTGTTTCCATTGCTCTCTGAGACAGAGTTCAAACTCTCAGAAGCCGCTGAGATGAAATTCCTTCTCATCTCTGTACCAAAAGGGTGACCCCAAATTTTTAAACAGTGTCCCCTGGTTCTGGACTCACCCACAGAAGGAAACATCCTTTCCACATCCACATTGTCAATACCATTTAGAATTTTTCAAACTTCAATCATGTCACCCTTCACTCTTCCAAACTTCAAAGAAACAAGCCCAGTCTTCATTCCAGACTTTTGGAAGCAAAAACAAGAAGGCAGATTACTACCTGAACGGCTGTAAATTAGGAGAGGGGAGTGTATAGCGGGACCTCGGTTTCCTTGTGCACCAGTCACTGAAGGTAAGCATGCAGGTGCAGCAGGCGATAAAGAAGGCAAATGGTATGTTGGTCTTCATTGCGAGAGGTTCCAGCAAAGGAGCAGGGATGTGTTGTTGCAATTATACGGGGCTTTGGTGAGGCCACACCTAGAGTATTGTGTGCAGTTCTGATGTCTTTTTCTGAGGATGGATGTTCTTGCTCTTGAGGGAGTGCAGCGAAGGTTTAACATAGAACATAGAACATAGCTGATTCCAGGGATGGTGGGACTGATGTTTGAGGAGAGATTGACTAGGTTAGAACATAGAACATAGAACATTACAGTGCAGAACAGGCCCTTCAGCCTTCGATGTTGTGCCGACCAATTATGAAAAAAGCAATGACCCTCCAAACTAAACCATTCCCTTCTCTTCCATAAACTTATCAACTAACCTCTTAAACGCCACCAAACTTGGCGCATCTACAACTGGAGCAGGCAGGGCATTCCACTCCCGAACCACCCTCTGGGTAAAGAACCTACCTCTGATATCCGTCCTATAACTATCACCCCTTAATTTAAAGCTGTGTCCCCTCGTGCTAGCTTTCTCCATCCTAGGAAAAGGCTATCACTGTCCACCCTATCTAAACCTCTAATCATCTTAATGTTTCAATAAGGTCTCCTCTTAGCCACCTCCTTCTAACGAAAACAACCTCAAATCCCTCAGCCTCTCTTCATAAGACCTGCCTCCATACCAGGCAACATCCTGGTAAACCTCCTCTGTACCCTCTCCAATGCCTCCACATTTTTCTTATAATGTGGGGACCAGAACTGCACACAATACTCCAAGTGCGGCCCCGCACTTTGACGTTGCGGCTCCGAAATTCAATCCCCCTACCAATAAAAGCTAAGACTCCGTATGCCTTCTTAACAACCTTATCGACTTGACTGCCTACTTTCAGGGATCTATGCACAAATACACCAAGATCCCTCTGTTCATCAACACTATTAAGAATCCTACCATTAGCCCTATATTTGACACACATTATTATTCCTGCCAAAGTGCATTACCTCACACTTTTCCACATTAAACTCCATTTGCCACCTCTCAGCCCAGCTCTGCAACTTGTCCAAGTCTCTCTGCAAACTATAACACCCCTCTTCACTACCTACCACTCCTCCGACTTTGGTGTCATCCGCAAATTTACTAATCCATCCTTCAATACCCTCATCCAGATCATTTATAAAAATTACAATCACCCTCTATCCCATACATCTGCATTTTCTGCAGAAGCCTTCCATGGGACACCTTATCGAACACCTTACTAAAGTCCATATATACCACATCAACCGCCTTACCCCCATCCACCTCTTTGGTCACTTTTTCAAAAAACTCAATGAGGTTAGTAAGGCACGACCTATCCTTCACAAAACCATGCTGACTATCCCCAATCAATTCATTTCTCTCTAAATAACTATAAATCCTATCCCTAATAATTGTCTCCAATACTTTGCCCACAAATGAAGTAAGGCTCACTGGCCTATAATTCCCTGGAAAGTCTCTCTTCCCCTTCTTGAACAATGGGACCACATTCGCTATCCTCCAGTCTTCTGGCACTATACCCGTAACCAACGACGACCTGAAGATCAGAGCCAGAGGCTCTACAATCGCCTCTCTCGCCTCCCAGAGAATCCTAGAGTAAATCCAATCTGACCCAGGGGACTTATCTAACTTCAAACCCTCAAGAATATCTAGCACATCCTCCTTATCTACTTCAATACTTTCCAGTTTACAACCCTGTATCCCAGTGTTCTCCACAACTACATTTACATCTCCCTGCGTGAATACCGAAGAGAAATATTTGTTCAGTGCCTCTCCAATCTCTTCAGGCTCCACGCACAACTTCCCACTGCTGTCTCTGACTGGCCCTAATCTTGCCCTAACCAATCTTCTATTCTTAACATATCTAAAGAAAGCTTTAGGATTCTCCTTGATTCTATCAGCCAAAGTCTTCTCGTGTCCTCTTTTAGCTCTTCTCAACTCACTCTTTAGCTCCCTCCTGGCTAATCTATAGCTATCCATTGCACTAACTGAGCCTTCAAGCCTCATCCTGACATAAGCCTCCTTTTTCCTTTTAACCAGCGAATTAACTTTTTTAGTACACCATGGTTCCCTTACTCGACCATTTCCTCCTTGCCTGACAGGGACATACTTATCAAGGACTCGCAGTAGCTGCTCCTTGAATAAGCTCCACAGTTCAGATGTTCCCAGTCCCTGTAGTTTCCTAGTCCAACCTATGCACCCTAATTCCCTCCTTATGGCCTCATAATTACCATTCCCCAGCTATAACTACTGCCCCCAGCTTCATGCCTATCCCTATCCATCACTAAGGTGAACGTAACCGAATTGTGGTCACTATCACCAAAATGTTCACCAACTTCCAAGTCTAACACCTGGTCTGGCTCATTGCCCAGCACCAAATCCAATGTAGCCTCACCTCTAGTTGGCCTATCTACATACTGAGTCAAAAAACCTTCCTGCACACTTTGTACAAAAACTGACCCCTCTAATGAGCACGAGCTATAGCTATTTCAATCAATATTAGTAAAGTTAAAGTCCCCCACAACAATTATCCTATTACTTTCACTCCTGTCCAGGATCGACTTTGCAATCCTTTCCTCTACCTCTCTAGAACTTTTAGGAGGTCTATAAAAGACTCCCAACAGGGTGACCTCTCCTCTCCTGTTTCTAATCTCAGCCCATACTACCTGAACAGACAAGTCCTCATCAAACTTCCTTTCTGTCACTGTGATACAGTCTTTGACTAATAATGCCACTCCTCCCCGCCTTCTACCTCCTTCTCTACTCCGACTAAAGCATTTGAACTCCAGAACCTGCAACATCCATTCCTGTCCCTGCTCTACCCAAGTCTCTGAAATGGCCACAACATCGAAGTTCCAGGTACTGGTCCAAGCTGCAAGTTCCTCCACCTTATTGCGAATACTTCTTGCATTAAAGTATACGCATTTCAAACCATGCCCCACTCCACCTGTACGCTGCTGTGTTTTACAGTTCTCCTCTATGACCCCCTATTCTCATCCCTCTTAGCACCCCAACTACTCAGGATCCCACCCCCCCCTCTGAATCAGTTTAAAGCTCCTGCATAGCCTTTGCAAATTTTCCCCCCAAGATATTAGTTCCCCTCTGGTTCAGGTGTAGACCATCTCTCTTGTAGAGGTCCCACCTATCCCAGAGTGAGTCCCAGTTGTTCAGGAACTATTGAATCCTAATTGTTCAGGTTAGGATTGTTTTCGCTGGAGTTCAGGTGAATGAGGGGGGTTCTCATAAAGACTTATGAAATTCTAACAGGACTAGATAGGGTAGATGCAGAGAGGATATTTCCAATGGTGGGAGTCCAGAACCAGAGTCCCAGTCTGAGGATTTGGGATAGAGTATTTAGTATGGGCAAGAGGAGACATTTCTTCACCCAAAGAGTGGTGAGCCTTTGGAATTCATCACCACAGGAAGTAGTTGAATGTATTCAAGGGATAGCTGGATGTAGCACTTGGAACAAATGGGATCAAAGGCTATGGGAAAAAAATAGGCTTAGGCTATTGAGTTTGATGATTTGCCATGATTGAAATGAATGGTGGAGCAGATTCAAAAGGCCAATTGGCCTCCTCCTGCTCCTATTTTCTATGTTTCTATTCTTCTTTGTGTCAATCCAGTAAACTTCCTCTCAACCTCCTCCAATGGATATATGTTTAGGACTTAGCTGATGGTAAATGCCAATTGGTCCAAATTCCAGAAGGGAAATTTGAATCAACAGCCCTCAACTGTATTGATGCAACTTTGTATAGTATGAGGAAAGGTTTATAATCCAGAGAATGACGTCCCCAACCTGGTAATTTTATTAAGAAATAATACAAACATCAGTAAAGTAGAAGTACACTAATCTAAAACAGCAGCTAAACACAGTATCACTAACTTAAATAGTTGCAAACAATAATAACTATCACTTAACTACCTTCAGAGCTAACTCTCCCCAGATGATTCTACAACATTTTCATAGATTTTAAAATTTGTAAATATCCAGTAACAATTACCATACCCGGATTTCATCTCATTAGGATTGTTCGTGAGATAAAAATAGCAGCTTGCTTTTCAAGGCAGCCTTTCTTCACAGATAATTCTTGTTCAGAGTTAAACAACTACCCTGCTATTGGCTGAGTTTTTAAATTTATGACCAGCAGAAATTATTCCAATTCTTGGATTTCCCTGATACTTTCATGTTACTAATATTTTCCTGACGTTTACATCGTTCCTGAAATAAGGAGGCCAAAACTACACATAGTATTCAAGAGTATTTATCTCTCCATAGATGCTGTCAGACCTGTTGAGATTTTTCAGCATTTTTATTTTAATACAGTATTTGAAATTTGGCCTCATCAATACTCTGAAGCATTGCATTCTTACTTTTAACGTTCCATTCCTCTTATAAATGTTTAGTGGTCCATTTTGGCAGGACCAATGAGATGAAGGAGTACAATATAAGAGGTAGGAATCTTAGCTGTGTTGAAGAGCAGAAGGATCTCGGGGTCCAGGTCCACAGGATTCTTAAATCAGCCTCACAGGTGGAGAATGTGGTCAAGAAGGTGTATAGTGTACTGGCCTTCATTAATCGAGGGATTGAGTTTAGGAGTCGGGAGGTAATGCTGCAACTTTATCAAACCCTTTTCAGACCCCACTTGGAGTACTATGCGCAGTTCTGGTCGCCTCACTAGAGGAAGGATATGGAAGCTATTGAGAGGGTGCAAAGGAGATTTACAAGGATGTTGCCTGGATTGGGAGGCATGCTTTATGAAGATAGATTGAGGGAGCTAGGTCTCTTCTCCCTGGAGAGATGAAGGTAACCTGAGAGGCGACCTGATAGAGGATTTTAAAATGTTGGGAGGAATAGATAGAGTGTATTTTCAGAGGCTATTTCCCCAGGGCTGAAATGGTCACTACAAGAGGACACAGGTTTAAGGTGCTGGGCAGCAAGTACAGAGATGTTAGAGGTAAGTTTTTCACTCAGAGGGTGGTGAGTGAGTGGAATTGGCTGCCGTCGGAGGTGGTAGAGGCGAACTCGCTGGGGTCTTTTAATAGACTTCTGGATGAGTACATGAGATTAAATGGAATTGCGAGTTACAGATAGTTCTATGGCCTGGTAGGTACGGATATGATTGGCGCAACTTGTGGGCCAAAGGGCCTGTTTGTGCAGGAGTATTCTATGTTTTATAATAGAGGATAGTATTCTATTAGTTTTCTTAATTACTTGATGTACTTGCACATTAACTTTTTGTGATTCATTAATGAAAACACATAGATCCCTCTGCAACTCTAGATTCCGTAGCCATTCTTGTTCTATTATTGGGGTCCTGTTATCTTTAAAGATTAATCAGTACACTTGTACACATAGGAGGTGATTAACATTGTAACTGTCTCTTATTGCTTCAGAAATCAAACTAACAAGAGAAATGGATCCTGTAATCCCATAATGCACTGGTGTCCAAAGTACAGCCAACCAGACACAACACGCCTGTTTAACAAAACATTTTCCCAATTAGAGAAGGAGGGAACACTACCTCAGAAAATACGTAGATTTGCTTAACTAGAACTCCGAGAGGTTCGAAAGAGCTTCTCTTCCAATGTGGGTCAGGTGAGACTTCTGGTGCTTTTACAGAGCCATATTTAATGAAGATTGTTGACAATTTAGGACTTGTAGCAGTATCCGGAGTCGTAGCAGTATCCGGAGTCGTAGCAGTAGAACATAGAACACTACAGCACAAACAGGCCCTTCAGCCCACAAGTTGTATTTGGAGTTGTAGCAGTATCTGGAGTTGTAGCAGTATCCGAGGTTGTAGCAGTATTTGGAGTTGTAGCTATATCCGGGGTTGTAGCTATATCTGGAGTTGTAGCAGTGTCTGGAGTTGTAGCAGTGTCTGGAGTTGTGTCTAATGCCAACGAAGATGAGATAACTTCAATTTCAGTCAGAGTAAACTGAGGTGAGAGTGGAGTGGAAATTCCTTGATTTGGAGGTGGCACACTGGAAATATCACGCTCTTCCATAAGTATCCTTAATGGATGTTGGCTTGGCAACAGTTAGACAATATGTCTCCACCAGGTGAGATCATTGACCATTTGGACTGTATGCAAATTGGGTTAGTGTCTGAACAATCATAGGAACAGGAGTTTGCTTATCTCCAGTTGCATAATTCTGAATTAGAACCTCTCGTCACGAACAGGAACCTTTAGTCTTTAATCTTTGTGCTCATCTCTCCACTTGGTCACGTTGTTGATCTTGTTCAACTTGCCGTGTTTTTGTTGGAATTAGCAGATCAGAGCATGTTTGCAGCTGCCATCCCGTTAGTAGGAATGTGGAGATGATTTAGTATGTGGTATGTTTCTGGATGTTATCAGTATATGTCTAGATGCTTTCAAATAGAGTAATATCCTTTTAACGACTTTAAAGCATGTTTCATGGTTTAAATAAATTTCTGAGAATCCATCGGTGGATGGGTGGTAGGGTACTGAAGTGACATGATGAATTCCACTATCCATCAAAACAATCCTCAAATTGCTGAGACAAACTGAGGTCCATTGTCTATCATAAGTTGTTCTGTAACTTGTAATGGCTGAATATTTCTTTCTGAATTGTGTTCTCAGCAGAAATAGAGGCCATTTGGAATGAGCATTCACAACCACCAGGAACTTTGCATCGACCTTCACGTCAACCAGCAAAATCAACACAAATGTACTGCCAGGGGTTTTCTGGCCAATCCCATGGATGGAGAGGTTTTAGCTGAAACAAGTTCCTCACACTAACATGAAGAAAAAGGCCTAGTCTTGGCTTCAACGCCTTGGTGCAGGACAGGCTATCAAAACTAGCTCCTGGTGATCTCTTCCATGTGACCTTTCCCACAATGTCCTGAACGCAGTGGCTTCCTCAGTGATGGTGGGATAATAACTGCATTCCCCAAAGCAAACATTCTGAAGTGACAGAGAACTCCATCATCCCAAAAACCAAAGAATGAATGTCAGGTAAGACTTGGAAGTTCATGGAAGCATTTCCAGGTATCACAAGGTCCATGACTTTGGACAATTTTGGGTCAACATGAGGGTCCTTTTTGATTAGGACCGGAGTGCTGGGCATGTTGTCCATGTGTACCAAGTGGCAAATGTCTTTAGCTGGCTGATAGCAACAGTTTCGAAAGACTGTCCGCATTGTCGTACAGGTAGATTTTCAATATTTCATGTCATGAGTGAGCACTCCTGCTTAAAGCTAAAGAGGGAAACCTGTGTATGGACCCAGTGGTTATCAGCTGTGGAATGAATCTGACAGAATAACTCAGCAGCCCCATGAGTGGGTGAAGCTGGAGGACATTCTGTGAAATTGGAGCTTCCTCAATAACCCTGAGCTTGGTGGGCACTTTCTGAAACCCAGCAGAACCATGATGTACTGAATATTCACAGAAAAACTCGCATTTATCTTTGAGGACAGAGGGATGCTTTTCAGACTAATGGAGATGGAACGTGTCAGGAACTCAACAGTAGTTCTGTACACAAGGTGACTGGAAATTCCAGAGGTTTCTCCAATCAGGAAACTGAATCCCTGATGAAATTTCAGACTCTATAGTATGGAATGGAAGTACAGCAGGTCTTGGGGCTTCAGTTTATTTTAATATTTATAAAATTCCCTTTCAAAGTTCCTGCCAAATCTTCTTCCACTACCCTGTCAGGCAGCAGCTGTCAACCCACAACTTACTCACACTCCACTGCTCCTTTCTAATGATCTTGTTCCTTTATTTACCAATCCTCCTGTCACTCTGTCAAGATATTTCCAACTGTTTTCTCCTGAAACTACCCCCCCATTCCCCACATCACTCCCAGTAGCCCATCAAATTTGTGTTTAATTTCCTCCCAATCCCTCCCACTGCCTGCTCTTTATGAATTTGCAGATATTAAATCCAAAACATTTAAATGTTTTTAAGAGATGTTCACAAGAGAGCAAAGTATCCAACTCACACCTGAGATAAAACTCCTGGAATGGTCGCCGTACTGGGAATCCTGCCCGTCGGATTTTCACCATCTCCAACATTCCAGAGTAACGCAGCTGGTTTCGAACCACTTCCTCGTCAAACTGCTCTGGCATCTGGGAATGACAAAAAGAGCTTTCATTCTTATTGTTTTCCCAATTTACACCTCCTCCCTCTTCCAAAACTGGAGGCTGACAGTGAGTTGGATCCCAGGGTAATCAGAACAACAGTTTACTCAAAACCGTTACATTCATCAACATCCCTGATCACAAAACACTCAACAAACACCCGTGAATTCCAAATATCCTCTGAGGGGGAGTAAGCCGGTCCTTTCCCAGGGAGAGGGAGCTGATAGTAATGACTGAAAAACTCTGAAACATGATGTTACTGCACCCCGCATTACCGCAACCTCCGTTACTAAACCCTGTTACCACACTCTGCATTACTGCACCTTCCATTACTAAACCCTGTTACCGTACCCCCCACTACTGCATCCATTACTGCACCCCCCCTTACAGCACCCCCTGTTACCACACCCTCGTTACTGCACCACTGTTACCACACCCCTGTTTCTGCATGCTTCTGTTACAGCACTCCCCATTACTGCACCCCCCATTATTGCGTCCCCTGTTACTGCACCCTTCGTTACCGCACCCCACCTTACAGCACCTCCCCGTCACACCACCCCCTGTACCACACCCCTCTGATATGGTTGTTTTGGCCATGCTAAATTCCCCTTATTGTCCCAAGATGTGTAGATTAGGAGGATTAGCAGGATAAGTGTGTGGAGTTATGGGGGTAGGGTATGGGTGGGATTCTCTGTTGAAGAGTGGGTGTAGACTTAATGGGCCAAATGGCCTCCTGCTGTACTGTGGAGATTCTAATGATTTATACTGGACTCAGAAAGTTAACTCTGCTTCCAGAGATGCCCAGTTGTTGTCCGTTCTGATCAGTATGACAATGGCCTCTCCTTTCACTGCTGGTTGGTTGGACTTTAAGCTGGTGTTGTGAGACTTCTTACTCTATAGATGCTGCCAGACTGGCTGAATCTTTTCCAGAGCTTTCTCTTTTTATTGTTTTTTTTTCTCATTTCCATTAGTGCAAAAACAGAAAATGAGGGAAAAACTTGGCAGCTCTACTAGTATCTGTTTAGGAAGAATCAGAAGGCCTGATAGATGCTCCTGGTTCCTGTTGCAGAGAAAGAATTCCCGGCTCTGTCATTCCCACTTCAAAATGACCACTCGTGGATTGGATTTTCATTGGGCGGAGTGGGGGGGAGGGGGTGGGAATCAGCTCGATTGGAGACGAGGCCCTTCCCCCTGGAGCTGAGGCTGCTGGGGCGGAAACCCCTCCTCTGTGATAGGATGGATTAGAAAAAGAATAAAACACTGAGCCCTCACCCCTCACCTCCCCCACCCCACACTCCCTTCACCCCCCACCCTCCCCTCACCCCCTCACATCACCCCACTCCCCTCCCCTCACCTCCCCCACCCTGACTCCCCTCACCCCCACCCCCCACTCCCTTCACCCCCTCACCTCCCCCACCCACACTCCTTCACCCCACACTCCCCTCACCCCTCACCTCCCGCACCCCCTTCACCCCCCACTCCCCTCACCCCCTCACCCCCCCACCCCACACTCCCTTCACCCCCCACTCCTCACTCCCCACACTCCCTTCACCCCCACTCACCCCTCACCCCTCACCCTGCACTCCCTTCACCCCCCACTCCCCCACTCCCCTCACCCCCCCCCACCCTGCACTCCCTCACCCCCCTTCCTCCCCACCCTGCACCCTCACCTCAACCCTGCACCCTTCACCCCCCACTCCCCTCACCCCCCTCACCTCCCGCACCCCCCCTTCACCCCCCACTCACCCCTCACCTCCCCCACCCTGCACACCCTTCACCCCCCACTCCCCTCACCCCTCACCTCCCGCACCCTGCACACCCTTCACCCCCCACTCCCTCACCTCCCCACCCTGCACACCCTTCACCCCCCACTCCCCCCCCTCACCTCCCCCACCCTGCACACCCTTCACCCCACTCCCTCACCCCCTCACCTCCCGCACCCTGCACTCCCTTCACCCCCACTCACCCCTCACCTCCCCCACCCTGCACACCCTTCACCCCCACTCCCCTCACCCCCCGCACCCTGCACTCCCTTCACCCCCACTCACCCCTCACACCTGCACTCCCTTCACCCCACCCCCTCACCTCCCGCACCTGCACTTCACCCCCACTCCCCTCACCCCCTCACCTCCCACCCCCTTCACCCCCACTCCCCTCACCCTCTCACCTCCCCCACTCTGCACTCCCTTCACCCCCCACTCCCCCACTCCCCTCACCCCCTACTCCTTTCACCCCTCTGCTCCCCTCACCCCCTCACCATTTCCCTCACTTCCCACCTCCCTCACCTCCCACTCCCCTCATCACCCTGCTCCCCTTGCTCCCCATTTCCACTCACACCTCACTCCCCTCATCTCCCACCTCCCTCACTCCCCATTCTCCTCACACCCCACTCCCCTCACTTCCTTCATGCCAACCCACCCTAATGTCCTCTCACAATTTGCTCATGTTCTGCACTTTGCTGATTGATGTAAATGGCCAAATTAGAACAACAAAGCTGCCCTGTTGATTTTTAAATATTTCAAAGTACACAAAACATACCTATTCCAACCACAGAGATAAATTTGCAGAAAGCAAATATCATTATGCTTAACAAAAATAGTAAAGAAAACATCAAACTGAACAAAAAAAACGATAATTATGTAAAAACATGACTGCAGATCAGCAGATTCAATAGAAATTAAAATCAATCAACATATTGAGAAGAAACGACAAAGCTGGGAATGCAAAGACAGAGAATTCTGAAGGAGGGTGGGGGAGTGGAGGACAGAGGGAGAGAGGATTGGGGTAAGGAAATGGGGAGTGAGGGAAGTGGGAGGGTGAAGGGAGTGAGGGGTGTGGGAGGGTGAGGGGGTGAGGGGAGTGAGGGGGTGAGATAGGTGGGGTGGGGTGAGGTAGGTAGGGGGTGAGGGGAGTGAGGGGGTGAGGGGAGTGAGAGTTGAGAGGAACATAGAACATAGAACAATACAGCACAGAACAGGCCCTTCGGCCTTCGATGTTGTGCCGACCAAAATAAAAAGCAATGCCCCTCCTAACTAAACCATTCCCTTCTCATCCATATACTTATCAACTAACCTCTTAAACGCCACCAAACTTGGCGCATCTACAACAGCTGCAGGCAGGGCATTCCACTCCCTAATCACTCTTTGAGTAAAGAACCTACCTCTGATATCCGTCCTATAACTCATACCCCTTAATTTAAAGTTGTGTCCCTCGTGCTAGCTTTTTCCATCCTAGGAAAAAGGCTATCACTGTCCACCCTATCCAAACCTCTAATTATCTTATATGTTTCAATAAGATCCCCCCTTAGCCGCCTCCTTTCTAACGAAAAACAACCTCAAATCCTTCAACCTCTCTTCATAGGACCTGCCCTCCATACCAGGCAACATCCTAGTAAACCTCCTCTGTACCCTCTCCAATGCCTCCACATCTTTCTTAATGTGGCGACCAGAACTGCACACAATACTCCAAGTGCGGCCGCACTAGAGTTTTGTACAGCTGCAACATGATGCTGCGGCTCCTAAATTCAATCCCCCTACCAATAAAAGCTAAGACTCCATAAGCCTTCTTAACAACTTTATCCACTTGACTGCCTACTTTCAGGGATCTATTGACACATACACCAAGATCCTTCTGTTCCTCAACACTATTAAGAGCCCTACCATTAGCCCTATACTCTACACATTTATTGTTCCTGCCAAAGTGCATTACCTCACACTTTTCCACATTAAACTCCATTTGCACCTCTCGGCCCAGCTCTGCAACTTGTCCAAGTCACTCTGTAAACTAAAACACCCCTCTTCACTATCTACCACACCACCAACTTTAGTATCATCTGCAAATTTACTGATCCATCCCTCAATACCCTCATCCAGATCATTTATAAAAATTACAAACAGCAGGGGCCCCAAAACAGACCCCTGAGGCACACCACTCGTCACCGAACTCCACGATGAAAATCTCCCATCAACCACCACCCTCTGTCTTCTATCTGCCAGCCAATTCCTAATCCAATTAGCTAAATCACCCTCTATTCCACACATCTGCATTTTCTGTAGAAGTCTTCCATGGGCCACCTTATCAAAAGCCTTACTAAAGTCCATATATACTACATCAACCGCCTTACCCCCATCCACCTCTCTGGTCACTTTCTCAAAAAACTCAATGAGGTTAGTAAGGCATGACCTACCCTTCACGAAACCATGCTGACTATCCCCAATCAATTCATTTCTCTCTAAATAACTATAAATCCTATCCCTAATAATTCTCTCCAATACCTTGCCCACCACAGAAGTAAGACTCACTGGCCTATAATTCCAGGAAGGTCTCTCTTCCCCTTCTTAAACAATGGGACCACATTCGCCATCCTCCAGTCCTCCGGAACCACACCCGTAACCAACGAGGACCTGAAGATCAGAGCCAGAGGCTCTGCAATCTCCTCTCTTGCCTCCCAGAGAATCCTAGGGTAAATCCCGTCCGGCCCAGGGGACTTATCCAACTTCAAACCCTCGAGAATTTCTAACACATCCTCCCTATCTACTACAATACTCCCCAATTTGCAACCCTGTACCTCAGTGCTCTCCACAGCTACATTTCCAGCACTCTGCGTGAATACCGAAGAGAAATATTATTCAGTGCCTCGCCAATCTCTTCAGGCTCCACGCACAACTTCCCACTGCTATCTATGACTGGCCCTAATCTTGCCCTAACCAATCTTCTATTCTTAACATATCGAAAGAAAGCTTTAGGATTCTCCTTAATCCTATCAGCCAACATCTTCTCGTGTCCCCTCTTAGCTCTCCTCAATTCACTTTTTACCTCCTTCCTAGCTAATCTATAGCTATCCATTGCACTACCTGAGCCTTCAAGCCTCATCCTGACATAAGCCTCCTTTTTCTTCTTAACCAGCAAATCAACTTTTTTCGTACACCAAGGCTCTCTTACTCGTCCATTTCCTCCCTGCCTGACAGGGACATACTTATCAAGGACTCTCAGCAGCTGCTCCTTGAATAAGCACCACATTCCAGATGTTCCCAGTCCCTGTAGTTCCCTAGTCCAATCTACGCACCCTAATTCTCTCCTGATGGCCTCATAATTACCCTTCCCCCAGCTATAACTACAGCCCCCAGCTTCATGCCTATCCCTGTCCATCACTAAGGTGAACGTAACCGAATTGTGGTCACTATCACCAAAATGTTCACTAACTTCCAAGCCTAACACCTGGTCTGGCTCATTGCCCAGCACCAAATCCAATGTAGCCTAGGAGTGGGTAGTGAGGGGAGTGGAGGGGTAAGGAGAGGGGGGGGGGAGTGGGGGAGTGGGGGGTGAGAGGGTGAAGGGAGTTGGGATGAGGGATTGGATGAGGGGATTGGGAGTTGAGGGGATGGGGAGTTGAGGGGATTGGGAGTTGAGGGGAGTTGGGAGTGGGGATGGGGAGGGGGAATGAGGTGAGGGGTGAGGTAGGTGGGGGTGAAAGAAGTGGGGGGTAAGGGGCGAGGGGAGTGGGGGGGAGGGCGAGGGGAGTGGGTGAGGGTGGGGGGGTAAAGAGAGTGGGGGGGGGTAGTGGGGGGGGGAGAGTGGGGGGTAAAGAGAGTGGGGGGTAAAGAGAGTGGGGGGGTTAAAGAGAGTGGGGGGGGCGGGGGAGTGGAGGGGGAGTGGGGGGGGGGCGAGGGGAGGGGGGGGGAGGGGAGTGGGGGGGGGCGGAGGGGGGGGGGGGGGGGGGGGGGGCGAGGGGAGGGGGGGGGGCGGGGGATGTGGGGGGGGGGGGGGGAGTGGGGGGGGGGCGAGGGGAGTGGGGGGGGGGGGGGGGGGGGAGTGGGGGGGGGCGAGGGGAGTGGGGGGGGGGGCGAGGGGAGTGGGGGGGGGCGAGGGATGGGACGTGGGGGTGGGGCGAGGGGAGGGGAGGGGGTGGGGGGGGGCGGGGGAGTGGGGGGGCGAGGGGAGTGGGGGGGGCGAGGGGAGGGGGGGGGGGGCGAGGGGAAGGGGAGTAAGGATTAGGGGAGTGGGGTTTGAGGGGAGTGGGAGTGAGGGGAATGGGATGGGGGTGAGGGGAGTGAGGGGGTGAGGGGAGTGAGAATGCCTGCAGATATTTAAAAGAGAACAGAGTTAAGAAAGTGAATGTTGATCAGATAGAAAGTGAATCAGGGATATTAACCATGGAAAATAAGGAAGTGGCTGAGGAATTAAATATGAATTTTTGGTCAGTCTTGAGCAATCCTAGAAATAAATCAGGAACTGGAAGGGAGGGAGGAAATCAGGAAAATTACAATCACTGTGGAAGTGGCACTGGGCAAATTGTAGGAGATTCAGCCAACAAATCCCTGAGTCCGAAGGAGGGATTTATCTTAGACAGAAGCCTCCAGTGAGATTGCTGATGCATTGCTTTAAATTTTCCAAAGTTTCCTACATGCAGGAAAGGTTCCATTAGATTGGAAATTAGCAAATATAACTCCTTTATTCACAAAGGGAGGGAAACGGAAGGAAACTGCAGGCCAGTTAGCTTAACATCTATCACAAATATTCATAACTATTAATAAAGATGTTATAGCAGTACCCAGGGACATTTAAGGTGACCAGTCAGAATCAACATGGTTTTGAAGCAAACCAATTTAGTGGAGTTTTCTGAAGATATAGCGGGGACAATTCTCCCAAAAAATTCTAAGTGTTGATAGCCAGTCGTGATCACTGTCCTCCCTCCCCGACAACCCCAATCTCCTATTCAACACCCCTGACCCTCCGCACCCCCACCCCTCTCCCCTGGCAGGCTGAACGAACCCTTCCCCACCCCAATGGCATCCCCATCACTGGCCTCCCTCCCTCTGCTCATGATCTATATACAGAGTGACAGCAGGACTCCCCACCCTGAGTGATCACTCTGAGGCACTGTCCCAATGAGGTCCCATCCTATTAGGACCTGTCCCCTTGTCCATGTCCTATGCTGACTGACAGTGCCAGGGGGCCTGGCTGGCACTGCCAGGTACCAATGCCCAGGAGGCACCTCTGTCACCTGACTTACTAGGGGGCCCCACTTCACTCCAGCTCCCTGCAAGTGGAGAGTTAGAGTAATCCCTGCTGGACTGAAATATTCCTGATATGGAGCAGAGGCTAGCAGACCCAGAGACTTCAGTCTCCAGCCCATTAGTTATATTTAAAATAGATTTAAATAACATTTTGAATACCTAATGCAGCTCTGCGCCTATTTCCAACGTGGAGCTGACAGTGCCAGATACCCGGTGCTCGGAGATACACTTCGAGCGGAACATCCAGCACGGATCACACCAATCCGGCCCTGCTGAAATCTCCCAGCCCACTGCACTAAAACATCAGCACAACAAGATAGAGGAATTACCCCCAAAATGTGCTGTGATAAAGAGGAACCTGTGAATGTACTGAGATTTTCGGAAGGCCTTTGGTAAAGTGCCACACTCAATGTTACTGCCGAAAATAAAAGCTCATATTGCAGATAGAAGATTGGTTTCCTGATAGGAATCAGACAGTAGATATAAATGGCTCTTTTTCATGGTGGCATTATATACCTAGTATCACGGGGATCAGTGCTAAGAACTCGATCATTCACAATTTATACAAATGTCTTGGATGAAGGGACTGAAAGAATGGTTATTAAATTTACCAATGATAGTAAGATGTGAAGTAGACATAAGAAGGTGACATAGAAAAACCGATCTGTTAAGTGATTGGGCAAAGATCTGGCAAATGGAGGATAACATGGGAAAATGTGGTAGCATCAGCAGTATTTAGCTTTTGTTGCTACACTTCTCTGTTCATACACATTCACATATTCAGATAAATGTTACACCCTGTATATGAGTTACAAGATGAGAAGCAGATAGACAGGAAGCTGGCACAGTGTGCAGGGATAGACAATAAATGTTGACCTAGCCAGCAAGTCCACCACCCATGTACAAATATCTCTGAACCCTCCCTGGAATATCCACTTAGTTCACTCTCAGATTACCTGAGGATCGATAAGTCCCCTGGGCCAGATGGGATATATCCTAGCATTCCTTGAGAGGCAAGGGATGGGATTGAGGAGCCTTTGCCTTTGATCTTTGGGTCCTAACTGTCCATGGAGATTGTGCCAGAGGATTGGAGAGTGGTGTATGTTATTCCTCTCTTCAAAAAAGGAAATAGGAATGATCCCGGTAATTATAGGCCAGTTAGTCTTACTTCGGTGGTCAGTAAATTAATGGAAAATGCCCTGAGTGATAGGACTTATGACCATTTGGAAAGATTCAGTTTAATCCAGGATAGTCAGTTTGATTTCGTAAGTCCTGCCTCACAAATTTGACTGAATTCGTCAGTATTCACACAGGAGAAAGACAATGTTGTCGGGGAGAATACTGCGATACCAGGTTGTAGACTGGGTAGGATTGAGGTTCATAAGGAGAAGGTGTTAGCGAATCTTGAGGGTATGAAAATTGATAAGTCCCCTGGGCCAGATGGGATTTACCCCAGGATTCTCTGGGAGGCTAGAGAGGAAATTGCAGAGCCTTTGACTTTGATCTTCATGTCGTCGTTGGCTACAGGTATAGTGCCGGAAGACTGGAGGATGGCAAATGTTGTCCCTTTGTTCAAAAAGGGGAGTAGGGACCATCCTGGAAATTATAGACCGGTGAGACTGACTTCTGTTGTGGGCAAGGTCTTGGAAAGAATTATAAGGGATAGGATTTATAAGCATCTAGAGAGAAATAAATTGATTAGGGATAGTCAGCACGGTTTTGCGAAGGGTAGGCCGTGCCTCACAAACCTTATTGAGTTTTTTGAGGAGGTGACCAAAGAGGTAGATAAGGGTAAGGCAGTTGATGAAGTGTATATGGATTTTAGCCAAGCGTTTGATAAGGTTCCCCATGGTAGGCTACTGCAGAAAATGCAGATGCATGGGATTGAAGGTGATTTAGCAGTTTGGATTAGGAATTGGCTAGCTGATAGAAGACAGAGGGTGGTGGTTGATGGGAAATATTCAACCTGAGTGCAGTTACAAGTGGTGTACCTCAAGGATCTGTTTTGGGGCCACTGCTGTTTGTCATTTTTATAAATGACCTAGATGAGGGTATAGAGGGTTGGATTAGTAAATTTGCTGACGATACCAAAGTGGGGGAGTTGTAGACAGCGAGGATGGATGTTACAGTTTGCAGAGGGACATAGATAGGTTGCAGAGCTGGGCCGTGAGGTGGCAAATGGAATTCAATACGGATAAGTGTGAGGTGATTCACTTTGGTAGGAATAACAGGCATATGAAATATAGGGCTAATAGAACATAGAACATTACAGCACAGAACAGGCCCTTCGGCCTTCGATGTTGCGCCGACCAATATAAAAAGCAATGCCCCTCCAAACTAAAACATTCCCTTCTCTTCCATATACTTATCAACTAACCTCTTAAACGCCACCAAACTTGGCGCATCTACAACTGCCGCAGGTAGGGCATTCCACTCCCTAACCACCCTTTGGGTAAAGAACCTACCTCTGATATCCGTCCTATAACTATCACCCCTTAATTTAAAGCTGTGTCCCCTTGTGCTAGCTTTCTCATCCTAGGAAAAAGGCTATCACTGTCCACCCTATCTAAACCTCTAATCATCTTATATGTTTCGATTAGGTCCCCTCTTAGCCACCTCCTTTCTACCGAAAACAACCTCAAATCCCTCAGCCTCTCTTCATAAGACCTGCCCTCCATACCAGGCAACCTCCTGGTAAACCTCCTCTGTACCCTCTCCAATGCCTCCACATCTTTCTTATAATGTGGGGACCAGAACTGCACACAATACTCAAGTGCGGCCGCACTAGAGTTTTGTACAGTTGCAACATGACGTTGCGGCTCCGAAATTCAATCCCCCTACCAATAAAAGCTAAGACTCAATATGCCTTCTTAACAACCTTCTCGACTTGACTGCCTACTTTCAGGGATCTATGCACATACACACCAAGATCCCTCTTGTTCATCAAGACTACTAAGAATCCTACCATTAGCCCTATACTCTACACATTTATTATTTCTGCCATAGTGCATTACCTCACACTTTTCCACATTAGAAGGACCCTTAATAGTGTTGTCGAGCAGAGGGATCTTGGGGTACAAGTACATAGCTCTTTGGAAGTTGGCACCCAGGTTGATAAAGTTGTTAAGAAGGTGTACGGTGTGTTAGCTTTTATTGGTAGAGGGATTGAATTTAGGAGCCGTGAGGTTATGTTACAACTGTACAAAACTCTGGTGCGGCCGCACTTGGAGTATTGCTTACAGTTCTGGTCGCCGCATTATAAGAAAGATGTGGAAGCATTGGAAAGGGTGCAGAGGAGGTTTACCAGGATGTTGCCTGGTATGGTGGAAGGCCTTATGAGGAAAGGCTGAGGGACCTGAGGTTATTTTCATTAGAGAGAAGAAGGTTACGCGGTGAACTAATTGAGGCGTATAAGATGATCAAGGGATTGGATAGGGTGGATAGTGAGAGCCTTTTTCCTCGGATGGTGATGACCAACACAAGGGGACATAACTTTAAATTAAGAGGTGGTAGTTATAGGACGGATGTCAGAGGCAGGTTCTTCACACAGAGGGTGGTGAGAGCGTGGAATGCCCTGCCTGCAGCAGTTGTGGAATCGCCTACTTTGGGGGCATTCAAATGTTCGGTGGATAGGCATATGGATGATATTGGAATAGTTTAGGTTAGAGGGTCCACTGGCCGGCTCAACATCATGGGCCGAAGGGCCTGTACTGCGCTGTAATGTTCTATGTTCTATGTTCTTTGAGGAGGTAACTAAGTGTGTAGACAAAGGTAGAGCAGTTGACATCTTTTATGTGGATTTTAGAAAGGCGTTTGATAAGGTTCTCATGAAGACTCATGAAGAAAGTAAGGAGATATGGAATAGAAGGAAATTTGACCAATTGGATAAGTAACTGGCTGTTTCATAGAAGATAGAGGATGGAGGGAAAATTTTCAGATTGAAGACCAGTTACCAGTGGTGTACTACAGGGGTCAGTGCTGGGTCCTCTGCTATTTGTGATTTTTATCAACGATTTGGGAGAGGGAGCAGAAAGGTGGGTTAGTAAATTTGCTGATTAACCCAAGATTGGTGGAGTAGTGGATGAGGAGCAGGGCTCTTGCAGGCTGAAAAAGAAACATTGATAGAATGCTGGGCCGAAAAGTGGGCAGATGGAGTTTAACCCTGATAAGTGTGAGGTGATTCGTTTTGGTAGGACAAAGTTGAATGCTGATTACAGGATCAACGATAAAGTTCTGAGGAATGCAGAGGAACAAAGAGATCTTGTGGTTCATATTCACAGATCTCTGAAGATTGCCACTCAAGTGGATAGAACTGTGGAGAAGGCTTATAGCGTGTTAGTGTTTATTAACAAGAGGTTTGAGTTTAAGAGCCGTGGGGTTATGCTGCAATTATACGGGATGTTGGAAAGACCACATTTGGAATATTGTGTTCAGTTCTGGTCATCTCACTATAAGAAGGATGTGAAAGCATTGGAGAGAGTGCAGAGGAGATTTACCAGGATGCTGCCTGGTTTGGAGGGTAGATCTTATGAGGGAAAGGTTGAGGGAGCTGGGGCTTATCTCTTTAGAGCGAAGGAGGATGAGAGGTGATTTAATAGAAATTTATAAGATGGATAAGGGGGACATTCAGAGACTATTTCCTTGAGTGGATGTAGCTGTTACTAGGAGGCATAACTATAAGATTCATAGTTATAGGAGGGATGTCCAAGGTAGATTCTTCACTCAGAGAATGGTTGGGGTGTGGAATGCACTGCCTGCTGTGATAGCGGAGTCGGACACTTTAGGAACTTTCAAGCGGTTATTAGATAGGCACAGGGAGCACATCAGAATGACAGGAAGTGGGATAGCTTGATCTTGGGTTCGGACATAGCTTGGCACAACATCAAGGGCTGAAGGGCCTGTACTGTGCGGTACTGTGCTGTGTTCTATATTCTATTAATACCAATCTCACCTTCTGCTTGTTGGGTTTGATACAGCGAATGAAGAAAGGATTCGATGAGCCAAGTGTCGCCATTAGTGAGTGCAGAGAATCCTAGAGGAAACCAAAATGACACAATAATGAAGGTGATGTCAGCTTAATCTCCAACACTCTCAGCCTCACCCGCTCACCTCTTACACTCACCCCCTTTATCCACATTTCCATCCCCTGTCCAAGTCACCCCAATCCTCCTCATTATAGTGAGCTCTTGGTGCAACTGTAAAAGAATTTGGTTAGACGGAATCCGTGAAACTTTGTTCTCTCGCCAGAGAAAGGATATTATTGCCATAGAGAGGGAGTAATGAAGGTTCACCAGACTTGTTACAGACTTGGCAGGACTGTTTATGAAGAGAAATTGGACCTGTAATCTCTAGAGTTTTGGAGAATGAGAGGCATTGGGGGGAAGGGGAGAGGGTTGTGGATCGTTGGAATTCTCTACCCCGGACAGCTGTGGAACCTCAGTTCTAATAACGTAAAGGGTTATGGGGATAGTGGGTGTAAAAAGCCTTGACATGTCTAAACCACCATGTGTGAATTGTGTGGCAAAGCAGGCTCGATGGGCTGAATGGCCTACTCCAGTTCTTAGGTTCCTACAGTCTCAGCTTAACTACTATCCCCAACACTCATCCTTATCAACTCATCCCTTCATCTCCCCAACTCTTATCATCCTCTCCCTCTCCTTTCCCAATCTCCCCCCACTCTCACCTTTGCACCAATTCCCTCCCCCCACCTTTACCTCATGAAATAGCAGGTGAGAGGGAGGGGGGCGTCTCAGGTAGGGAGGAGCCCTAGGAGGACAAAGTCATGGGTCTGCAGACTGTTAGGTGATCGTGAGGTGAACAATATAGGTGCTGTAGTAGTAAATTCAAGGCAAAACTCTGCAAAATTTTCGCCTCATTTGGGGAAGTTTGGAAACTCTGTCCCTTTACTTCAGTATTCACAGTGGGAAAGGATCTTGGTGGTTATAGTGCAGACTTGCAGCAGACTGAAAAGCTTGAGCATGTGGATATTAAGAAAGAGGATGTGTTAGAGCTTTTGAAAAGCATCAAGATAGATAAGTCACCGGAACCAGATGGGATGTACCCAGGTTACTGTGTGAAGCGAGGGAAGAAATTGCTAAGCCTCTGGGATGATCTTTGCCTCATCAATGGAGACGGGAGAGATTCCGGAGTTTTATAGAACATAGAACATAGAACATAACAGCGCAGAACAGGCCCTTCGGCCTTCGATGTTGCACCGACCAATTAGGAACAAGCAGTGACCCTCTAACCTAAACCATTCCCTTTTCATCCATAAACTTATCTACTAACCTCTTAAACGCCACCAAACTTGGCGCATCTACAACTGACGCAGGCAGGGCATTCCATACCCTTACCACCCTCTGGGTAAAGAACCTACCTCTGACATCCGTCCTATAACTACCACCCCTTAATTTAAAGCTATGTCCCCTCGTGCTAGCTTTCTCCATCCTAGGAAAAAGGCTATCACTGTCCACCCTATCTAAACCTCTAATCATCTTATATGTTTCAATAAGGTCTCCTCTTAGCCGCCTTCTTTCTAACGAAAACAACCTCAAATCCCTCAGCCTCTCTTCATAAGACCTGCCCTCCATACCAGGCAACATCCTGGTAAACCTCCTCTGTACCCTCTCCAATGCCTCCACATCTTTCTTATAATGCGGGGACCAGAACTGTACACAATACTCCAAGTGCGGCCGCACTAGAGTTTTGTACAGTTGCAACATGACGTTGCGGCTCCGAAATTCAATCCCCCTACCAATAAAAGCTAAGACTCAGTATGCCTTCTTAACAACCTTATCGACTTGATTGCCAAATTTTGGAGGTTTGTGGATGTTGCTATCTTATTCAAGAAAGGGAGTAGAGATAACCCTAGAAATTATAGACCAGTGAGTCTAACCTGAGTGGTTGGTAAGTTGATGGAGAAGATCCTGAGAGGCAGGATTTATGAACATTTGGAGAGATATATGATTAAGAACAGTCAGCATGGTTTTGTCAAAGGCACATCTTGCCTTACAACCTCATTGAATTTTTTGAGAATGTGTCTAAACACATTGATGAAGGAAGAGCGGTAGATGTGGTTTATATGGACTTCAGAAAGGCATTTGGTAAGGTGCCCCATGCAAAGCTTATTGAGAAAGTGAGGGGCATGGGATCCAAGGGGATATTGCTCTGTGGATCCAGAACTGGCTTGCCCACAGGAGGCAAAGAGTGGTTATAGATGGGTCATATTTTGCATGGAGGTCAGTCACCAGTGGAGTGCCCCAGGGATCTGTTCTGGGACCCTGACTGTTTGTGATTTTTATAAATGATCTGGATGAGAAAGTGGAGAGATGGGTTGATAAGTTTGTTGATAACACAAAAGTTGGAGGTATTGTGGATAGTTTGGAGGGATGTGAGAAGTTGCAGCAAGACATTGATAGGATGCAAGATTGAGTGGAGAAGTGGCAAATGGAGTTCAACCCAGGTAATTGTGAAGTGGTTCATTTTGGCAGATCAAATAAGATGGCAGATTTTAATATTAATGGTAGGATTCTTGGCAGTGTGGAAGATCAGAAGGACCTTGGGGTCCGAGTTGATAGGACACTCAAAGCAGCTGTACAGGTTGAAGCTGTGGTTAAGAAGGCGTATGTTGTACTGGCCTTCATCAATCGAGAATTGAGTTTAGGAGTCAAGAGATAATGTTGCAGTTATATAGGACTCTGGTCAGACCCCACTTGGAGTACTGTGCTCAGTTCTGGTCGCCTCACTGCAGGAAGGATGTGGAAGCCATAGAAAGAGTGCAGAGGAGATTTACAAGGATGTTGCCTGGATTGGGTGGCATGTCTTGTGAAGATAGGTTGAGGGAGCTCGGCCTTTTCTCCCTGGAGAGATGGAGGATAAGAGATGATCTCATAGAGGTGTATAAAATGTTGAGAGTATAAATCAGGTGGATTCTCAGAGGCTTTTTCCCAGGGCTGAAATGATTGCCACAAGAGGACACAAGTTTAAGGTGCTGGGAAATAGGCACAGAGGAGATGTCAGGGGTAGGTTTTTCATTCAAAGTGGTGGATGAGAGGAATTGGCTGCCAGCAATGGTGGTAGAGGCAGATTTGATAGGGTCTTTTAAGAGACTTTTAGATAAGAACATGGAACTTAGTAAGTTCCTTACTAATCCCTGAAAGTTAATCCCTGATTTTACTAATCCCTGAAAGTAGGCAGTCAAGTCGATAAGGTTGTTAAGAAGGCATACTGAGTCTTAGCTTTTATTGGTAGGGGGATTGAATTTCGGAGCCGCAACGTCATGTTGCAACTGTACAAAACTCTAGTGCGGCCGCACTTGGAGTATTGTGTGCAGTTCTGGTCCCCACATTATAAGAAAGATGTGGAGGCATTGGAGAGGGTACAGAGGAGGTTTACCAGGATGTTGCCTGGTATGGAGGGCAGGTCTTATGATGAGAGGCTGAGGGATTTGAGGTTGTTTTCGTTAGAAAGAAGGCGGCTAAGAGGAGACCTTATTGAAACATATAAGATGATTAGAGGTTTAGATAGGGTGGACAGTGATAGCCTTTTTCCTAGGATGGAGAAAGCTAGCACGAGGGGACACAGCTTTAAATTAAGGGGTGATAGTTATAGGACGGATATCAGAGGTAGGTTCTTTACCCAAAGGGTGGTTCGGGAGTGGAATACCCTGCCTGCGGCAGTTGTGGATGCGCCAAGTTTGGTGGCGTTTGGGAGGTTAGTTGATAGGTATATGGAAGAGAAGGGAATGGTTTGGTTTGGAGGGGCATTGCTTTTTACATTGGTCGGCGCAACATTGAGGGCCGAGGGGCCTGTTCTGTGCTGTAATGTTCTATGTTCTATGTTCTAAGATAGAGGGTGTAGATAAGCCTAGTAATCTCTAAGGTAGGGACATGTTCAGCACAACTTTGTGGGCCGAAGGGCCTGTATTGTGCTTCGTTTTCCTATGTTTCTTTGGTGTCAAATTGATTGAATTAGGTCATGGCAAAGTTCCACAATAATTTAAACTCTAATAACTCTTCAACTCTCCAATTGAGGCAGAAATAGTCAGAAAGTGGCAGAATAGGAAGTATCAGCATATAAGACCATCAGAAATAGGATCAGGAGAAGGCCATTCGGCTCCTTGAGCCTGCTCCTCTATTCAATAGGATATTGGCTGATCTCACATTCCTCATATCCACTTTCCTGCCCTTTCCCCTTACCCCTGGATTACTTAATCTATTTATCTTAGCCTTAAACATACACAATAGCTAGTATTTTACAATACTACCCAAGGCCAATGGAGAATTCCATTCTGCAAGCCCGCCTGCATGATTCCAGGGCAGGTGTGACCTATGACACTGCCCCCACTGCTCTCTGTGACAAGGAGTTCCAAAGACTCACAACCCTCTAAGGAAGAAATTCCTCCTTATCTCAGTTTTAAATTGACACCCCTTTACTCTCAGACTGTACCTTCTGCTCCCAGCCTCTCCCATGAGGGGAAAACACTGTCAGCATTTACCCTGTCAAACCCCTTCAGAATCCAATATGTTTCAACGAGATCACCTCTCATTCTGCTAAATTCCAATGAGTCCCAGCCTGTTTAACCTTTCCTCATTCAACAATCCCTCCATACTGGAGAATCATCCCAGTGAACCTTCTCTGAACTGTCTCCAATAAAATAATATCTTTCCTTCAATAAGGAACCAAACCTGCTCCCAGTGCTCCAGATGTGCTCTCACTAGAACCGTGTACAGTTGCAGCAAGACTTCCCCATTCTTATTCTGCAATCCCCTTGAAATAAGGACCATCATTCCATGACCCTTCCTGATTACCTGCTGTACCTGTGTGCGAGCTTTCTGTGTTTCATGCACAAGTATTCCCAAGTCATTAATACATAGAAACATAGAAAATAGGTGCAGGAAGAGGCCATTCGGCCCTTTGAACCTGCATTACAACTCAATATAATCTTGGCTGATGATGCACTTTCAGTATCCCATTCCCACTTTCTCTCCAGATCTCTCGATCACTTCAGCCACAAGGGTCACGTCCAGCTCCCTCTTGAACATATCTAATGAACTGGCTTCAACAGCTTTCTGTGGTAGAGAATTCCACATGTTCACAACTCCCTGAGTGAAGAAATTCTTCCTCATCTCAGTCCTGAATGGTTTATCCCTTATTCTCATTCTGTGACCCCTAATTCTGGACTTCCCCAACATCGGGAACATTCTTCCTACATCGAACCTGTCCAGTCCCATCAGGAATTTACATGTTTCTAGGAAATCCCCTCTCATCCTTCTAAATTCCAATGAGTACAAGCCCAGTCGGTCCAGTTTCTCTTCATATGTCAGTGCTGCCTTTCCAGAAATCAGACTGGTGAACCTTTACTGGACTCCCTCAACAGCAAGAATGTCTTTCCTCAGGCTAAGGAGACCAAAACTGCACACAATACTCAAAGTGTGGCCTCTCCAAGGCCCTGTATGACTGCAGTAAGACATCCTTACTCCCATACTCAAATCCTCTTGTTATAAAGGCCAGCTTGCCATTAGCTATCCTCACCGCCTGCTGTACCTGCATGCTAACCTTCAGCGACAGTTTCACCATGACACCCAGGTCACGTTACACTTCCCCTTTTCCTAAACCGCCAACATTCAGATAATAATCTTCCTCCCTGTTTTTGTCAAAGTGGATAATCTCACATTTATCCACATTATATTACAAAATATATCAGCCAGCCTGTCAAGTCACCCTGCAGCCTCTTAGCACCCTCCCCACAGCACACACTGCCACCCAGCTTAGTGTCATCTGCAAATTTGGAGATATTGCATTCAATTCCTTCATCCAGATCATTAATGTGTATTGTGAGTAGCTGGGGTCCCAGCACTGAATCCTGTGGTATTCCAGTACTCACTACCTGCCACTCTGAAAAGGACCTGTTTATTCCCACTCTCTGCTTCCTGTCTGCCCATCAGTTCTCTATCCACATTAATACATTACCCCAATACTTTCATTTCACTCATTAATCTCTTGTGTGGGACCTGGTCAAAAACCTTTTGAAAGCCCAGATACACAACATCTACTGGTTCGCCACTCTCCACTCTATTGATCACATCCTCAAAAAATTCCAGAAGATTTGTCAAGCACAATTTCCCTTTAGTGAATCCATGCTGATTTGGACTGCTTTCCAAATGCTCAGTTATGACATTCTTAATAATTGACTCCAGCATTTTCCCCACCATCGATGTCAGGTTAACCAGTCTATAATTCCCTATAATTCTCTCTCCCTCCATTTTTAAAAACTGGGTTTACATTCGCTATCCTCCAATCCATTGGAATTCTTCCAGTGTCTATAGAATGCTGGAAAACGATCACCAATGCATCCATTATTTCTAGGGCCATTTCCTTGAGGAACCTGAGATGCAGAGCATCAGGTCTTGAGGACTTATCAGGTTTTAATTCCAGCAATTTTCCCAGTACAATTTCCTGATTAATAAGGATTTCCTCTAGTCTCTTCTTCATGCAAAAGCCTCTGTCTCCTAGTATTTCTGGAAACAGTCAAGGTGATGCATTTTGATAGATTGAACCAGGGCAAGACTTACTCAGTTAATGGTAGGGCGTTGGGAAGAATTACAGAACAAAGAGATCTAGGGGTACAGCTCCTTGAAAGTGGAGTCACAGGTGGACAGAATGGTGAAGAAGGCATTCAGCATTCTTGGTTTCATCGGTCAGAACACTGAACAAGGAATTGGGACATCTTGTTGAAGTTGTACACGACATTGGTAAGGTTGTGTACAGTTTTGGTCACCTTATTATATATAGAAAGGATATTATCAAACTAGAAAGAATGCAGAAAAGATTTACTAGGATGCCATCAGAATGTGGATGGAGAAAGAAGGGCTACCAACAATGATTTAACAATAATGTTAATAGTGGCTTTAAAATGGCTATTCTAGCTGAGATCTAAGCATGCTGCGAATTTTGGTCAATTTGTAGATTAAAACCAGATGCAGTTCGTAAAGAGGCTCTGGTCTGAGAGCTGAAAATCTGAAACTTCCCAGATAAGGGAAGCTGGTTACATTAATCCAGAAACTGCGTCTCTGATTTCTATGGCTATTATTTATGGGACATGTCAAATGAACTAAGCATCATGGCGTCGTTCAAAAGTAATTTCATTGGATGTTCGAGCCATGTGATCATTTTGTGGTTACATAGTTGGCTGGGTGATAGAGAATCTTCCAGAAGTAAGTGGAGAATTATGGATAATTGACATGAGTCTTTTGTTTGGCAGCAAAAACTCAAAGAGACCAACTATTGCAACGAGTCTTGTGTCTAGAAAAATGCTTCAGAGAAGGAGAAGATAGATTGTACATCAAGGATATTTCCTAGCCAAGGTTTTCCCAAGTTTGATAGTATCTATTTTCAATTAAATAGTTAAAGTTCATGCTAGGATAAAGTTGATGTTCAGTTAAAGTTCAATAAAGAGTTAATGAGTTGCAACTGTTTATGTTTAAGTTGGTACCAGAAGTATTAAATAAAGGAAAAATAGAACTACTGTCCTTGTTTGTCTCGTGAAACTGGAATGTTCACTTATTCTCTTTGCTGCTAATTTATCTGTCCAGCCCATTTGAGCTAACTCTATCTGCATTTCATTGTAATTCCCTTTATTTAAGTTAAACAGTTGTTTCTGACCAACGTTTCTCACCCTCAAATCAAATATTAAATTCACTCATGTTATGATCATACCTCTGAGGGGATATTTATTAAACCTGCCTCATTATCCATTACCAGATCCAGGATAACCTGATCGTTATTGGCTCCGTGGCAAATTGCTCCAGGAAACTATTCTTGATGCACTCTTTCCAACTGATTAACCCAATCAAAGTGAAGATTAAATTTATCCATAATTATTGCTGTATTCTTTTGACATGCTCCTATTATGAATAAATATTTCTCTTCGGTATTCACGCAGAGTGCTGGAAATGTAGCTGTGGAGAGCACTGAGGTACAGGGTTGCAAATTGGGGAGTATTGCAGTAGATAGGGAGGATGTGTTAGAAATTCTCGAGGGTTTGAAGTTGGATAAGTCCCCTGGGCCGGACGGGATTTACCCTAGGATTCTCTGGGAGGCAAGAGAGGAGATTGCAGAGCCTCTGGCTCTGATCTTCAGGTCCTCGTTGGTTACGGGTGTGGTTCCGGAGGACTGGAGGATGGCGAATGTGGTCCCATTGTTTAAGAAGGGGAAGAGAGACCTTCTGGGAATTATAGGCCAGTGAGTCTTACTTCTGTGTGGGCAAGGTATTGGAGAGAATTATTAGGGATAGGATTTATAGTTATTTAGAGAGAAATGAATTGATTGGGGATAGTCAGCATGGTTTCGTGAAGGGTAGGTCATGCCTTACTAACCTCATTGAGTTTTTTGAGAAAGTGACCAGAGAGGTGGATGGGGGTAAGGCGGTTGATGTAGTATATATGGACTTTAGTAAGGCTTTTGATAAGGTGGCCCATGGAAGACTTCTACAGAAAATGCAGATGTGTGGAATAGAGGGTGATTTAGCTAATTGGATTAGGAATTGGCTGGCAGATAGAAGACAGAGGGTGGTGGTTGATGGGAGATATTCATCGTGGAGTTCGGTGACGAGTGGTGTGCCTCAGGGGTCTGTTTTGGGGCCCCTGCTGTTTGTAATTTTTATAAATGATCTGGATGAGGGTATTGAGGGATGGATCAGTAAATTTGCAGATGATACTAAAGTTGGTGGTGTGGTAGATAGTGAAGAGGGGTGTTTTAGTTTACAGAGTGACTTGGACAAGTTGCAGAGCTGGGCCGAGAGGTGGCAAATGGAGTTTAATGTGGAAAAGTGTGAGGTAATGCACTTTGGCAGGAACAATAAATGTGTAGAGTATAGGGCTAATGGTAGGGCTCTTAATAGTGTTGAGGAACAGAAGGATCTTGGTGTATGTGTCAATAGATCCCTGAAAGTAGGCAGTCAAGTGGATAAAGTTGTTAAGAAGGCTTGGAGTCTTAGCTTTTATTGGTAGGGGGATTGAATTTAGGAGCCGCAGCATCATGTTGCAGCTGTACAAAACTCTAGTGCGGCCGCACTTGGAGTATTGTGTGCAGTTCTGGTCGCCACATTATAAGAAAGATGTGGAGGCATTGGAGAGGGTACAGAGGAGGTTTACTAGGATGTTGCCTGGTATGGAGGGCAGGTCCTATGAAGAGAGGTTGAAGGATTTGAGGTTGTTTTCGTTAGAAAGGAGGCGGCTAAGGGGGGATCTTATTGAAGCATATAAGATAATTAGAGGTTTGGATAGGGTGGACAGTGATAGCCTTTTTCCTAGGATGGAGAAAGCTAGCACGAGGGGACACAACTTTAAATTAAGGGGTATGAGTTATAGGACGGATATCAGAGGTAGGTTCTTTACTCAAAGAGTGATTAGGGAGTGGAATGCCCTGCCTGCAGCTGTTGTAGATGCGCCAAGTTTGGTGGCGTTTAAGAGGTTAGTTGATAAGTATATGGATGAGAAGGGAATGGTTTAGTTAGGAGGGGCATTGCTTTTTATTTTGGTCGGCACAACATCGAAGGCCGAAGGGCCTGTTCTGTGCTGTATTGTTCTATGTGTTGACTTATACCCTTTTCTACAGTGTGGCTACTGTTGGGGATCGATACACAAGTCCCACCAATGTCTCCTTTCCCTTTGCTGCTTTTCACTTCCACTCAAATAGACTCGACATCATCCGAGACAAGGTGATCTCTCACAGCTGACCTCATTTCACCTCTTTTTAACAACGCTACTCCACTTCCTTTTCCTTCTTTCTTTCAGAAAGGCATCACAGCCTGTGGGTTTGTTTAAGATTTTGAGGATCAGAAGGTCAATGCATAAATGGATGAGAGCTCAGGGTCAGAGCTTGAGGAGGCAGTACTCAAGGAGTCAGTGGGTTCTTGAGAGATCAGGAGGTCAGAGTTCAGGGTATCAGGAATTCAGTGCTCAGTACTTTAAAGATCAAGGATTACGGCTGAAAGGGTCAGGGGTCAGGGGTCGGGGGTCAGGACTCAGGACTCAAGACAACACTTACCCGGAACTGGGAGCTGACAGTTGCTTTCCGTCTCTGTGTTCCCATCTTCACTGTGTCATCCCCATTATTACGGCTATAAACTCGCTCAAATAAATCATATATAAAGTCTAGTCTGAAATGGGACAATCCAAAATATTGATCATTAAAACATCAAGAAAAGTTCAATGTTACAACATCATTTCTCAGTCTCATATGGCCAGATGAATAAAGGCCAAATCCCGCCTTGTACAGGATTCAGATATCACCCAGAAGCAACAACAGAAATAGGATTGAATTTTCCCAGTCCTGCGGAGTTGGATCTGGAGCTGAGGACAGGACCAAACTTGGAGTGTAATGAAGGCCTAATTTGACAGCAGTTACCTACCCAGCAGAACTGGGCAGACCACATGGGCTGGGTCATAAAGTAAGGTTAAACTAGAGAGATTTTCAATCAATGAGGGAATCAAGGATTATGGGGATAAGGCAGAAAAGTGCTGTTAAGAATTATCATATCTGATCAGTCATGATCTCACAGAATGGCAGACAGACTCGATGGGCTGAACGGCCTTCTTCTGCTACTACATCTTATGTCACATGGGAGCAGATTGAAGACACTGTGGAAATCTTCTCCATTCTCCTGAACCAGCACCCCCCAGCAGCATGCCCCGCCCCCGGAACCAGCACCCCCCACCCTCCCCCCCGGAACTAGCACCCCCCAGCAGCACGCCCCCACCGTCCCCCCCAGACCAGCACCCCCCAGCAGCATGCCCCGCCCCCGGAACCAGCACCCCCAGCAGCACGCCCCACCCTCCCCCCTGGAACCAGCACCCCCCAGCAGCACGCCCCGCCCTCCCCCCCCGGACCAGCCCCCCCCAGCAGCACGCCCCCGCCCTCCCCCCGGAACCAGCACCCCCCAGCAGCACGCCCCACCCTCCCCACCGGACCAGCCCCCCCCCCCAGCAGCATGCCCCCCCCTCCCCCCGGAATCAGCACCCCCCAGCAGCACACCCCGCCCTCCCACCCGGAACCAGCACCCCCCAGCAGCACGCCCCGCCCTCCACCCGAACCAGCCCCTCCCCCCAGCAGCATGCCCCCCCCTCCCCCCGGAACCACACCCCCCAGCACACGCCCCCCCTCCCCCCCGGACCAGCCCCCCCCCCCCCCCCAGCAGCATGCCCCCCCCTCCCCCCGGAATCAGCACCCCCCAGCAGCACGCCCCGCCCTCCCACCCGGAACCAGCGCACCCCAGCAGCACGCCCCGCCTCCCCCCCGGAACCAGCACCCACCAGCAGCACGCCCCGCCCTCCCCCCCGGAACCAGCACCCCCCAGCAGCATGCCCCCCCCTCCCCCCGCCCCCCGATCAGCACCCCCCAGCAGCACGCCCCGCCCTCCCCCCCGACCAGCACCCCCAGCAGCATGTCCCGCCCTCCCCCTGGAACCACAGTCCCCAGCAGCACGCCCCCCCCACCCCAGCATGCCCTGCACCCCCGGAACCAGCACCCCCCAGCAGCATGCCCCAGCTCCCTGAATCAGACTCCCCCACCCCAGCAGCATATCCTACCCCACTGAACGAGCCCTCCAGCAGCATGTCCTAGGCCTCTGAACCATAAGACAAACAAGCAGAATTAGGCCACTCGGCCCATCGTGTCTGCTCCGTCATTCAATCAGGCTGATATTTTTCTCATCCCTATTCTCCTGTCTTTTCTCCATAACCCCTGATCCCCTTATTAATCAGGAGCCTATCTACCTCTGTCTTAAAGACACTCAACAACCCGGCATCCACAGCCTTCTGTGGCAAAGAGGTCCACAGATTCCCCACTCTCTGGCTGAAGAAATTCCTCCTCATCTCTGTTTTAAAGGATTGTCCCTTTAGCCTGAGGTTGTGCCCTCTGGTTCGAGTTTTTCCTACCAGTGGAAGCATCCTCTCCATGTTCACTTTATCCAGGCCTTGCAGTATCCTGTAAGTTTCAATAAGATCCCCTGTCATCTTTTTAAACTCCTACAAATTACAGACACAAAGTCCTCAACCGTTCATGCTCTTCATTCCAGGGATCATTCTTTTGAACCTCCTCTGGACATCCTTCCTTAGCTATGGGGCCCAAAACTGCTCACAATACTCCAAATGGGGTCTGACCAGAGCCTTTTACAGCCTCAGAAGTGCTCTTGTACTCTAGCCCTCTTGACATTGAATTTGTCTTCCTAACTGCCAACTGAACCTGCATGTTAATTTAAAGAGAATCTTGAACAATGACTCCTCAGTTCCTTTGTGTTTCTGATTTCCTAAGCCTTTTCCCATTTTGAAAATAATCTGTACCTCCACTCCTCCTTCCAAAGTGCATAACTTCACACTTTTCACAAAGTATTGCATCTGCCCTCCGGCAACATGGCCTCTTCCTCATCCACAGCTTCTCATCACCAGACAAACATGAAGCTGTTGAGGTACAATCATCACAGCCTCATTTAAGCTTCCCCCCCTTTCACTACAGTGACCTGATCTGCAGGATTTTTAATTTCCCCGAACTTGCAGAGAATGCTTCCATCTTGAGACACGCCTACTGTTTGCCTCAGTATCACCCGCTCTGGGGATGGTGCAGCTAGCTGAACATCATTAGCCATCCCTCATTCCTGCTCCACTCACTGTGATGAAAGGATAGAAGATTCAGGGGTGGAGGAAATGCAGCACTGAGGTTTGTACACACATCATTCTCACCTGCTGTCTTTTAAAAGGTTCAGGATATCATCTCGAAAGGTGTCCCTGTTCTTCTCAAGAAATCCACGGATGTCATACATAACCTGGAATAGGAAATAAATAATCAGTGGCTCCAGGTCACAGACTGTGAGGAGCCAGAATGTTACAGCCCTCTGACCCCTCATTGAGGGTTGCTCCTCATTGTACTGACTGATATGAACACTGTGTGATACTCAAATCGTATAACATGAACATCTTATGTAATGGATACCATACGATATGAAGACCATGTGATATAGGGAGATCATGTAATATACAGAGACTATATGATATACGGAGAGCATGTGATGCAGAGGCCTTGAGATATGGACACTGTGATACTAAAAGTGTGTTATTTTGGGTACTGTGTGAACTGGGCACTGTGAGAACTGGGCACTGTGAGAACTGGGCACTGTGAGAACTGGGCACTGTGAGAACTGGGCACTGTGTGATATGGACAACTGTGTGATATGGACAACTGTGTGATATGGGCAACTGTGTGATATGGGCCACTGTGAACTGGGCACTGTGAACTGGGCACTGTGTGAACTGGGCACTGTGAACTGGGCACTGTGAACTGGGCACTGTGAACTGGGCACTGTGTGAACTGGGCACTGTGTGAACTGGGCACTGTGCTGCAGTGTTACACAGTGCCATAGGACAGATGTCAGAGGCAGGTTCTTCACACAGAGGGTGGTGAGGGCGTGGAATGCCCTGCCTGCAGCAGTTGTGGACTCGCCTACTTTGGGGGCATTCAAATGTTCGGTGGATAGGCATATGGATGATATTGGAATAGTTTAGGTTAGAGGGTCCACTGGCTGGCACAACATCGAGGGCCGAAGGGCCTGTACTGCGCTGTAATGTTCTATGAATTATGTTCTATTTTCAATAGAGCATTGTTAAAACTGTTCTCTGATTTAACTGTTTCATTGGTATCTGTCGTGGATTCTGAGCTTTGGAGGGTTTTCAGTCTGCAAGATCCTACAGTAAGTACATATACATAGAACATTACAGCGCAGAACAGGCCCTTTGGCCCTCGATGTTGCATCGACCAATGGAGAAAAAGCAATGACCCTCTAACTTAAACCATTCCCTTTTCATCCATAAACCTATCCACTGACCTCTTAAACACCCCCAAACTTGGCGCATCTACAACTGCTGCAGGCAGGGCATTCCACTCCCGAACAACCCTTTGGGTAAAGAACATACCTCTGATATCCGTCCTATAACTACGACCCCTTAATTTAAAGCTGTGTCCCCTCGTGCTAGCTTTCTCCATCCGAGGAAAAAGTCCACCCTGCCTAATCCTCTGATCATCTGTATGACTTGTTGACTTGAAACAAGTATGACTTGTTTCACTAGTTTTCCTCTTTTCATAGTTATTACTGTTTTGCCGAGTTACTGTTATTGTTAAACTTTGTTATTCATTTATTTAAAGATCATTTATAAACAATGCATAGAAACTGGAGGCAGGAGGAAGCCTTTTCGCTCCCTGAACCTGCTCTGCATTATTATGATGTAGAGATGCCGGCGTTGGACTGGGGTAAACACAGTAAAAAGTCTGACAACATCAGTTTTAAATCCAACTGATTTATTTGATAGTAAACTCGCAAGCTTTCAAATCTTTAAAGATTCACATTCTAATCAGTAATCTGTGAACAGTCTGTGCTGGTATGTGTGCTATTGGAGACCAGAACACCTCATTAGCCAGACGAAGGCCATAGAGTTGAAAGCTTGTGAATTTACTATCAAATAAATCGGTTGGATTTAAAACTGGTGTTGTCAGACTTCTTACTGCATTATTATGATCATGGCTAACTATCAAATTCAACATACTGATTCCCCAGTTCCCTACATTTTCCTTGATCCTTGTAGCCCCCTGGATAAAGAAATTTCTCCTCACCTCAGTTCTTAAAGGTTTATCCCTTATTCTCAAACTATATCCCTAGTTCTGGACTCCTCTAGCACCAGGAACATTCTTTCTGATTTACCCTGTTAGAATTTTATAAGTTTCCATGCGCTTCCTCCTCGCTCTTTTAAACTCCATTTGACTCTATCTTTATTGTGGGTTCGAATTACCACATCTTTTTAGAAACAAAGAGAAAACAGCAAGAAGACGGAACAAAGTTTTTTGATGTTTGGTATGGTTGCATGAGGTTGCATAAATTCTGAACATAAATTAGCAGCTCCACGGCTATATTCAGGGTGGTCGCTGAATTTGATAAGGGAAACTGAATACGTGATGATGGTGCAGCATTCCTTTTTAGCAAACCGAACAGAAGATGGGACAAAACAGCATTTAATTCTCCTGTGCGTGTGTGTGCATGCTTGTGTGTGAGAGCGTGTGTCTGTGTGTGTGTGCATGCATGCGAGCGTGTGCATGTGTGTGTGTGCGCAATCGCGTATGTGCAAGAATGCATGTGTGCGTGCGTGCCTGTGCATCCGCATGTGTGTGTGCGTGTGCGTGCGTGCGCGCGTGTGTTGTGTGCGTGCGTGCGTGCATGCTTGTGTGTGTGTGCGCGTGCGTGTATGTGTGCACGAGCGTACGTGCATGTGTGTACGTATGTGTGTGTGTGAGCATGCGTGTGTGAGCATGCGTGTGTGCACCCTGTATGACAGGGTGTGGGAGGGGAAGACTTTTAAGTTAATGAGGAATCTGGCCATGCCACGGAAGCCAGGGAGATTTCAGATTTGGTTGATCTGGTCCAGAGATGATTGTTCAAAGACTCAAATTTTGTAGCCATTTTCAAAAAGCAGGTCAATTGTTTGCTCACTTTGTGACAGAATTATTCTAGTTTTTGGAGCATTAAGAGTTTCGGTATTAAGAGATATGCTCGTAGATTGACTGGTCTGTGTATTAAAGAAGACAGCATCCAGCATTGGTTGTTAGGAGAGCCACATTGAGTTTCAAGTTGGCACTGGAAATTCCTCAGGACACAGAATGTTAAAGAAGGCTAATGTTAGTGTCCAGGTAGGGGTGCTGCACCAAATACATCGACAGGTACAGGTGAGGTCCCTGATGATTGGACGATAGCAACTGTTGTACCTTTGTTTAAGTCCAGCAGAGGGCAGCAGAGCAGTGACACTGATTGGCTGTTGTGGGGAAGATTTGCATAAGCTCAGTCACTGCTTCCAGAAGGTGGACCTCTGGAAGACACCCTCCATATTCAAGTAAAGGAAAGGATCCAGCAGAAGGTAACAGTATAGCAATGCTGATTGGCTGTGATTTGTGGATTTGTTTGTGATTTGTACATCATTTGAATCTCTTCTGGGGAAGGGGTGACCTGTTCAAGAGGGATGAGTTACACCTTAACCAGAGGGAGACTAATATCTTGATAGGGGAATATGCTAAAGCCATTTGGGAAGGTTTCAATGAGTTTGACAGGGGTTTGGGACCCAAAGCAGTAGGAAGATAGAAGGACAGCACAGAATGTGCTCTCTTTAACTGTGGGTGGCACAGTGACACTGTGGTTAACACTGCTGCCTCACAGTGCCAAGGATCCAGGTTCGATTCCCAGCTTGGGTCACTGTCAGTGTGGACTTTGCACGTTCACCCTGTGTCTATGTGGGTTTCCTCTGGGTGCTCTAGTTTGATTCCACAGTCTGAAACACGTGCTGGTTACGTGCATTAACCACAACAGGTGCCGGGGTGTGGTGACTAGGGAAATTTCACAGTGATTTCATTACATCATTAATGTATGCTTTCTTGTGACTAGTAAATAAACTTCATTTCAAATAAACTTCAACTTCAGAGGGAGGAAAGCGAAGGTAGTAATCTCAGGATTGCTGCCTGCGCCTCGGGAGAGTGAGAGCAGGAATAGTATGAGGTGGAGGTTGAACGCGTGGCTGAGGGACTGGAGCAGGGGGCAGGGATTCCGGTTCCTGGATCATTGGGACCTCTTTAGGGGCAGGTGTGACCTGTACAGCAAAGACGGGTGGCACCTGAATCCCAGGGGGAACTAATATCTTGGCGGGAAGACTGGCTAGGGCTACTGGGGGGACTTTAAACTAGAAAGGTTAGGGGGAGGGAATAGTGATGTGGAGCCTGGGAGCAAGGAAGTTAGCTCCCAGGTAGGGAAGGACTCTAGGCAGGATGAGAGGCAGGTTAGACGAGTGGGGGAGAAGGGAATGTCCAGTCTGAGGGGCTGAGCTGTGTCTATTTTAATGCCAGGAGTGTAGTAAATAAGGTGGATGAACTTAGGGCGTGGATTGCTGCTTGGGATTGTGATGTGGTGGCCATTATCAGAGACTTGGATGTCTCAGGGACAGGACTGGGTACTACAGGTCCCGGGATTCAGATCCTTCAGGAAGGACAGGGAGGGAGGCAAAAGAGGTGGAGGAGTGGCACTGTTGATCAGGGACAGTGTCATGGCTGCAGAGAAGGTGGATACCGAGGAGGGAATGTCTACGGAGTCTCTGTGGGTGGAAGTTAGGAATAGCAAAGGGTCGGTGACGTTGCTGGCTGTATTCTATAGGCCGCCCAATAGTGACAGGGAAGTTGAGGTGCAGATAGGGAAACAGATACTGGAGAGATGTAGAAATAACAGAGTTATTGTGATGGGAGACTTCAATTTCCCAAACATCGACTGGAATATCCCAAGGGTAGGGGGTTTGGATGGGGAGGAGTTTGTTAGGTGTGTTCAGGAGGGTTTCCTGACACAGCACGTGGACAAGCCTACGAGAGGAGAGGCTGTACTGGACCTGGTACTAGCTAATGAACCAGGACAGTGATGGATCTCTCGGTAGGAGAGCATCTTGGGGATGGAGATCATAATTCTATCTCCTTCACCCTTGCATTGGAAAAGGATAGGATCAGGCAGGCTAGGAAGGTGTTTGTCTGGAATAATGGGAAATATGAAGACATCAGGCAGATGTTGGGGCGAATAAACTGGAAGGAGGTGTTCTTGGGGAAAAGCACAGAAGGAAGGTGGCAGATATTCAAGGAATGCTTGTCTGGAGCTCTGCACAACAACGTTCCGGTGAGACAAGGAGTTTTTGGTAGGACGCGGGAACCGTGGTGCACGAAGGCTGTGGTGAACATAGTCAGGAAGAAAAGAAAGGTGTATAAAAGGTTCAAAGAGCTAGGAGAGGTTGGGGATCTAGAGAAGTATAAGGCTTATAGAAGAGAGCTTAAAAAGGAAATTAGGAGAGCCAGAAGGGGTCATGAGAAGACCTTGGCTGGTAGGATTAAGGAGATCCCAAGGCCTTCTACAAATATGTGAAAAGTAAAAGGATGAGAAGAGAAGGGATAGGACCTATAAAAGGTGAAGGGGGAAAAGTCAGTATGGAACCAGAAGAAATGGCAGAGGTGCTTAAAGAGTACTTTGCCTCAGTATTCACGGTGGAAAGTGATCTGGGAGGATGCACTACAAGTTTGCGGCAGACTGAAAAGATTGAGTATGTAGATATTAAGGAAGCGGATGTGTTAGAACTTCTAAATGTTATCAAGATAGACAAGTCTCCGGGACCAGATGGGATGTACCCCAGGTTATTGTGGGAGGTGAGGGATGTCATTGCAGAGCCCCGGCGATGATCTTTGCGTCGTCGATGGAGACGGGAGAGGTTCCGGAGGATTGGAGGATTGCGGATGTGGTCCCTATTTTCAAGAAAGGGAACAGGGATAATCCTGGAAATTACCGACCGGTGAGTCTGACCTCAGTGGTTGGTAAGCTGATGGAGAGGCTTCTGAGGGACAAGATTTATGAACATTTGGAGAAATTTAGGTTGATTAGAAATAGTCAGCATGGTTTTGTAAAAGGCAGGTCGTGCCTTACGAGCTTAATTGAGTTCTTCGAAAATGTGACTGAACACATTGACGAAGGAAGAGCAGTGGACATGGTGTACATGGACTTCAGCAAGGCATTTGTCAAGGTCCCCCATGCAAGACTTCTGGAGAAGGTGAGAGGTCATGGGATCCAAGGGGCTTTGGCCTTGTGGATCCAGAACTGGCTTGCCTGCAGAAGGCAGAGGGTGGTTATGGATGGCTCTTTTTCTGCATGGAGGTCGGTCACCAGTGGAGTGCCCCAGGGATCTGTTCTAGGACCCTTGCTGTTTGTCATTTTCATAAATGACCTGGATGAGGAAGTGGAAGGATGGGTGAGTAAGTTCGCCGATGACACGAAGGTCGGTGGTGTTGTGGATGGTCTGGAGGGATGTCAGAAGTTGCAGCATGACATCGACAGGATGCAAGACAGGGCGGAGAAGTGGCAGATGGACTTCAACGCGGATAAATGTGTTGTGGTCCATTTTGGCAGATCCAATGGGATGAATGAGTATACTATCAAAGGTAGGAGTCTTAGCTGTGTGGAAGAGCAGAGGGATCTTGGGGTCCGGGTCCATAAGATTCTCAAATCGGCCTCCCAGGTGGAGGATGTGGTTAAGAAAACTTATGGTGTACTGGCTTTCATTCATCGAGGGATTGAGTTCAGGAGTCAGGAGGTAATGCTGCAGCTTTATAGGACCCTTGTCAGACCACACTTGGAGTACTGTGCGCAGTGCTGGTCGCCTCACTATAGGAAGGACGTGGAAGCTATTGAAAGGGTGCAGAGGAGATTTACAAGGATGTTGCCTGGATTGGGAGGCATGCCTTATGAAGACAGGTTGAGGGATCTGGGACTGTTCTCCCTGGAGAGACGAAGGTTGAGAGGCGACCTGATAGAGGTTTACAAGATGTTGAGAGGAATAGATAGGTGGACTCTCAGAGACTATTTCCCAGGGCTGAAATGGTCGCGACGAGAGGGCACAGATTTAAGGTGCAGGGAAGCAAGTACAGAGGGGATGCTAGGGGAAAGTTTTTTCACTCAGAGGGTGGTGGGTGAATGGAATCGGCTGCCGTCGGTGGTGGTCGAGGCGAACTCGCTGGGGTCTTTTAAAAGACTTCTGGATGAGTATATGGGATCCAATGGGATTGGGGGTTATAGATAGGTCTATGGCTGGGTAGGTTTTTGATGTGTTCGGCACAACTTGTGGGCCGAAGGGCCTGTTTGTGCTGTAGTGTTCTATGTTCTATGTTCTATGTCGCCCTTCATTATCTTGTAAGTCTCTATAAGATCTCCCCTCAGCCTTCTAAATTCCAATGAGTACAGACCCAGTCTATTTTGGTTGTAACCATTGGTAGTTACTGGGAATAATTTTAAAGTATTCCAGCAGAACTGATTGCAGACACCAAGACCATACTCATTTACATTATGACTCAGAGTCAGGAAAAGTTTCAGAGACAGTAACTGTTACAGATAAATGACAGAAACTAAGGCTGTTGTGGCTGTTCACCAGGAAATGATCCCTACATTTCCAGCTTTGCCAGTTGACAATGTTGTGGGAATGGAAGAGGAACGTTCTTGTACAGATTCTCAACTTCCCTCTTCACCTACACTTCCAGTGGAACTGTGCAGGTCACCACACAACACAATTGTGAAGCTCCTGATAGACATAATGTTGTTAAGGCATTACTTTTGTTATATTTTTGTCCGGATGGGGATTGCAATTAAAGGAGGGAGAAGTGTTACAGAGTGTAATTGTGAGTACAGAGGGTTCTTGATAAGCCTTACGTAATTGCTTTACTGAGCATGTGTGGATCTTGATGGACTTTTCAGTCTGTCCTCACACTGAGTACCCTCCCCTGAACGTTTACCATTTCAGAGATCCTGATTTCTCTCCTCATGACGCCCCCCCCCCCCAACTTCTCTACCCTCCCCACCTTTGGACCTCTGACAGTCACTTTGCCCTGTGTTTCCAGCACTGGGCCTTAGGCTGGTTGCTTTAGTTTCTTTACTCTCTGCTGCAGGGACTGGAGAGCGGTCAGACGATTGACCAGAGCTGTCTATGGAAGGGTTTCCTGTTGAGTGCCGCCGGGGCTGTATCCCTGGCTATTCTGGAGGTAAGTTGCAGCCATTTGGAAAATTCAGACCTCTGTTTTCTGGATGTCACGTGATATTTCTCTTAAAACTCACCTCCCCAGCATAATGTTTTATCCCAAATTGGTGATCAGTAACCCGAGGCTTCATATAGAATGAGTTACTCTGCAAAAGAATGTAAAAGCTCTTTTAGTCTTTGAAACAAAGAGATTAACAAGGGAGAATTATTGGAAACTGAGTGGATAGTGAGAAGGAGGGGACGGAGGGAGTGGGGGGACGGAGGGAGTGGGGGACGGAGGGAGTGGGGGGGACGGAGGGAGTGGGGGGATGGAGGGAGTGAACAGATGGGAGGAATGAGGAGATGGAAAGAGTGAAGGGAAAGAAAGACTGAATAGTTGGGGAGAGTGAGGTCATGGGGAGAGTGAGGGGTTGGAGAGAGCAAGAGGTTGGGGAGAATGAAGGGATGAAGAGAGAGAGGGGATGAAGAGAGTGAGGGGTTGAGGAGAACAAGGGGATTGAGAGAGTGGAGAAACGAAACCCATGAGGGTTTGCCTGGCCAGCCACTCACTCACCTCATGCTGGGAGTGAAGCTTCTCGAGCAAGGTGCAGTCACTACCCTTTGGAAAGCGACTCTCCTCATTGATCAATGCAAGAAGACCCAGTTTCTAACAGGAATAAAGAGGAACAGTAAGATACAGAATAAAACTCCCTTTGTACAGGACTTATCAAATACTCCCAAAAAAGGTATAGCAAGGGGTAGGTTACAGAGTAAAGCTCCCTCTACACTGTCCTCATCAAACACTCCCAGGACAGGTACAGCACGGGGTTAGATACAGAGTAAAGCTCCCTCTACACTGTCCCCCCATCAAACACTCCCAGGACAGGTACAGCACGGGGTTAGATACAGAGTAAAGCTCCCTCTACACTGTCCCCTCATCAAACACTCCCAGGACAGGTACAGCACGGGGTTAGATACAGAGTAAAGCTCCCTCTACACTGTCCCCCATCAAACACTCCCAGGACAGGTACAGCACGGGGTTAGATACAGAGTAAAGCTCCCTCTACACTGTCCCCATCAAACACTCCCAGGACAGGTACAGCACGGGGTTAGATACAGAGTAAAGCTCCATCTACACTGTCCCCCATCAAACACTCCCAGGACAGGTACAGCACGGGGTTAGATACAGAGTAAAGCTCCCTCTACACTGTCCCCCATCAAACACTCCCAGGACAGGTACAGCACGGGGTTAGATACAGAGTAAAGCTCCCTCTACACTGTCCCCCATCAAACACTCCCAGGACAGGTACAGCACGGGGTTAGATACAGAGTAAAGCTCCCTCTACACTGTCCCCATCAAACACTCCCAGGACAGGTACAGCGTGGGGTTAGATACAGAGTAAAGCTCCCTCTACACTGCTCCCCATTAAACACTCCCAGGACAGGTACAACACAGGGTTAGATACAGAGTAAAGCTCCCTCTACACGGTCCCCATTAAACATTATGTAAAGGTGCCGGCATTGGACTGGGGTAGTAAGAACTGAGTAAGAATTTAGCAACACCAATTTTAAATCCAACCAATTTATTTGATAGTAAAATTGTGAGCTTTCAACACTCAGTGTCTTTGTCAGGCAAATGCAGTGTTCTGGTCTGCAATAGCACACATCAGCACAGACAGTCATAGATTACCGATTAGAATGCGAATCCTTACATCTAACCTGCTATTCAAGTGTTAAAGTGGCTAACAATGTGTGTGAAGGGAATTCTGAGCATTGGTTAGAGAATTGTGTATTTTCTCCACACAGCACAGTATGTGAGGTTTTTTGCTAACCCAGGCAAGTTACAGGGGTTATAGATAGTGTGTCATGAACCCAAGATCCCTATTAAGACCGTCCTCATGTGTGCGGAACTTGGCTATCAGTCTCTGCTCAGCGACTCTGCGCTGTCATGTGTCACGAAGGCCCCTTTGAAGAACATTTACCCGCAGGTCGGAGGCCGAATGCCCATGACTGCTGAAGTGTTCGCCCACAGGAAGGGAACTGTTTTGCCTGGTGATTGTTGAGCGATGCTCATTCATCTGCTGTCGTAGTGTCTGCATGGTCTCCCCAATCTACCATGCTTCAGGACATCCTTTCTTGCAGAGTAAAGCTCCCTCTACACTGTCCCCCATCAAACACTCTCAGGACAGGTACAACACAGGGTTAGATACAGAGTAAAGCTCCCTCTACATTGTTCCCCATTAAACACTCTCAGGACAGGTACAGCACGGGGTTAGATACAGAGTAAAGCTCCCTCTACACTGTCCCCCATCAAACACTCCCAGGACAGGTACAACACAGGGTTAGATACAGAGTAAAGCTCCCTCTACACTGCTCCCCATTAAACACTCTCAGGACAGGTACAGATAGCTCCCTGGTAGTTATTAGAAATAAGAAAGTTTCTTTATTAGAAACAAGAAAGGAGAGGTCACACTGTTGGGAGTTTTTTATAGGCCTCCAAAAAGTTCCAGAGAAGTAGAGGAAGGGATTGCAAAGTTGATCCTGGATAGGTGTGAAAGTAACAGGGTAGTTGTAATGGGGGACTTTAACTTTTCTAATATCGATTGGAAAAGCTATAGTTCAAGTACGTTAGAGGGGTCAGTTTTTGTTCAATGTGTGCAGGAAGGTTTCATGACTCAGTATGTAGATAGGCCAACAAGAGGTGAGGCTATATTGGATTTGGTACTGGGTAATGAACCAGACCAGGTGTTAGACTTGGAGGTGGGTGAGCACTTTGGTGATAGTGACCACAATTCGGTTACGTTTACCTTAGTGATGGAAAGGGATGGGCACGTACCGAATAACAGTAGTTATAGCTGGGGGAAAGGTAATTATGAGGCTATTAGGAGAGATTTAGGATGCATAGGGTGGAGCAGGAAATTGCAGGGGCTGGGGACATCTGAAATGTGGAGCATATTTAAGGAACAGCTTCTGCATGTCCTTAATGAATATGTACCTGCCAGGCAGGGAGGAAGTGGTCGAGTGAGGGAACCATGGTGTACTAGGGAAGTTGAATCTCTGGTGAAGAGGAAGAAGGAGGCTTATATAATGATGAGACGTGAAGGCTCAGTTAGGGCAATAGAGAGCTATAAATCAGCCAGGAAGGAGCTAAAGAGGGAGTTGAGAAGAGCTAGAAGAGGACACGAGAAGACTTTGGCGGATAGGATTAAGGAGAATCCTAAAGCTTTTTACAGGTATATAAATAATAAAAGATTGGTTAGGGAAAGATTAGGGCCAGTCAGAGATAGCAGTGGGAAGTTGTGCGTAGAACCTGAGGAGATAGGAGAGACACTGAATGAGTATTTCTCATCAGTATTCACGCAGGAGAAAGACAGTGTTGTCGGGGAGAATACTGCGATACCAGGTTGTAGACTGGGTAGGATTGAGGTTCATAAGGAGGAGGTGTTAGCGAATCTTGAGGGTATGAAAATTGATAAGTCCCCTGGGCCAGATGGGATTTACCCTAGGATTCTCTGGGAGGCTAGAGAGGAGATTGCAGAGCCTTTGGCTTTGATCTTCATGTCGTCGTTAGCTACAGGTATAGTGCCGGAAGACTGGAGGATGGCAAATGTTGTCCCTTTGTTCAAAAAGGGGAGTAGGGACCATCCTGGAAATTATAGACCGGTGAGCCTGACTTCTGTTGTGGGCAAGGTCTTGGAAAGAATTATAAGGGATAGGATTTATAAGCATCTAGAGAGGAATAAATTGATTAGGGATAGTCAGCACGGTTTTGTGAAGGGTAGGTCGTGCCTCACAAACCTTATTGAGTTTTTTGAGGAGGTGACCAAAGAGGTAGATAAGGGTAAGGCAGTTGATGTAGTGTATATGGATTTTAGCAAAGCGTTTGATAAGGTTCCCCATGGTAGGCTACTGCAGAAAGTGCAGATGCATGGGATTGAAGGTGATTTAGCAGTTTGGATTAGGAATTGGCTAGCTGATAGAAGACAGAGGGTGGTGGTTGATGGGAAATATTCAACCTGGAGTGCAGTTACAAGTGGTGTACCTCAAGGATCTGTTTTAGGGCCACTGCTGTTTGTCATTTTTATAAATGACCTAGATGAGGGTGTAGAGGGTTGGATTAGTAAATTTGCTGACGATACCAAAGTGGGGGGAGTTGTAGATAGCGAGGATGGATGTTACAGTTTGCAGAGGGACATAGATAGGTTGCAGAGCTGGGCCGTGAGGTGGCAAATGGAATTCAATACGGATAAGTGTGAGGTGATTCACTTTGGTAGGAATAACAGGCATATGAAATATAGGGCTAATGGAAGGACCCTTAATAGTGTTGTCGAGCAGAGGGATCTTGGGGTACAAGTACATAGCTCTTTGAAAGTTGGCACCCAGGTTGATAAAGTTGTTAAGAAGGTGTACGGTGTGTTAGCTTTTATTGGTAGAGGGATTGAATTTAGGAGCCGTGAGGTTATGTTAAAATGAAGGTGAGAGGCCATGGGATCCAAGGGGCTTTGGCCTTGTGGATCCAGAACTGGCTTGCCTGCAGAAGGCAGAGGGTGGTTGTGGATGGCTCTTTTTCTGCATGGAGGTCGGTCACCAGTGGAGTGCCCCAGGGATCTGTTCTAGGACCCTTGCTGTTTGTCATTTTCATAAATGACCTGGATGAGGAAGTGGAGGGATGGGTGAGTAAGTTCGCCGATGACACGAAGGTCGGTGGTGTTGTGGATGGTCTGGAGGGATGTCAGAAGTTGCAGCATGACATCGACAGGATGCAAGACTGGGCGGAGAAGTGGCAGATGGACTTCAACGCGGATAAATGTGTTGTGGTCCATTTTGGCAGATCCAACTGGATGAATGAGTACACTATCAAAGGTAGGAGTCTTAGCTGTGTGGAAGAGCAGAGGGATCTTGGGGTCCGGGTCCATAAGACTCTCAAATCGGCCTCCCAGGTGGAGGATGTGGTTAAGAAAGCTTACGGTGTACTGGCCTTCATTCATCGAGGGATTGAGTTCAGGAGTCAGGAGGTAATGCTGCAGCTTTATAGGACCCTTGTCAGACCACACTTGGAGTACTGTGCGCAGTTCTGGTCGCCTCACTATAGGAAGGACGTGGAAGCTATTGAAAGGGTGCAGAGGAGATTTACAAGGATGTTGCCTGGATTGGGAGGCATGCCTTATGAAGACAGGTTGAGGGAGCTGGGACTGTTCTCCCTGGAGAGACGAAGGTTGAGAGGCGACCTGATAGAGGTTTACAAGATGTTGAGAGGAATAGATAGGGTGGACTCTCAGAGACTATTTCCCAGGGCTGAAATGGTCGCGACGAGAGGGCACAGATTTAAGGTGCAGGGAAGCAAGTACAGAGGGGATGCTAGGGGAAAGTTTTTCACTCAGAGGGTGGTGAGTGAATGGAATCGGCTGCCGTCGGTGGTGGTCGAGGCGAACTCGCTGGGGTCTTTTAAAAGACTTCTGGATGAGTATATGGGATCCAATGGGATTGGGGGTTATTGATAGGTCTATGGCTGGGTAGGTTTTTGATGTGTTCAGCACAACTTGTGGGCCGAAGGGCCTGTTTGTGCTGTAGTGTTCTATGTTCTATGTTCTATGTGGGGACCAGAACTGTACACAATACTCCAAGTGCGGCCGTACTAGAGTTTTGTACAGTTGCAACATGACGTTGCGGCTCCGAAATTCAATTCCCCTACCAATAAAAGTTAAGATTCCATATGCCTTCTTCACAACCTTAACATCCTTCAATACCCTCATTTATAAAAATTACAAACAGCAGGGTCCCCAAAACAGATCCCTGAGGTACACCACTAGTAACCAAACTCCACGATGAGTATCTCCCATCAACCACCACCCTCTGTCTTCTATCAGCTAGCCAATTCCTAATCCAATTAGCTAAATTACCCTCAATCCCATACATCTGCATTTTCTGCAGAAGCCTTCCGTGTGCCACCTTATTGAACGCCTTACTAAAGTCCATATATACCACATCAACTGCCTTACCCCCATCTACCTCTTTGATCAGTTTTTCAAAAAACTCAATAAGGTTAGTAAGGCACGACTTACCCTTCACAAAACCATGCTGACCATCCCCAATCAATTCATTTCTCTCTAAATAACCATAAATCCTATCCCTAATAATTCTTTCCAATACTTTGCCCACAACAGAAGTAAGACTCACCAGCCTATAATTCCCTGGAAAGTCTCTCTTCCCCTTCTTGAACAATGGGACCACATTCGCTGTCCTCCAGTCTTCCGGCACTATACCCGTTACCAACGACGACCTGAAGATCAGAGCCAGAGGCTCTGCAATCGCCTCTCTCGCCTCCCAGAGAATCCTAGGGTAAATCCCGTCCGGCCCAGGGGACTTATCTAACTTCAGACCCTCAAGAATATCTAGCACATCCTCCTTATCTACTTCAATACTTTCCAGTTTGCAACCCTATATCCCAGTGTTCTCCACAACTACATTTACATCTCCCTGCGTGAACACCAAAGAGAAACATTTGTTCAGTGCCTCTCCAATCTCTTCCGGTTCCACGCACAACTTCCCACTACTGTCTCTGACTGGCCCTAATCTTGCCCTAACCAATCTTCTATTCTTAACATATCTAAAGAAAGCTTTAGGATTCTCCTTGATCCTACCAGCCAAAGTCTTCTCGTGTCCCCTTTTAGCTCTCCTCAACTCTCGCTTTAGCTCCCTCCTGGCTAATCTATAGCTATCCAGTGCACTAACTGATCCTTCAAGCCTCATCCTGACATAAGCCTTCTTTTTCCTTTTAACCAGCGAATTAACCTTTTTAGTACACCATGGTTCCCTTACTCGACCATTTCCTCCTTGCCTGACAGGTACATACTTATCAAGGGCTCGCAGTAGCTGCTCCTTGAATAAGCTCCACAGTTCAGATGTTCCCAGTCCCTGTAGTTTCCTAGTCCAACCTATGCACCCTAATTCTCTCCTTATGGCCTCATAATTACCCTTCCCCCAGCTATAACTACTGCCCCCAGCTTCATGCCTATCCCTATCCATCACTAAGGTGAACGTAACCGAATTGTGGTCACTATCACCAAAATGTTCACCAACTTCCAAGTCTAACACCTGGTCTGGCTCATTGCCCAGCACCAAATCCAATGTAGCCTCACCTCTAGTTGGCCTATCTACATACTGAGTCAAAAAACCTTCCTGCACACTTTGTACAAAAACTGACCCCTCTAACGAGCTAGAGCTATAGCTATTCCAATCAATATTAGTAAAGTTAAAGTCCCACATAACAATTACCCTATTACTTTCACTCCTGTCCAGGATCGACTTTGCAATCCTTTCCTCCACCTCTCTAGAACTTTTAGGAGGTCTATAAAAGACTCCCAACAGGGTGACCTCTCCTCTCCTGTTTCTAACCTCAGCCCATACTACCTCAACAGACAAGTCCTCATCAAACTTCCTTTCTGTCACTGTGATACATTCTTTGACTAATAATGCCACTCCTCCCCCACTTCTACCTCCTTCTCTACTCCGACTGAAGCATTTGAACTCCGGAACCTGCAACAACCATTCCTGTCCCTGCTCTATCCATGTCTCTGAAATGGCCACAACATCGAAGTTCCAGGTACTGATCCAAGCTGCAAGTTCCTCCACCTTATTGCGAATACTTCTTGCATTAAAGTATACGCATTTCAAACCATGGCCTACTCCACCCATACGCTGCTGTGCTTTACAGTTCTTGTCTATGACCCCCTTATTCTCGTCCCTCTTAACATCCAAGCTACTCAGGATCCCACCCCACTTCTGAATCAGTTTAAACCCCCCTGCATAGCCTTTGCAAATGATCCCCCCAAGATATTGGGTCCCCTCTGGTTCAGGTGTAGACCATCTGTCTTGTAGAGGTCCCATCTACCCTAGAATGAGCCCCAATTGTTCAGGAACCTGAACCCCTCCCTCCCTCCCTCCTGCACCATCCCTGCAGCCACGAGTTCAAACATTCCCTCTCTCTGTTCTTCTCTAAACTATCCCGTGGCACAGGCAAGAGTCCAGAGATAACCACTCTGTCTGTTTTGGCCCTAAGCTTCCACCCCAACTCCATAAATTTCTGTTTAATATCCCCTTCCCTTGTCCTACCTACATCATGTGTCCCTACATGAACTATGACTTGCGGCTGACTCCCCTCTCCCTTAAGAATCTTAAAAACCCGCTCTGAGACGTCCTGGACCCCAGCCCCTGGGAGGCAACACACCAGCCCTGAGTCCCGTTTATTACTATTTACTCTCCTTTCATTCCCCCTAACTATGGAGTCCCCAATTACCAGATCCAATCTCTTATTCCCCCTACCCACCTGAGCATTCCCAGCAGGCTCACCCCCGGAGACCTGCTCCCTTTGGCTATCTCCAGTTGATTCTTCCTCAACTGTAGCCTCCAGGACAGAAAACTTGATTTGGAGGGGAACAGCCCCGGGGGATTGTCTACCCGATTGCTTCTTACCCCTCTTCCTAATAGTTACCCAAGAATCACTTTTAGGAGTGACTATCTCTTTGTAACTCCTGTCAATATCCTCCTCAACCTCCCGAATTTTGTTTTTTTTTTAAAGAGCAACACAGCACGGGAAACAGGCCCTTCGGCCCAACGAGCCCGCGCCGCCGTCATAACTATATAGTAGCAAATCCATTATCCTATTATATTATTCCTATATAATTATATATATATTATTCCTAATATGGAAAATTCTCACTATAGGGACAATTTGTTTCCCAATCAGCCTAAGAGCGAATTTTTGGGTTGTGGGAGGAAACCGGAGTGCCTGGAGAAAACCCAAGCAACCACGGGGAGAACGCGCAAACTCCCGCAGACACCGGCCCAATTCCAAGTGTCTGCACAGCCACATCGATAGTCTCTGAGCTGTCATGGTGCCCTTCAGATGGTCCACATAAAGCACTCATTTACGACATGAGGTACCAGGCAAACCATGAATCAACATCCAAGAGCTGTACCCGCACCACCTGCCGAATGCATGCTCAATGTTGGTCAAGTATGGACCGAATTTACCTGTGGAAAAAAGCCGTAGTTAAACAGTCCTAATATATCCCTCTATCTGCATACCGCTCATGTGGCTGTCCAAGAGACCCTTAAACAGCCCCAGCGTGCCTGCTCCCACCACCTTACTCGGCAGTGCATTCCACACCCCCACTACCCTTTGTGTGAAAAACTGCCCTCTAATATTCGTCCTATACATAGCCCCCCTCACCCTATGGCCATGACCCCTCGTCCTATCCATTTCTAAAGGTGGAAAAAGTTTACCTCCATTTACTCTATCTATACCCCTTATAATCTTATACACCTCTATGAGATCCCCTCTAAGCCGACGTCTTTCACGGGAAAACAACCCCAGTCTATTTAATCGTTCCTCATAAGACAGTCCTTCCATACCAGGCAGCATCCTGGTAAACCTCCTCTGCACTCTCTCCAAGGACTCCACATCCTTCCGATAGTATGGCGACCAGAACTGGATGCAGTATTCCAAGTGAGGCCTAACCAACGTTCTATACAACTACAACATCAAACTCCTACTCTTGTATTCTATACCCTTTTCTATGAAAGCTAACATACTATACGCCTTCTTTATCACCTTCTCCACCTGTGAGGACACCTTCAGAGACTTGTGAACCTGCACCCCCAAGTCTCTCTGCGTCTCTATGCTCCGTATAGTTTTACCTTTTATCCTATAACTCTCTTCTACATTTTTCCAGCCAAAATGCATCACCTCACATTTATCCGGATTAAATTCCATTTGCCATCTATCTGCCTGAGTTCCTCTAACTCCAGCTCCAGCTCCTTAACACAATCCTCAAGGAGCTGCAAATGGACACACTTCCTGCAGGTATAATCAGCAGGAACACTACTGGTGTCCCTCACCTCGTACATACTGCAGGAGGTGCACTGTGGACCTCAGTTGGAGTATTGTGCGCAGTTCTGGTCACCTCATTATAGGAAGGATGTAGAGGCTATTGAGAGAGTTCAGAGGAGATTTACAAGGATGCTGCCTGGATTGGGAGGCAGGCCTTATGAAGATAGGTTGAGGGAGCTGGGACTCTTCTCACTGGAGAGACGTAGGTTGAGAGGCGACCTGATAGAGGTTTATAAAATGTTGAGAGGAATAGATAGGGTGGACTCTCAGAGACTATTTCCCCGAGCGGAAATGGTCAATACGAGAGGACACAGATTTAAGGTGCAGGGAAGCAAATACAAAGGAGATGTCAGGGGTAGGTTTTTCACTCAGAGGGTGGTGAGTGAATGGAACCGACTGCCGTAGGAGGTTGTTGAGGCAAACTCACTGGGGTCTTTTAAGAGACTTCTGGATGAGTATATGGAAAAGAATAGGATAGGGGGTTATAGATAGGTCTGTGGATTGGTAGATGTGATCGGCGCAACTCGTGGGCCGAAGGGCCTGTTTGTGCTGTATTGTTCTATGTCCTATGTTCTATGTTCTACACTGTCCTCCATCAAACACTCCCAGGACAGGTACAGTACAGGGTTAGGTACAGAAGAAAGCTCCCTCTATATTGTCCCCATCAAACACTCCCAGGACAGGTACAGCACAGGGTTAGATGCAGAATAAATCTCCCTCTACACTGTCCCCATCAAACACTCCCACGACAGGTACAGCACGGGATTAAATACAGAGTAAAGCTCCCTTTAAATTGTCCTATGACATCAGTGTGAAAGCTTGCTACTTTAAAAAAGTTTATTTATTTATTAGTCACAAATAGGCTTACACTAACACTGCAATGAAGTTACTGAGAAAACCCCCAAGTCACTCGGGTATACTAAGGGGCAATTTAGCGTGGCAAATCCACCTTTGGAGTGTGGGAGGAAACCGGAGCACGTAGAGAGTTCTCACGCAGACCGGGGGAGAATATGCAAACTCCACATAGACAGTGGTCCGATGTGGAGTGCTAACCTCTATGTCACCATGCTGGGCAAGTTTTCTGTACAATTGTGTTCCTGTGAGTGATGCTGTGGACACTGAGTTGAACTAGGGTAAGTTTGCTATTTGGGCAGTAGTTTGCCTAACTGTTTAAGAACATAAGGGCATGGGATCCAAGGGGCTTTGGCCTTGTGGATCCAGAACTGGCTTGCCTGTAGAAGGCAGAGAGTGGTTGTGAATGGGTCTTTTTCTGCATGGAGATCGGTCACCAGTGGAGTGCCCCAGGGATCTGTTCTTTTGTTTGTCATTTTCATAAATGACCTGGATGAGGAAGTGGAGAGATGGGTTAGTAAGTTCCCTGACGATACGAAGGTTGGTGGTGTTGTGGATAGTCTGGAGCGATATCAGAAGTTGCAGCAAGGCATAGATAGGATGCAAGACTGGGCGGAGAAGTGGCAGATGGACTTCAACGCAGATAAATGTGTAGTGGTCCATTTTGGCAGGACCAATGGGATGAAGCAATATGTGGTAGTTACAGGACGGATGTCAGAGGTAGGTTCTTTACCCAGAGGGTGGTAAGGGTATGGAATGCCCTGCCTGCTGCAGTTGTAGATGCACCAAGTTTGGTGCTGTTTAAGAGGTTAGTAGATAAGTTTATGGATGAAAAGGGAATGGTTTAGGTTAGAGGGTCATTGCTTTTTCTTAATTGGTCGGCGCAACATCAAAGGCCGAAGGGCCTGTTCTGCGCTGTAATGTTCTAATATCAAGGGTAGGAGTCTTAGCAGTGCTGAGGAGCAGAAGGATCTTGGGATCCGGGTCCATAGGTTTCTTAAATCTGCCTCGCAGGTGGAGGATGTGGTCAAAAAGGCATATTGCGTACTAGCCTTCGTTAATTGAGGGATTGAGTTTAGGAGTTGGGAGGTAATGCTGCAACTTTATAACAATCTTGTCAGACCCCACTTGGAGTACTGTGTGCAGTTCTGGTCGCCTCACTATAGGAAGGATGTGGAAGCTATTGAGAGGGTGCAGAGGAGATTTACAAGGATGTTGCCTGGTTTGGGAGGCATGCCTTAAGAAGATAGGTTGAAGGAACCAGGTCTCACTAGTTCTCACTGGAGAGACGAAGGTTGAGAGGCGATCTGTTAGAGGTTTATAAAATGTTGAGAGAAATAGATAGAGTGGATTCTCGGAGGCTATTTCCCAGAGCTGAAATGGTCGCTATGAGAGGACACAGGTTTAAGGTGCTGGGCAGCAAATACAGAGGAGATGTTAGGGTAAGTTTTTCACTCAGAGGGTGATGGGTGAATGGAATCAGCTGCCATCGGTGGTGGTGGAGGCGAACTCACTGGGGTCTTTTAAAAATTCTGGATGAGTATATGGGATTAAATGGGATTGGGGGTTACAGGTAGTTCTGTGGCCTAGTAGGTATGGGTATGATCGGCGCAACTTGTGGGTCGAAGGGCATGTTTGTGCTGTAGTGTTCTATGTTTTATAAGAACATAAGAAATAGGAGCAGGAGTAGGCCATCTAGCCTTCAAGCTTGCCCCACCATTCAATAAGATCATGGCTAATCTAAAGTGGATTAATTCCACTAACCCACTTTCTCCCCATAATCCTTAATTCCCTTATCGATCAGAAATCTATCTACCTGTGACTTAAACATATTCAGTGAGGTAGCCTCGACCACTTTAATGGGCAGAGAATTCCAGAGATTCACCACCCTCTGAGTGAAGAAGTTCCTCTTCAACTCTGTTCTCAATTGCGCTGCTACCCCCCACTTATTTTGAGGCTGTGCCCTCTAGTTCTGTTTTCCTTTCTAAATGGAAAGAATATCTCTACCTCTATCCTATCTAGCCCCTTCATTATCTTCTAAGCATCTATAAGATTCCCCTCAGCCTTCTAAACTCCAACGAGTACAGTCCCAGTCTACTCAATCCCTCCTCATAGGCTAACCCCCTCATCTCCGGTATCAGCCTGGTGAACCTTCTCTGTACTCCCTCCAAGGCCAATATATCCTTTCACAATTAAAGGGATCAAAACTGCACACAGTACTCCAGCTGCGGCCTCACCAGTGCCCTATACAGTTGCAGCAAGACCTCCCTGCTTTTATATTCTATCCCCCTCGATATAAAGGCCAACATTCCATTCACCTTCTTGATCACCTGCTGTACCTGCAGACTGGGGTATTGCAATTTGTACACAAGGACCCCCAGGTCTCTCTGTACAGTAGCATGTTGTAATTTTTCACCATTTAAATAATATTCCATCCTACTATTATTTCTTCCAAAGTGAATAATCTCACATTTGCCAACGTTATACTCCATCTGCCAGGTCCTCGCCCACTCACTCAGCCTATCCAGATCCCTCTGCAGACTTCCCACATCCTCCATGCAATTCACTTTCCCACTTATCTTCATGTCATCATTTTGTTACCCTACACTCAGTCCACTCCTCCAGATCGTCTACATAAATGGTAAACAGTTGAGGCCCCATCACCGATCCCTGCGGCACTCCGCTAGTCACCAACTACCAACCAAAAAAGCACCCATTTATTCCTACTCTCTGCTTCCTGTTAGATAACCAATCCTCAATCCATGCTAACATAAAACATAGAACACTACAGCACAAACAGGCCCTTCGGCACACAAGTTGTGCCGATCATATCCATACCTACCAGGCCACAGAACTATCTGTAACCCCCAATCCCATTAAATCCCATGTACTCATCCAGAAGTCTCTTAAAAGAACCTAGCGAGTTCGCATCCACCACCACTGATGGCAGCCGATTCCATTCACTCACCACCCTCTGAGTGAAAAACTTACCTCTAACATCTCCTCTGTACTTACCCCCCAGCACCTTAAACCTGTGTCCTCTCATAGCGATCAATTCAGCCCTGGGAAATAGCCTCCAAGAATCCACTCTATCTATTCCTCTCAACATCTTATAAACCTCTATCAGGTCGCCTCTCAACCTTCGTCTCTCCGGGGAGAAGAGACCTAGCTCTCGCAACCTATCTTCATAAGGCATGCCTCCCAATCCAGGCAACATCCTTGTAAATCTCCTCTGCACACCTTCTCAATAGCTTCCACATCCTTCCTATGGTGAGGTGACCAGAACTGCCTACAGTACTCCAAGTGGGGTCTGACAAGGGTCTTATAACACTTAGAACATAGAACATTACAGCACAGAACAGGCCCTTCGGCCTTCGAAGTTGCGCCGACCAATACAAAAAGCAATCACTCTCCAAACTAAATCATTCCCTTCTCTTCCATATACTTATCAACTAACCTCTTAAACGCCACCAAACTTGGCGCATCTACAACTGCCGCAGGCAGGGCATTCCACTCCCGAACCACCCTTTGGGTAAAGAACCTACCTCTGATATCCGTCCTATAACTATCACACCTTAATTTAAAGCTGTGTCCCCTCGTGCTAGCTTTCTCTATCCTAGGAAAAAGGCTATCACTGTCCACCCTATCTAAACCTCTAATCATCTTATATGTTTCGATAAGGTCCCCTCTTAGCCACCTCCTTTCTAATGAAAACAACCTCAAATCCCTCAGCCTCTCCTCATAAGACCTGCCCTCCATACCAGGCAACATCCTGGTAAACCAGGATGTTTTGAACAGTTGCAACATGACGTTGCGGCTCCGAAATTCAATCCCCCTACCAATAAAAGCTAAGACTCCATATGCCTTCTTAACAACCTTATCGACTTGACTGCCTACTTGACTGCCTACTTTCAGGGATCTATGCACAAATACACCAAGATCCCTCTGTTCATCAACACTATTAAGAATCCTACCATTAGCCCTATACGCTACACATTTATTATTCCTGCCAATTACTTTACCCCCAATTCCTTACACCTAACTTCCTGCAGCAAACTTTTGTGAGGCACCTTATCAAACGCCTTCTAGAAATCTAAAAACACCACATCTACCAGTTCCCCTGTCAACTGCATTAGTCACATCTTCATAAAAATCCACTAAATTCGTCAAACACGACTTCCCCTTCATGAATCCATGCTGTGTCTACTTGATCAAACCGCTCTTTTCCAAGTATCCTGCTATTTCTTCTTTAATGATAGATTCCAACATTTTCCCAACTACGGATGTTAAGCTAACCGGCCTGCAGTTACCCGCCTTTTGTCTACCTCCTTTTTTAAACGGTGGCGTAGTAGGAGCTGTTGTGCAATCAGCTGGCACTTTTCCAGAGTCCAGCAAATTTTGAGAATAATTGCTAAGCTATCTGCTATTACTTCTGCCATTTCTTTTAGTACCCTGGAATGCATTCCATCCAGGCCTGAGGACTTGTCTACCTTCAGTCCCATTAGTCTACCATGCACTACCTCTTTAGTAACAGTAATTGCATTAGGACCTCATCTGCTACCATCCCTCTATCTTTAATATTCGGTAAGCTATTTGTGTCCTCCACTGTGAAGACCGACACAAAAAACTTATTTAAGGTCTCAGCCATTTCCTCATTTTCTACCATTAAATCCGCCCTCTCATCCTCCAAGGATCCAACATTCACTCTAGCAGTCTCTTCCTTTTTATATTCACTATTCACGCAGAGTGCTGGAAATGTAGCTTATTCACGCAGAGTGCTGGAAATGTAGCTGTGGAGAGCACTGAGGTACAGGGTTGCAAATTGGGGAGTATTGTAGTAGATAGGGAGGATGTGTTAGAAATTCTCGAGGTTTGAAGTTGGATAAGTCCCCTGGGCCGGACGGGATTTACCCTAGGATTCTCTGGGAGGCAAGAGAGGAGATGCAGAGCCTCTGGCTCTGATCTTCAGGTTCGTTGTTAGGGTGTGTTGGGGTGGGGTGGTGTGGTTTGTTGGGGGGGGTTGGGTTTGGGTGGTTTTTTGTGGGGTTTGGGGTGTTTGGGGGGTGGTTGTTGGGGGGTTGTTTTTTTTTGGTGGTGGGGGGGTGTTTGTGTGTTTGTTTTGTTTATGTTCTATATATTTGTAAAAACTTTTACTATCAGTTTTTATATTTTGTGCTAGTTTAGTTTCATAATCTATCTTTCCTTTCTTTATCGCTTTCTTAGTTGTTCCTTGTTTTTTAAAGCTTTCCCAATCTTCTAATTCCCCACTATTTTTGGCCACTCTGTATGCTTCGGATTTTAATTTCATATCTCCTTTATTTCCATCATTATCCATGGCCGGTTATCTCTTTTTTTAGAATCCTTCTTTTATCACCGGAACATTTTAGACTATTTCTTGCTGCATTTCTTGCTCTCGAAATTTGAAGAACTTCCTACCTTTTCAATCAGGTCCAAACACTCGGCATTATCCATCCAGTCAATTGCTTCCCAACTCATTCCTTCTCTGTAGAAATATAAACATGGACTTGTATCAGTGTCAATTTTCACAGGAACTTGGGCTGATTGCAGGGAATGGGAGCAGTGGGTTGGTGTCAGGTTTGACTGGGTGGATATGAGGCTGCAACGTGAGTTGCAGCTTAAGGAGACAGTCTCACCTGTTGTACTCCAGTTGTTCCAGGGAGAAGATGTGTTTGTTGAAATATTCCTGCAGTTTCTCATTCGCAAAGTTGATATTGAATTGTTCAAAGCGGTTAATCTGTGGAGAAAGATGGTCAATGACAGTCTGCATCCCTTAACTGCTCACCCCTCAACTTCTTGGCCCCTCACCTCTCCACACAGCATGTTTCACCTCTGGTCGGAGCAGGAATCAAGGAGAGAGCTGCCCACTTCCACCCTCCTCAGTTACAGCCTCAACTCTTCACCCACCTCAAAGTTCTCAAAGCCAAAGATGTCAAGGATGGCAATGGATTTGAAACTCTCTGTCCCTTTGATCTTTGCATTGATTTTCCTAATGATCCAGGAGAAACATTGGGAATACAGTGCCATGGACATGGAATCCCGAGAATCAGCAGCCTGAAACACAAGGAAAAGAACATCAATCTTCAAGCACGGGAAGTACGAGGAAGCAGGAAGGGATCACATCCCCTGTGACCAGGGCTGAGAATATGGACTCTATCTTGGTTTCCAGGATGCGGCGTTTGCTGTAGAGCTGGTGTATGAGGTGTTTGAGGAGTGTGAGAGAGGTGCGATGGCAAAGCCTCTCGGCGTAATCTGTGTTATAGGTTGACCTGAGTGGGTTCATGATCTGTAGTCCTTTCGATATCTTGTCTGCTTTCTTGCATCTTTGTAAAAACGTGATGCCTGTGTCAACCACCTCCGTCCCCCTCCCCACACACCTGACGAAGGAAAAGTGTTTCCGAAAGCTTGTGGGTTTATTATCAAATAAACTGATTGGACTTTAACCTGGTGTTCTGAGACTTTTTACTGTGTTTAACCTTGTCCAACGCCGGCCATCTCCATGCCGGGCTGAGAGCCACATATACGGCTCTGTACTGGAGTCTGGGTCAAATTGAGCATATCATTTTCCTTTATGTGTTTAAGCTATGAGCATCACTGGCAGGACTAGCACTTATTGCCCATTTTTAATTACCCTTGCAAAGGAGATGGTGAGCTGCCTTCTTAAATCACTGCAGTGCCTGTGGTGTAGATCATCGATCAACAGTTCTGATGTGCCAAGTGAAAAACCGCACCAACCTCTTCAGAAGACAAAGCACACATGAGGACTGCCTCAAAAGGGATCTTGGGTTCATGTCACACTATCTGTCACTCCCACAACTTGTCTGGGCTTGCAAAATTTCATTAACTGTCTTGGCTGGAGACAATACACATCTCTTTAACTTGTGCTTAACCCTCTCTCCACTCACGTTGTCTGTACCTTTAAAGCTTGATTACCTGTAAAGACTTGCATTCCAACCATTATCTTGTAAATTGAGTTTGTGTCTGTATGCCCTGTTTATGAACACAAGTCCTCACTCACCTGAGGAAGAAGCAGCACTCTGAAAGCTTGTGCTGCCAAATAAATCTGTTGGACTTTAATCTGGTGTTGTGAGACTTCTTACTGTGCTTCTCCCAGTCCAATGTTGGCATCTCCACATCCTATTAGGTACACCCACAGTACTGTTAGGGAGGGAGCTCTAGGACTTTGACCCAGCAACAGTGAAGGAATGTGATATATTGTTCTTCTAAGTGGTAGAAGTCACGCATTTGGAAAGTGATGTTGAAGAAGCCTCGGTGAGTTCCTGCAGTACATCTTGGAGATGGTTCCCATGGTGCACTTCACTAAATAAACAATTCCACAGCGTACCCATGTTTTTTTTCAGCTGAACTGATAGTTCATAAATACCCAACAATGTAGCAGCAAAGTGATAGTGAACGATGACATACAGAGGCGGGGCATAGGGAATTGGCTATTTAGCATTCTGCTGAGTAATATTTACGTTGTTTTACCAGGGCTAGTCAGAAGCTATTCAGAATATACAGCTCCAAATTTAAAAGGTCTTTTTTCCATCAATTCAGTGTTTAATTCATTCAGAGTTTGGCATTCATTGGGGATTCAAAGAACAAAGAACAAAACAGCATGGGAAACAGGCCCTTCAGCCCAACAAGCCCGTGCCGCCACCCCGACGTTCCCACCTCTACCCGTGATCCCTGTCTATGTTTATAGATCTATGGATTAAAAACCAAATTTGAGACAATTTAGAGAGAATTTGTTTTGCCAATTAACCTAAGAGTGGGAGGAAACCACAGCACCCGGAGAAAACCCACACAAGCACGGGGAGAATGCGCAAACTCCCACAGACACAGGCCCAAATCCATGTATCTGCACAACACAGCGATAGTCACTGAGCTGTCGTGTTGCCCATCAAATGGTCCAGGTCAAGCGTACACTAACGACGTGAAGCACTAGGATACTCAAAAAAAATCCAAGAGCAGCCCTCTCACGACCCATCGCGTGTATGCCCCTTGTTAGACAACAAGGTGGACCAAAGCACCTGTAGGATAAAAACAAGTACATCAATATCATCATCTATTTACACTCTTCCCAGGAACTCCCAAGGCTCATGATCCCTACTTTAAATCAGTTTTCTATATCCCTCCATTCCCATTCTGTTCATGTGCCCATCTAAATATTTCTTAAATAACTCCAGAGTACCTGCCTCCACCACTTTACTTGGCAGCGCATTCCACACCCCCACCATCCTCTGTGTGAAAAAGCTCCATCTAGCATCCAAATTATACCTTACCCCCCTCACCCTAAGCCCGTGACCCCTCGTGCTATTCGAGTCCATCCTAGGAAAGAGCTTAACCTTGTTTACTCTATATATACCCCTCATAATCTTGTACACCTCTATTAGATCTCCTCTAAGTCTACGTCTTTCTAAGGGAAACAGCCCCAATTTGCCTAACCTCTCCTCGTAACTCAGAACTTCCATACCAGGCAGCATCCTGGTAAACCTCCTCTGCACTCTCTCCAGAGTCTCCACGTCCTTCCAGTAGTAAGGCGACCAGAACTGGACGCAGTATTCCAAATGAGGTCTAACCAACGTTTTATACAACTGCAACATTAAAGGCCAGCTCTTGTACTCTATACCCCTTCCTATAAAGGCTAGCATACTATATGCTTTCTTCACAACCTTCTCCACCTACTCTGCCACCTTCAGAGACTTGCGCAGGTCCCTGGGGGTGCAGATTCACTTGTATTCCTGTTTAAAGCAGACAGCAACTGTTGCTGTTGGATTTGAAGATACATGTTTATACAGTTTGTGTCTTATATAAAAGCTTATAAAACATATAAAGATTGGTTCCTGTTCTATCCTGTCCATCTTGTAACCATCTCATGGGGTGAAAAATTATCAAGAGGGCAGCCTGAAATGTGAGCTTGTGATTACAATCAGCTCACCATGATCTTATTGAATGGTGCAGCAGGTTCGAAGGGCCCCCAATGGCTACTCTTGCTCCTAATTATATGTAGTTGTTGCTCTGGGATATCAAGGAATGCTCTGAAAGGGTATAGCTCTGATCCCTGGGGAGTGGTTGCTCAGTGACCTTTAAGTAAACTACACCAATAACAAACTCTCAACCTGGGTTGGAGTGGTCACAGAGAGATTTGAGTTCCAAATATCTGTTGAAATTTGTCTGATTGTCACAGATTCCTACACCCTATAGATTAGTACCTTTCATAAATCAGCATTTCTCTGCATTGCAGTCAGTTTTAATAAAGGCTGGATTGTGCACCCACTCAGTCAGCCTTTGTCCCAACAAATACAAGAGCTCCTGTTACTGACTGCAACTCAAAGGTCAAGATCTCTGATCCTCTCACACTGAATCTGGGACATGATGTCAGTCTGAAGATATGTGCAGAATGCAGAGATGATGTTTCCTCTGTGCAGTTTTGCACTAAGAAAGCCTGTGCACAACACACTGGCAACAAGACAGCAAAAAGTTCCACATTTCTTCTTCCAGGGATCAACTAATAGCTCAGGGCCAGGAATGAACAGTCACATGACCATTGCACGGGGACAAAGGGACAAGGAACAGGTCAGTGCTGGGCTGAGAGCTGGCAATGGTCCAAAAAGGGAAAAGACCAGTCAGAATTCTCAGTGGGGTGAAGAAGAGAGGAAATGCTAACTCAACCCATCCAAATCTTTAAAACCCACCACAACTCCTTATCTGCATTTGTTTTTATTCATTCTCGGGATTTTTTTTTTTATTTACTTGTGTGATGTCGGTGTCGCTGGCTAGGACAGCATTTCTTAACCTGTGGTGTAGGTACAACCTCAGTGCTGTTTGGGAGGGAGTTCCAGGATTTTGACCGAGTGACAGTGAAGGAATGATAATATATTTCCAAATCAGAATGGTGAATTGGTGACCTGCAAAAGGTATCTCTAGGTGGCGATGAGGCCAAATATCTGCTGCTTTTGTTCTGCTGGATGGTGGAGGTCATGGGATTGGAAGGTGCTGCCTAAGAAACCTTGGTGAGTTCCTGCAGTGCATCTTGTAGATGGTACACACAGCTGGCTATGGTGGATGATGGAGTGGATTTTGAAGACAGTAAAGGGGTACTAATCAAGCTGCTTAGTCCTGGATGATGTCAATCTTCTGTTGTTGAATCTGCATCCATCCAGGCAAGTGGAGGATACTCCATCACAGTCTTGTATCACAACAATGTGTTGTGTGCAATGTGGATTAATACTTAATGGTTAGAGAAATCTATATATTACATATAAATAACTTCTTTAAAACAACTTCAGTCAAACAAATGTGCTGACTTTAAAATGGCTGCATTAGTCACCTGATAGACAAATTGGTCAAACTGTTAAATTCTGAATATGGATCTGCCATGGACATAGCTACACACAGCTCCCCGGATGGAGTTTACACTTCTAATTGTCTAAACTCAAGAAAAATGAGAACAAAGGTAAACTTTCTGAGTAAGAAGTCTCACAACACCAGCTTTAAGTCCAACCAGTTTACTTTTAGTAATTCCACAAGCTTTCGGGAATGGTGTTCCTTCGTCAGATGTGTGGAAAGTTTCAAACTTTCTGATCCCAGGAACTACCAGCAACAATGAAAGGCTTTGCAAGGGGAATGATAAGGACCCTTATCTGCTTAGATAGCATCTTCATAGCTTTAGCAATGGGAGATCAAAGATCTCTTGTTAATGTGAATCACTCCAATCTGTACCAATAATAGCAATCGCATGAGTGAAAGTCTTATGAAAAGCTGTGATTATTAATTTGTCTGTGGGTTACTGTAACAGATGAACAGCTCTACACAGTGGACCAGTTACACAGCCAGCTGTTCTCAGGGACTCAATCTCTGTTCCATGTCTGGAATCTATCACATTGGTAGAGAGTTTCAATTGGGAGGAAATTCAGGTGTCTTGGCATCCACTTTGAAAAGTCAGGTAACAATGTCAAGAGACATTTACATTCGTGCCACACAAATGCCAAGCAATGACCATCACAACTAAGAGACATTCTAACCACTGCCCCTTGGCATTCAGTGATGTAACCATCAGTGAATCCTCCACTGTCAATATTCTTAGGGTTACCATTGACCAGAAACTCAACACCACATTGATGCAGTTGCTACAAGAACAGATCAGAGGCTAGAAATACTGTAGCAAGTAACTCACTTCCTGATTCTCCAAAGCCTGTCCATTATCTACAAGGCATAAGTCATGAGTGTGATGGAATATTCCCCAATTATCTGGATGGATACAGCTCCAACAACACTCAAGAGGCTTGACACCATCCAGGACAAAGCAGCCCCATTTGATTGACACCACATCCGCAAACATTCACTTCCTCCACCATTGATGTTCAGTAGCAGCAGTGTCTACTATCTGCAAGATATACTGCAGCAATTCACCAAAGATCCTTGGACAGCACCTTCCAAACCGACAACCACTTCTATCTCGAAGGACAAGGGCAGCAGATACATGGGAACACCACCACCTGTTCTCTGGGTTGACCAACAATGCCATTAGGAAAGAAATTCCAGGATTTTGAGCCAGAGATTGCTAAGGCACAGGAATATATTTCCAAATCAGGAAAATGAATGGCTTGGAGGGGAACTCGCAGGTGGTGATGTGCCCATGTATCTGCCCTTGTCCTTCTAAATGGAAGTGGTCATGGAGTGCGCTGCCTAAGGACCTTTGGTGAATTGCTGCAGTACATCTAGTAGATTGTACACACCAGACAGTAGATAGCATGCGTATTAAAAGACTGATGGAGTTTCTCTATGATGTTGTAAGAAGCAGTACAGGCCATTCTGTGCACATCAATCCATTTTGAATAACTGTCGATGAGAATTAAAAACATGGAGCCCATAAATGGCCCTGCGAAGTCTTCATGTACATGCAACCAAGGTCTCCCTAGTTATTCCCAAGGATGCAATAAGATTGTTGGTGAGGCCTTGTAATTTTCCTGGCAAGATTTGCACAGCTTCACCAGGTTTTGATATCGCTGTCTCTGCCAGGTCACCACACAACTCCTTGCGAGCATTTCCATCTTAGAAATTCTTGGATAGCCATTGTGCAATTCTTGAAATATCAGTCACTAGCCTGTGGGTCAACTATCCAGGTTCCCCACAAGATGATGCCATCTTCTATACTCAACTGCTGATATTTAGAGAGATAAGGTTTCAAACCCTTCATAGGACACCCATTTGGTCCACAACTAAGGATGACATGATGTGTTTTGCCAACTTAAGGTCCTTTTGAGTCTATGTTTGGAAGATATAAGCAGAATGCCCATGAGGTTCTGAGTTATGATGACTTCAACCCTCTTCTGAGAAGAAATAGGCTTGTAGGTAGTGGCAAGCGGCTCAAGACATCTGCGATGGCTATATGTCTCTCTAAGACATTCTAAGGTATATTCATAGGTACCTAATAGTAATGTCCATTGTTGGATCAGGTTGATGCAATGGGAAGAATCATCTTGTTTTCCTTGAAGAAGCCCAACACAGGTTTGAGATCAGTTACTGCGATGAAATGGTGAATATAGACATTTTGGTGGAACTTTTTCACCACAGACACCATGGCCAAACCTTCTTTTTCAATCTGGACATACTTCCCCTCTGCATCTGCCAGGGTTGATGATGCGTATATGATTGGGCATTCTGTCCCATCATCCCAATGGTGCGATAATACTGCTCCTATCCCATAGGAGGAGATTTTGGTCTCGGAGTCATAATAGGCTGGTATATTTGTTGATAACAATTATCGTTTGGTGTTTGCAAAGCTTTGGCTTGTAGCATTTGCCACAACCATTTCTGATTCTTTTTAACAGTAGTTGGAGGGGTCCAAGTTCGGTATGAATGTCCCATATTAATTTATCAGACCTAGAAAAGACTTCAACTCCATTTTGTCCTTGCAATCGGAGCTTTTTTTATGGCTTTTACTTTCCCTTTGAGAGGGTATAATCCATCGCCGTCAACTTTGCACCCGAGGATTGTCCAGGAGCACACATTTTTCCCTTTTTAATCAGATGCCAGCATCAGAAAAAAGTCATAAGACCTTCATCAAATTTTCCAAATGTTCCTCTGCTGCTGAGGTTAAAACATCATCCAGATAGACTCCAGGCATCCTGTGAAAGATGTTCTCCATCACTCTATGAAAAATGGAGCAAGCTGAAGACACCCCAAAAGGCAAACAGTCCTTTGAGTGTTTACTTGGATGACACCTTAGGTGCCAACTGGAGGAAGGCATGGCTCAAGTCTAATTTGGAAAATATGTCATCCCCGCAGCCCTCCACCTTCAAAGTGTGGTGTAGGGTATCTGTCTCAGATTCTAATCTCCACCTGATGGACTGATTTGCCAGGTTTTAAAACTGGGACTACTGGTATGGCCCATCCATCAAATAGCATTGGGCATAACATGCAAAGTTCCTCTAGACATTTCAATTTGGCTTCTACTTAGGCACATAGGGTATAGAGAACTATTTGTGCCTTGAAGTATTTAGGTCAGGCCTCTGGGTCCAAGTAGATTTTGCTCCTAGTGCCTCTAATCTTCAAGGCCTTCTTGGGATATTTCTTAATGACTTTGTATAAATTGCCTGTACCCATTTTAAAGATCTGTCACCAATCCAGGCAGATTTTCTGTAGCCATTTCCTTCCCAGAAGGCTGGAGCCTAGTCCTTGCACCACTTTCAGGGGAATCAGACTGTCTATTGCCAGGTTGTAGCTGGATTTATGGTGGTTCCAACATAATGGAGAAGCTCCCCAGTATAAGTGGACAATTGAGCCTTAGTATCCCAGTAGCTTAAAGACAAGATTCCCAATCAGAGTTACCAAAACGTTTGGTCCCCAGTAGAAATACAGCAGCTCCTGTGTCTACCTCCTTGTTTTGGGACTGGTCATTCACCAGAGATTAATCTGGATTTGCTCTGTGCAGCGATACAATTCAGTTGCATTACTTCCTCATTCTCAGGCTGTTTTTATTTGTAAAGCTGTGTCCTGAAGTGGCTTTGCCCTACAGCCTGGACAGTATGCATCTGACCTGTTTTGGTAGCCTTACCTGGAGTGGATCCAACGGGTACAAGTGCAGTCGGGATGTGCTGGCTCCTTACTGTGGAGAGACTTTCCGGCTAGTTCTAGAATCTTGCTGCTTCTGACTCCGATTGTCCTTTCTGGGCAGCCAATGGCAGATGCAAGCATTACCCACTGGGGACTTGTTTCTGTGGCATGAGGGTCACCCAGGACTGAAAACAGCACCATTCATGGACCCCTGAGGCTCCTGCATCCCTTTCTCTGTATTTTCACAGGAAAGGATCAGTTCTGTGGCTTTCTTGAAGTCCAGGGTTGGTTCAGTCACTGTCTTCCTTTGGCTCGCAATATTATTAATTTTACATACCAAATGATCCCTTAACAATTCCAGAAGCATGGACCCAGACTCAGTGTTCTGACAATTTCCATACTCTCATTAAGAATTCAGTGACTGGTTCTCCAGGGAATATAGTTGCCTTGTTAATATAACAGACAGTTTAATGTCGTAGTGATCTGATACTAAGTCTATCAGTGTGTTGAAAGATTTTGAACCCAGAGTTGCTGAGTAGTCTACACTTTTTATGATGCTGAAAATCGGGGCCTCACAAATGGTCAGGAGAGTGACATTCTGCCAGTCATTCTATTCTATCCCATTTGCCCAGAAGAAATATTCATTCTTGCAGCATTCTGATGCCAATCTTCCACATCTGCATCAGAAGTTTCCAAATATCAGCATTTCCAATATCTTCCCATCACTGTCTTACTGAGTTCACTGAAAAGCAAGGCTATCCAAAACTTTTCTCGTTCTTTGTCACCAATATAACTCAGGAAGCTCAACCGGATAGTTTATTACAGAATGCAAAGTACAACCATTATCCTGGTGCACACACACTAGTCCCTGCCTAGGACTAACATTCAGCAGGCCTAATCCTCGGTCTGTTTATAAAAGGCTCAGGTAATGAATTCCAGCTGGACAGGTCACTGCCTGTTACCAGGGGAACTCATACTCAACAAGCCCCACAGGTAGGTCAATCAATGATTCCCATGGAAAACCAGAGGGACTGAGTTCTTCACAATTAGCTTGCACCTGGAATTAAGAATCTACTGATGACTATGAAACCATTGTTGATAGTCGGAAAAATCCATCTGGTTCATTAATGTTCTTTAGGGAGGGAAATCTGCCATCCTTACCCCTGGTCTAACCTACATGTGATTCCAGAACCACAGCAAAGTAGTTGATTTTCAACTTCCCTCCAAGAATAACTAGGAATGGGTAATAAATGTTGGTCAGTCAGCAACACCCATGTCCCATTAATGAATTGAAGAAAGCTTGTAAAAGATGAAGTACAAACACTGAATTGGCATGTTCACCTTAATCTTAATTTTTTTTTAAATCCTGTTATGATCAATCGAACAGTGGGAAAAATGGGGAAGTACAGAAAAGCAGCTGACATTAGTCTTGTAGATGATGGATAGGAGTCGGGAGATGAATTACACTCCACAGTATTCCCAACTTATAAAATATTCCAAAAGGAAGACACAGGCTCGATGGGCTGTATAACCTCCTTCAGTACTGTATCAGTCTACGAAAGCCGGGGCATGTATAGGGTGTGAGGCATGTATGGGGTGTCAAGGAAGGGTAGTACCTCTGGTGGGGGAACATGTCACGTCCTTTCAGGGTGGTTTGTCCATCCTTTGTCCCCACCGGGCAGTCAGCTCTCACCTGTGGCTCCCCGGAGCTGTTTGCCTGCGACAGCGGCCACACCCCGGGCAACGGCCTCGACAAGCTGGCTAAACCAGGGGAGCCAATGGGTCTCAACCCTCAGTGAGATAGGGGGATGTCTATCCCAGCATGTGAAGACAGACTCCGGCAGATTGAGCGGACAAGACCGATGGAAGGTCCAATGGTCAAGAAGGTGGTCTCTGCGAGTATCGTGGAACGCAAACAGCAGGATAAGATACAGAAGACATCCTGGTCATCCACTGCGCCTAGTCCCATCTCCAGGTGTCTTGACTCTTGTCTTGCCACTGGATCTAGATGGGAATTGGGAAGAGGACTGACGTAACTCTCCCTCACTTTAATCCAAATCAAGCGCTAGTCTCGACACCATTATCATCATTACCAATGTCCTGTTTACCCCTTGAAGTCCGGTGGTGATGGGTGAGCGACGAAGCAGCAGGTGTAGAGTTGACTGAAACTGGAGATGAATATGCTTTTTTCTGGAGTGGTCACAGCAGCGATGAGCATCGTGATGCTAGAGTTGGATTCACTGTCAGGAGTCACCTTGTTCAGAAACTTGATAGTCTACCCAAGGGTGAGAAAGACCGGCTTATGACATTACAACTTCTGCCACAGAACAGAAGTCAAGCCACCCTGATCAGCGCCTATGCCCCCACAATGAACAATCTGGACGAGATGAAAGAAAAGTTCTACGAAGAACTAGACGCCCTACTATCAGCAATGAGCAGTACCAACAAGCTGATCTTGCTTGGTTATTTAAATGCAAGAGTAGAGTGTGACTCTGTAACCTGGCAGGGAGCCATTGAGAGGCATGGAGTGGGCAAGTGTAACAGTAATGGCCTACTCTTAATGAAGACATGTGCAGCACATAACCTCCTCATCACCAACACAACCTTCTGTCTGTCTACCCTTAACAAGACCTCCTGGATGCACCCCTGCTCTAAGCATTGGCATCTTATCGACTATATCATTGTCATGAGGAAAGACAGGCAGAATGTCAGAGTGACCAAGGCCATGTGTGGTGCTAACTGCTGGAAGATGTAGAGATACCGGCGTTGGATTGGAGTAAACTCAGTAAGAGATCTGACAACACCAATTTTATATCCAACCAATTTATTTGATAGTAAACTTACTAGCTTTCGGCCTTTGTAGCATTCGCCTGACGAAAGCACAAAGGCCGAAAGCTAGCAAATTTACTATCAAATAAATCGGTTGGACTTAAAATTGGTGTTGTCAGATCTCTTACTGTGCTGGACAGATCACAGGCTCATTGTCTTCAAAATGAGGCTCCGCATCAGACCCAAGAGGCGATCGCAAAGAAGCAAGGTTATGAAAAGAATCAATGCTGCCAAGCTAAAGAACCCCAGCATAGCTTCAGCACTGGCTGAAGACTTAGAAATCAAGTTTGCTGACCTACACCTCACAGGCAGCACTGAGGATGACTGGGAACACTTCAGGGATGCTGTCCATATATCTGCACTGAAGATGCTCGGGCCCTCCACCCACAAGCAGCATGACTGGTTCGATGAGAATGATGAGGAGATATAATCTGTACTTGTTGAAAAGCACCGTCTTCATCGGGCCTGTCAGAATGACCCATTATCAGCTGCCAAGAAAAATGCTTTTACCTGTGCTCGCAGGACAGTCCAGAATAAACTACGTAAAATGCAGGATGCCTGGCTGAATGCCAGAGCAGATGAAATACAGGGATACGCTGACAGAAATGACTTGAAACGGTTCTATGAAGCCCTCAACACTCTCTACAGACCTCAATCTCTCAGGAGTTCCCCCCTCCTGAGTACAGATGGTACAACCCTTACTACAGAGAAGGTTCAGATCCTGCAGAGATGGGCTGACCATTGTGAAGCCGTCCTCAACCGACCGTCATCTATTAACGATGAGGCAATAGACAAGATTCCCCAGATTGATATCAACAGTGCCATGGATGACACACCAGTACTAACCAAAGTCACAAAAGCTGTCAGCCAGCTATCCAGCGGCAAAGCTCCAGGGGCAGATGCCATACCCGCAGGGATCTATAAAGCTGCTGGTCCTGCACTGTTCGAGAAGCGCACCGAGTTATTCCAGTCCTTTTGGAAACAAGGATCCATTCCTCGGGAACTTCTATGTTCTATGTTAACTTAAAGATGCTTCCATCGTACACCTCTATAAGAGGAAGGGTAATCGGTAAGTATGTGGCAACCACCAAGGATTCTCGCTACTTTCCATCACAGTAAAAACCCTCGCAAGAGTCCTGCTAAATTGTCTGGTGACTCATCTAGAGCTGGGCCTGCTTCCAGAGTCACAGTGTCATGGGATATTGACATGATTTTTCCTGTGTGCCAACTTCAGGAGAAGTGTCAGGAGCAGAATCGCGTGCTCTGCCCAATTTTTGTTGACCTCGTGAAAGCCTTCGATACTATCAGCCGACAAGGCCTGTGGAGGATCATGTCAAAGTTGGGCTGCCCTCCCAAATTCATTCAGTTGATACGCCAGTTCCATGATGGCCAGAGTACTGGATGGCAGAGAATCCTCTGAGGCATTCCCAGTCACCAATGGCATCAAACAAGGCTGTGTGCTCGCACCTAAATGTTTAGCATGATGTTTACTGCCATGCTGAATGATGCCTTCCAGGACAGTGTTGCTGGAATCAGCCTCAAGTACAGAGTGGACGGGAAGCTCTTCAACCTGATAAGACTTCAAGCTATTACCAAAGCGAAGGAGACTGTTCTGAGAGACTTAGGGATGACCTAATAGAAGTGTATAAAATTATGAAGGGCACAGACAGAGTGAACAGTGGGAAACTTTTTCCCAGGTTGGGGGTGATGAACACAATGGCTCACAGGTTCAAGGTGAGAGGGGCAAGGTTTAACTCAGATATCAGAGGGATATATTTTACACAGAGAGTGGTGGGGGCGTGGAATGCACTGTCAGGCAAGGTGGTAGAGACAGGCACACTGGGATCATTTAAGATTTATCTGGATAGCCACATGAACAGACTGGAAATAGAAGGATACAAACAAATGATCTAGTTGGAAGCATGAGTGGCGCAGGCTTAGAGAGCTGAAGGGCCTGTTCCTGTGCTGTATTGTTCTTTACTCTTTGTACCTCCTCTTTGCCAATGACTGTGCCCTGTATGCTCGTTCAGACAGTAAGAAGGCTGACAAAGGCTATAAAGCCAAAAGCTTGCGAGTTTACTATAAAATAAATCGGTTGGATTTAAAACTGGTGTTGTCAGACTTCTTACTGTGTTTACCCCAGTCCAAAGCCGGCATCTCCACATCATGCTGGTTCACAGCCAGAGATGCAAGTCAATATGGACAAATTTTCCACGGCTTGTGACAACTTTGGACTCATCATCAACATTAAAAAGACGGAAGTCATGCACCAGCCTGCTCCTATGCACCGTACACAGAGCCTATAATCACAATCAAAGGGCAGAAACTACAGGTGGTGGCCAGTTCACTTATCTTGAGAGCACCCTCTCCCAATCAGTGACTATTGATACAGAAAGTAACTGCAGAATAGCAAAGACAAGTTCTGCTTTCGGTAGACTGCACTCCACTGTATGGGAATTTCGAGGAGTCAGTTCAGCAACAAAATTGAAGGTCTACAGCGCCGTGGTACTCACTACCCTCCTGTACGCCTGTGAAACATGGACTGTGTATTGAAGGCATGTAAAACATAGAACAAAGAACATAGAACATCACAGCGCAGAACAGGCCCTTCGGCCTTCGATGTTGCGCCGACCAATTATGAAAAAAGCAATGACCCTCCAAACTAAACCATTCCCTTCTCTTCCATAAACTTATCAACTAACCTCTTAAACGCCACCAAACTTGGCGCATCTACAACTGCCGCAGGCAGGGCATTCCACTCCGTAACCACCCTCTGGGTAAAGAACCTACCTCTGATATCTGTCCTATAACTATCACCCCTTAATTTAAAGCTGTGTCCCCTCGTGCTAGTTTTCTCCATCCTAGGACAAAGGCTATCACTGTCCACCCTATCTAAACCTCTAATCATCTTACATGTTTCGATAAGGTCTCCTCTTAGCCGCCTCCTTTCTAATGAAAACAACCTCAAATCCCTCAGCCTCTCCTCATAAGACCTGCCCCCCATATCAGGCAACATCCTGGTAAACCTCCTCTGTACCCTCTCCAATGCCTCCACATCTTTCTTATAATGTGGGGACCAGAACTGTACATAATACTCCAAGTACGGCCGCACTAGAATTTTGTACAGTTGCAACATGACGTTGCGGCTCCGAAATTCAATCCCCCTACCAATAAAAACTACGACTCCGTATGCCTTCTTAACAACCTTATCGACTTGACTGCCTACTTTCAGGGATCTATGCCCAAATACACCAAGATCCCTCTGTTCATCAACACTATTAAGAATCCTACCATTAGCCCTATACTCTACACATTTATTATTCCTGCCAAAGTGAATAACAAACAGCTCAATCATTTCCATATAACTTATCTTCGCAGAATACTACGCATCCAATGGCAATACAAAGTATCAGACACTGAAGTTCTCTCTAGAGCAAGTCTACTATCAGTCCACACACTGCTGATGAGAGAGCAGAGCCAGTGGGCAGGTCAAGTCATCCGTATGCCAGATGAGCACCTACCCAAGCAGCTCCTTTTTGGGGAACTCTTTGCTGGAAGACGCTCGCATGGAGGGCAGATGAAACATTTCAAAGACACACTCAAGGCCTCCCTGAAGCCGCTTGACATTGACACGACCACCTGGGAAACGCTGGCACAAAACCATCCTACCTGGCGCTACCTCATCCACAAAGGCTGTCAAGTTCACAAAGCAAGGTATTTTGCTGAAGCACAACTTAAATGTGAGCTGTGCAAGTCCAGAGCCACCAGCACAACAACTACAGTGTCTACAATCAACTACAGTGTCTACACAAGTCTGTCCAATATGTGTCAGGATATTCCGTGCCCGAATTGGCCTGATCAGTCATCTTCGGACACACCGGTTCCAGCTTCAAAATGACTAAAGTTGTCAAGGTCCTCATCGATGACGATGGACAAACAACTAGTCTATGAAAGCTTCCTTTGTTCACAAAAAGGCTATGGCAGTCAGTGAGTCAATACCCTCGCAGTTTGTACGAGATATGAGTGAGTTCAATCAGAGAACCTGATCAGACACTGACACCTGCTGGTGATATCATCTGGTTAAACAGATCAGTAAGGTTAACTAACCACTGGTTATCATCACAAAATATGGGGGAAAAAAAAATCAGATTTACAATAAGCCAAGTATTTACATCATAAATATGTCAGTTAATTTATCACAGACATTACAGCACAAAAATGTTTAAACCAACTGATTAATGACAGGAAATAGCAAAACCACAGAAATTCAAACATGTTTTGGGCAGAGAACAGATTAAACACAATTAAACTGAGAATTTCATACGAAACATGAGCTGAGAGATAACGTTATCATGGAATCACAAGTGGCCACTCAGCCCATCAGAACTGTTCCAGCTTTATCAAGAAACAATCAAGTTAGTCCCATGTGTTTCCTTATGTCCTGGAATTTCTCTCTCCTTCTATTATTTAGCCAATTCCCTTTTAAAAACTGTGATTGAATCTGTATCTAATACCCTATCAGACATTGAAACATTGAAACATAGAAGATAGGAGCTGGAGAATGCCATTTAGCCCCTCAAGTCTGCTCCACCATTCATTGCAATCATGGTTGATCATCCAACTCAATAGCCTAATCCTGCTTTTTCCCCAAAACCTTTGATCTCATTCACCCCAAGTTAATCCCAATCGCCTGCATTTGGTCCATATCTCTCTATACCCATCTTACCCGTGTAACTGTCTAAATGCTTTTTAAAAGACAAAACTATACCTGCCTCTTGTACTGCCTCTTGTTTCAGACACTCACCATCCTCTGTGTGTGAAAGAATTGCCCCTCTGGACTCTTTTGTTTCTCTCCCCACTCACCTTAAATTTGTGGCCTCTAGTTTTAGACCCCCCTACCTTTGGGAAAAGATATTGATTATCTAGCTAATCTGTGCCCCTCATTATTTTATAGACCTCTATAAGATCACTTCTCAGCCTCCTTATAAAAAAGTCCCAGTCTATCCAGCCTCTCCTTATAACTCAAGACATCAAGTTCCAGTAATGTCTGAGTAAATCTTTTCTGCACTCTTTCTTAATATAATAATAATTAATAATATAATAGTTTAATAATATCCTTTCTATAATAGGATGACCAGAATTGCACACAGTATTCTAAGTGTGGCCTTACCAATGTCTTATACAACTTCAGCAAGACATCCCAACTCCTTTATTCAATGTTTTAACCAATGAAACCAAGCATGCTGAATGCCCTCTTCACCACTCTGCCCATCTGTGACTCCATTTTTGAGGAGCTGTGAATAAGTATTCCTAGATCTCTTTGTTTTGTAACTCTCCTTGAGTTATAAAGAGAGGCTGAATAGACAGGGGCTTCTTTCTCTGGAGCGTAAGAGGTTGAGGGGTGACATAGAACATAGAACATAGAACACTACAGCACAAACAGGCCCTTCGGCCCACAAGTTGTGCCGAACACATCAAAACCTACCCAGCCATAGACCTATCTATAACCCCCAATCCCATTGGATCCCATATACTCATCCAGAAGTCTTTTAAAAGACCCCAGCGAGTTCGCCTCGACCACCACCGACGGCAGCCGATTCCATTCACTCACCACCCTCTGAGTGAAAAACTTTCCCCTAGCATCCCCTCTGTACTTGCTTCCCTGCACCTTAAATCTGTGCCCTCTCGTCGCGACCATTTCAGCCCTGGGAAATAGTCTCTGAGAGTCCACCCTATCTATTCCTCTCAACATCTTGTAAACCTCTATCAGGTTGATAGAGATAGATAAATACTCCAAGGTGACCTCGGAGTATTGTGCGCAGTTCTGGTCGCCTCACTATAGGAAGGATGTGGAAGCTATTGAGAGAGTTCAGAGGAGATTTACAAGGATGCTGCCTGGATTGGGAGGCAGGCCTTATGAAGATAGGTTGAGGGAGCTGGGACTCTGCTCCCTGGAGAGACGTAGGTTGAGAGGCGACCTGATATATTAAAAGGAATAGATAGGGTGGATTCTCAGAGACTATTTCCCCGAGCTGAAATGGTCACTAGGAGAGGACACAGATTTAAGGTGCAGGGAAGCAAATACAAAGGGGATGTTAGGGGTAAGTTTTTCACTCAAGGGTGGTGAGTGAATGGAATCGGCTGCCGTCGGAGGTGGTAGAGGCGAACTCACTGGGGTCTTTTAAAAGACTTCTGGATGAGTATATGGGAACGAAAGGGATAGGGGGTTACAGATAGGTCTGTGGATTGGTAGATGTGATCGGTGCAACTCGTGGGCCAAAGGGCCTGTTTGTGCTGTAGTGTTCTATGTTCTATGTTGTTATAGAGGTCTATAAAATAAAGGGGCATAGACAAGGTAGATGGTCAATATCTTTTCTCAAAGGTAGAGGAATCTAAAACTAGAGGGCATACGTTTAAGGTGAGAGGGGAGAGATACAAAAGTGTCCAGAGGGGCAATTTTTTCACAGAGGGTGGTGAGTGTCTGGAACAAGCTGCCAGAGGTAGTAATAGAGGTGAGTACAATTTTGTCTTTTAAAAAGCATTTAGATAGTTACATGGGTAAGATGGGTACAGAGAGGCATAGAAATTGAGGGGTGATAAATCGAGAGCTGAAGAGCCTGTACTAATGTTCTATGTTCTATGGACAAGTTGGGCCAAATGGCCTGTTTCCATGCTGTAAAACTCTGTGACTCTATGACTCTCACCAACAGCCTACTATTAATTGAGTAAATCTTGCCCTGGTTCAATCTACCAAATGCATCATCTCGCACTTATCTAAATCAAACTCCATCTGCCATTCATAAAACATAGAATATTACAGCGCAGTACAGGCCCTTCGGCCCTCGATGTTGCGCTGACCAATGGAACCAATCTAATGACCCTCTAACCTAAACTATTCCAATGCCATCATATGCCTATCCAATGACCATTTATATGTCCTTAAACTTGGCAAGTCCACAACTGCTGCAAGCAGGTCATTCCACACCCTTACTACTCTCTGAGCAAAGAACCTACCTCTGACATCCATCCTATATTTATCACCCTTCAATTTAAAGCTATGTCCCCTTGTGTTAGCCATCATCATTCAAGAAAAAAGGCTCTCACTGTCCACCCTCTCTAATCCTCTGATTATCTTGTATGCCTCAATTAAGTCACCTTTTAACCTTCTTCTAACAAAAACAACCTCAAGTCCCGCAGCCTCTCCTCATAAGACCTTCCCACCATACCAGGCAACATTCTGGTAAACCTCCTCTGCACCCACTGGTCCAACTGATCAAGATCCCATTGGTACCAAAAGAGAAAATGCTGGAAAATCTCTGTAGGTCTGGCAGCATCTGTAAGGAGAGAAAAGAACTTTCATTTCAAGTCCAGATGACACTTTGTCAAAACTAAAAGGCACAGAAAATGGGAGATATTTATACTGTAGGGTGGGGGAATGAAAGATGACTCATAGCCACAAAACCCAGTGGAAAAGATTGCTAGGGGAAAGGCTGCTAATGGCAGTCCATAGATAGAATAAATGGTGTGAATGGCCAAATGGCAGAGAAGCTAAAATGAAGAAGTTGGGGGGAGTGGGGTGCAGCGAGGACAGCTCTCTATGGGCTGCCATTGGCAATCTTTTCCCCTAGTTTTTGTGGCTATGACTCATCGTTCATTTCCTCCCCCTGCATAGAACATAGATAATAGAACATTACAGCACAAACAGGCCCTTCGGCCCACGAGTTGCGCCGATAACAACTATATCTACCAATCCACAGACCTATCTATAACCCCCTATCCTATTCTTTTCCATATACTCAACCAGAAGTCTCTTAAAAGACCCCAGCGAGTTAGCCTCTACCACCTCCAACGGCAGCCGATTCCATTCACTCACCACCCTCTGAGTGAAAAACTTACCTCTAACATCCCCTCTGTATTTGCTTCCCTGCACCTTAAATCTGTGTCCTCTTGTAGTGACCATTTCAGCTCAGGGAAATAGTCTCTGAGAGTCCACCCTATCTATTCCTCTGAACATTTTATAAACCTCTATCAGGTCGCCTCTCAACCTACGTCTCTCCAGTGAGAAGAGTCCCAGCTCCCTCAACCTATCTTCATAAGGCCTGCCTCCCAATCCAGGCAGCATCCTTGTAAATCTCCTCTGCACTCTCTCAATAGCCTCTACATTCTTCCTATAGTGAGGCAACCAGAACTGCACACAATACTGTGTGCAGTTCTGGCCCCCGCATTATAAGAAAGATGTGGAGGCATTGGAGAGGGTACAGAGGAGGTTTACCAGGATGTTGCCTGGTATGGAGGGCAGGTCTTATGAGGAGAAGCTGAGGGATTTGAGGTTGTTTTCGTTGGAAAGAAGGCGGCTAAGAGGAGACCTTATTGAAACATATAAGATGATTAGAGGTTTAGATAGGGTGGACAGTGATAGCCTTTTTCCTAGGTTGGAGAAAGCTAGCACGAGGGGACATAGCTTTAAATTAAGGGGTGATAGTTACAGGACGGATATCAGAGGTAGGTTCTTTACCCAGAGGGTGGTTAGGGTATGGAATGCCCTGCCTGCGGCAGTTGTAGATGCGCCAAGTTTAGTGGCGTTTAACGAAAAGGGAATGGTTTAGTTTGGAGGGTCATTGCTTTTTCCTAATTGGTCGGCGCAACATCGAAGGCCAAAGGGCCTGTTCTGCGCTGTAATGTTCTATGTTCTATGTTCTATGTAGTCCAAGTGAGGTCTGACAAGGGTCCTATTGAGCTGCATCATTACCTTCTGACTCCTAAACTCTATTCCTCGGTTAATGAAGGCCAGTACACCGTATGCCTTCTTGACCACTTCCTCCACCTGTGAGGCTGATTTAAGAATCCTATGGACCCGGACCCCGAGATCCTTCTGCTCTACAACACAGCTAAGACTCCTACCCCTTATATTGTACTCCTACAGTTTAAATATCTCTCACTTTCTATGTCTTTTAAATTTGACAAAGGGTTGTCTAGACTCAAAATATCAGTTCTTTTCTCTTCTTACAGATGCTGCCAAACCTGCTGAGATTTTCCAACATTTTCTCTTTTTGTTTCCGATTTCAGCATCTGCAGTAATTTGCTTTTATTTAGATTCCATTGCAATCCTAGATAGCCTTCTTCACTGTCCACTACATCACCAATCTTGGTGTCATCTGTAAACTTACTAACCATTCTTCCTAAATTTTCATCCAAATCATTAATAGAAATGACAAATAGCAGTGGACCTAGTACCAATCCCTGAGGCACAACACTGGATGTGATTGTCTATACAGTTTGTGCATTCTTCCTGTGCCTGCGAGAGTTTCCTCCGGGTGCTCCAGTTTCCTCCCAAAGTCCAAAGAAAGATTAGGTTGATTGGCCATGCTAAATTGCCCCTTGGTGTCAGGGGGATGCACAGTAAGAAGTCTCACAACACCAGGTTAAATTCCAACAGATTTATTTGGTAGCACAAGCTTTCGAAGCACTGCCCCTTCATCAGGTGAATGGGGGTGAGGTGCAGTGAGGGTGAGAGGCAGTTGGTAGGTGAGAGGCAGTGGATGAGGACAATGGATGGGTGACTCACCTCATGAAGGGGCAGTGCTCCGAAAGCTTGTGCTACCAAATAAACATGTTGGACTTTGACCTGGTGTTATGAGATTTGTCATTGTGCTTACCCCAGTCCAATGCTGGCATCTCTACGTCAGGAGGATTAGCAGTGTAAATACATGAGGTTATGGAGATAGGGCCTGGGTGGGATTGTTGTCAGTAAAGGCTTGATGGGCTGAATGGCTTCTTTCAGCACTGTGAGATTCAATGGTTCTATTCTAAGTCTTTTTCACTATTTTCCAATCTGGGATGTTTTGGAAAATTGCAATCAATGTATCTGTTATTCTAGCAGCAAATGTGGTTACAATCTTAAGATGAAATCCAGCCTGGGAACTTGGCCGCTTTTCATTCTAATAATTTTCTCATTGTATTTTCCTTTTGTGATTGTAATTGTTTTAGTTACAGAACCTTCCAGATCCATAATCTCTACCACCTAAAGGGACAGAGGGAACAAATATCTGGGAACACCAACACTTGAAGATTCCCCCCAAAGGCACTCACCATCATTCCTTCACTGTCACCGGTACACATCCATGGATGAATGACAAAAGGTTCTTCTCCAAGTGAGCTTACAGATGGTGAGGGATGTATGGGCAGTGATGGGTTTGAGGAGCAATGGGGATGTGGGAAAGGATGAGGGAGTGAGGAGGGCATGAAGAATGGTGAGAAATGGAGGGGCTGTGACTGAGAAGGAGGGAATGAGAGGCGCAGTGAGGGAAGTGGGGGTGAGGAGTGGTGAGGGGCAGGGGTGAGAGGGGTAGTGTGGGTGAGGGGCAGAGGGTGAGTGAGGACAGCGAGTGGCAGTGAGGAGGATGAGTGGCAGTGGGGGAGGGGGCGAGAGGCAGTACGGGTAGCAAGTGTGAGGGGCAGTGGGGTGAGGAACAGTGGGGATAAGGGGCATTTGGCTGAGGTGCAGTGGAGGTGAAGGGCAGTAGGGAAAGGAGAGTGGGGGTGAGGGGCATTGGGGGTGAGGGGCAGTGGGGATGAGGGACAGGGTGAGGGGCATTGGGGTGAGGAGCAGTGGGGATGAGACAGTGGATGAGGGGCAGTGGGGAAGTGAGGGGCAGTGGGGGAGGAACAGTGGGTGAGGGGCATTGAGGGTGAGGGGCATTGGGGGTGAGGGGCAGTGGGGATGAGGGACAGTGAGGATGAGGGACAGTGAGTGAGGGGCATTGGGGGAGAGGGACAGTGGGGATGAGAGATAGTGTGTGAAGGACAGTGGGAAAGTGAGGGGCAGTGGGGGAGGGACAATGAGGAGTGAGGGGCAGTGGGGCAAGGGGCAGTAGGAGTGAGGAGCAGTGGGGGAGTGAGAGTCAGTTGGGGAGGGGCATTGGGTAAGTGGCAATGATTGAGGGGCAGTGAGTGAGGCAAGCGGTGCTTTGGACGTACCTGTTCGATGGTGAGCGGGGTGCTGATCTCCTCTCCCCTCAGGATGATGGAACGTTGCGTTAGAAGTTCCGCAAGTTGGAAAGAATCTAAACCCAACAACTCACTGACATTGCTGAGCACTGTGAGTGAACAGGAGAGAGAGAAACGGGGAGGGTGAGGGAAGGTGGGGGGGAGAGAGAGAGAGAGAATGGGAAAGTGGGTGGGGAAGAGAGCGGGGGAGAAGGAGAGAGAAAACAGAGTAGGGAGAGTGGGGGAGGAGAGGGGGGGAGAGAGGAGAGACAGAGAGAGAGAAACGGGGAGGAGGAGAAAAAGAGACAAAACAGGGAGGATGCAGGGGAGAGAGAGGGAGGGAACAGAGGGATGGGAGAGACAAAAAAAAGCAAGGGGAGAGAAGGAGAGAGGACAGAATGGGAGGGTGGGGGGGACAGAGAGGACAGAGGGAGAGACAGAGAATGAGGAGGGGTGGGGGCAGAGAGACAGAGGGAGAGACAGGAATGAGGAGGGTGGGGGGGGACAGAGAGACAGAGGGGAGGACAGAGAATGGGAAGGTGGGGGGGGGGAAGGGGCGAGACAGAGAGATGGAGAGAACACGAAGGGTTGGGGGGGGGGGACAGAGAGAGAATGGAGAGAGAGAGGGAGGGAGGGGAGAAGGAGAGAGAGAATGGAGAGAGAGAGGGAGGGGAGAAGGAGAGAGAGAAGGGAGAGAGGGAGGGAGGGGAGAAGGAGAGAGAGAATGGAGAGAGAGAGGGAGGGGAGAAGCAGAGAGAGAATGGAGAGAGAGAGGGAGGGGAGAAGGAGAGAGAGAATGGGAAGGGTTGGCAGGGGGGAAAACAGAGAGAGCAAAAGTGGGGGTAGAATGATGGAGGAAGAAAGGAAGAGAGTTACTGCTTGGTCCACATTACTAAGCAGAAAGATATTTCTGTACCTAACCCTGCCTCAGCTTCCAGCAATACTGAACACTCTTGATCCCTTACCCCACCTACCTTCTTTAGTGGATATCTGAGCACCCCCAGCAGTGATGAACTCAATGTTTCCAAGCTGTAACACTGCGGACAGCAACTTGAAAACATCATGGATTTCCTCGCTGTCAAACTCCATTATCAAGAGAGCATCCTGGGGAGAGGGAAACATTCACAAATAATTCATCTCACATAGGACACAGTCCACCACATTCATAGAACATAGAACACTACAGCACAAACAGGCCCTTCGACCCACAAGTTGCGCTGATCATACCCATACCTACTAGGCCGTAGAACTATCTGTAATTCCCAATCCCATTTAATCCCATGTACTCATCCAGAAGTCTCTTAAAAGACCCCAGCGAGTTCGCCTCCACCACTACCAATGGCAGCCGATTCCATTCACTCACCACACTCTGAGTGAAAAACCTACCCCTAACATCTCCTCTGTACTTGCTTCCCAGCACCATAAATCTGTGTCCTCTCGTAGCAACCATTTCAGCCCTGGGAAATAACCTCCGAGAATCCACCCTATCTATCTATATATAGGTTTATAAAATGTTGAGTGGAATAGATAGGGTGGACTCTCAGAGACTATTTCCCCGAGCTGAAATGGTCACTACGAGAGGACACAGATTTAAGGTGCAGGGAACCAAATACAAAGGAGATGTCAGGGGTAGGTTTTTCACTCAGAGGGTGTTGAGTGAATGGAACCGACTGCCGTCGGAGGTTGTTGAGGCAAACTCGCTGGGGTCTTTTAAGAGACTCCTGGATGAGTATATGGAAAAGAATAGGATGGGGGGTTATAGATAGGTCTGTGGATTGGTAGATGTGATCGGCGCAACTCGTGGGCCGAAGGGCCTGTTTGTGCTGTATTGTTCTATGTTCTATGTATTCCTCTCAACATTTTATAAACTTCTATCAGGTCGCCTGTCAACCTTCGTCTCTCCATGGAGGAGTCGCAGCTCCCTCAACCTATCTTCATAAGGTATGCCCCCCAATCCAGGCAACATCCTTGTAAATCTCCTCTGCACCCTCTCAATAGCTTCCACATCCTTCTTATAGTGAGGTGACCAGAACTGCGCACAGTACTCCAAGTGGTGTCTGACAAGGGTCTTATAAAGTTGCAGCATTACCTCCCAACTCCTAAACTCAATCCCTTGATTAATGAAGGCCAGTACACAGTAAACCTTCTTGACCACATCCTCCACCTGCGAGGCTGATTTAAGAGTCCTATGGACCCGGATCCCAAGATTCTTCTGCTCCTCAACACTGCTAAGACTCCTACCCTTGATATTGTACTCCTTCATCCCATTATTCCTGCCAAATGGACCACTACACATTTATCTGCGTTGAAGTCCATCAGCCACTTCTCTGCTCAGTCTTGCATCCTATCTATGTCTTGCTGCAACTTCAGACATCCCTCCAGACTATCCACAACACCACCAACCTTCGTATCATCAGCGATTCATAAGAACATAAGAACTAGGAGCAGGAGTCGGCCATCTGGCCCAGAGTCTGCTCCACCATTCAATAAGATCATGGCTGATCTTTTTGTGGACTGAGCTCCATTTACCCACCCGTTCACCATAATCCTTAATTCAAAAATTTATCTATCCTTGCCTTTAAAAACATTCAGTGAGGTAGCCTCAACAGAACAGGGAATTCCACAGATTCACAACCCTTTGTGTGAAGAAGTTTCTCCTCAACTCAGTCCTATATCTGCTTTCCCTTATTTTGAGGCCATGCCCCCTAGTTCTAGTTTCACCTGCCAGTGGAAACAACTTCCCTGCTTCTATATTATCTATTCCCTTCATAATTTTATATGTTCCTATAAGATATCCCCTCATTCTTCTGAATTCTAATGAGTATGGGCTATAAGCCAACCTCTCAATTCCAGAATCAATCCCGTGAATCTCCTCTGCATTCCCTCCAGTGCCAGTATATCCTTTCTCAAGTAAGGAGACCAAAACTGTACACAGTACTCCAGGTGTGGCCTCAGCAGCATCTTATACAACTGAAACATAAGCTCGCTGGTTTTAAACTCCATTCCTCTAACAATGAAGGACAAAATTCCATTTGCCTTCTTAATTACCTGCAAATTAATTCCTTGAGATTCCTGCACACGGGCACCCAGGTCCCTCTGCACAGCAGCATGCTGCAATTTTTTACCATTTAAATAATAGTCCATTTTGCTGTTATTCTTATCAAAAAAGATGACCTCACATTTACCAACATTGTACTCCATCTGTCAGACCCTCATCCACTCACTTAGATTAGGTGTATCCCTTTGCAGATTTACAGCATCCTCTGCAGACTTAACTCTTCTACCCATCTTAGTGTTATCTGCAAATTTTACACTTAGTCCACAACTCCAAATCATCTGTGTAAATTAACCCTAACCCTAACCCTAATGCACACCTCTAGTCACTGATCGCCAACCAGAAAAAAACCCATTTACCCCTACTCTTTGCTTTCTGTTAGTTAACCAATCCTCTATCCATGCTAATACATTACCCATAACACTGCGCACCTTTATCTTATGTAGCAGTCTTTGGTGCGGCACCTTGTCAAACGCCTTCCGGAAATCCAGATATACCACATCCACAGGTTCCCCATTGTCCACTGTACATGTAATTTTCTCAAAGAATTCCACCAAATTAGTCAAACATGACTTGCCCTTCATGAACCTATGCCATGTCTTACCAATGGGACTATTTATATCCAGATGTCTCACTATTTCTTCCTTGGTGATAGATTCAAGCATTTTCCCTACTACAGAAGTTAAGCTAACCGGCCTATAGTTACCTGTCTTTTGTCTACTTCCTTTTTTAAACAGTGGCGTCACATTTACTGTTTTTCAATCTGCAGGAAACACCCCAGAATTTTAGTAAATTACCATTAGTGCATTTGCTAATTCTCCTGCCATCTCTTTGAGTACCATGGGATGCATTCCATCAGGACCAGGAGACTTGTCTACCTCTAGCCCCATTAACTTGCCCAATACTACCTCTTTCGTGATAATGATAGTTTCTAGGTTCTCACCTGCCATAGCCTTCCTGTCATCAATTTTTGGCATATTATTTGTGTTTTCCACTGCAAAGGCTAACACAAAATACCTGTTCAATGCCTCGGCCATTTTCTCATTTCCAGTTATTAAATTCCCCTTCTCGTCTTCTAAAAGACCAATGTTTACTTTCGCCATTCTTTTTTGTTTTTTATATTTTTTAGAAACTTTTGCTATCTGCTTTTATATTCTCAGCTACTTTATTCTCATAATCCATCTTAGCTTTCTTCGTGGCTTTCTATTGACCTTTAAAGATTTCCCAATCTTCTAGGTTCCCACTAATCTTTGCTACTTTGTATGCATTTTCTTTCAATTTGATAACCTCCTTTATTTCCTTAGGATTACCTCTTTTTCTACAGTCCTTCCTTATATTTTTGCTGGGCACTGTGAAAGATCACTTTGAAAGTCAACCATTGTTCCTCAATTGTCCCACCATAAAGTTTTTGCTCCCAGCACAAGACACTGGTATTGGTTTTTATCTTCTTACGCTCCATCTATATTTTAAATTCAACTATACTGTGATCGCATCTTCCAAGGGGATCCCTAACTGCAAGATCATTAATTATTCCTGTCTCATTACACAGGACCATATCTAGGATAACTTGCTCCCTTGTCAGTTCCATTATATACTGTTCAAGGAAGCTATCAGAGATACATTCTATGAACTCTTCCTCAAGGCTGCCTTGACGATCAATTGTAGATTAAAATCCCCCTTGATCATTGCTGTACCAGTTTTACACGCATCAGTTCTTTCTTTGTTTATTCCTCGACCACGGTGATGTCACTATTTGGCGGCCTATAGACTACACCTGTCAGTGATTTTTTCTCCTCTTTCTAATTTCCACCCAAATAGATTCAACCTTTTTTCCATCGAACCTATATCACCTCTCACTACCGCCCTGATATCATCGTTAAATATCAGAGCTACACCATCTCCCTTACCTTCCTGTCGGTCCCTCTGATATCCCTGGATATTCAACTCCCAGTCGTGACCATCCTGCAACCTTGTCTCTGTAATGGCCACCAAATCATACTCATCTGCAATGATTTGTGCCGTCAACTCATTTCCCTTGTTTCCAATGCTATAAGCATGCCAGTAAAATGAGCTTATGCTAGTTTTTGTATCTTCTTTTTGAATTCTAACATTTCCATTAATAACATCCCTAAGCTTTCCTTCTTTTTAACTTTTTTCTTGATTTTTGATGTAGCTGGAACCTTCTTCCCACATTTTGTCCTTGCTCCCTCCTTTTCAGACTCCTTACATAGGTTCCCATCTCCCTAGCATATTAGTCTAAACCCTCCACAACTGCTCTAACAAACATTCTCCTGGGAGCCCCTCTCCCTGGGCTACTGTCCCTCCCCCAGGGCCAGGACATCTCCCTATGGGACAGGACACCTTCGCATAGGCTACAGCTCCACCCCAGGTGATATACTCCCAAAGAACAAAGAACAAAACAGCACGGGAAACAGGCCCTTAGGTCCAACAAGCCCACGCCGCCACCTCAATGTTCCCACTTCTACCCGCGATCCCTGTCCATGTTTATAGATCTATGGATTAAAAACCAAATTTGAGACAATTTAGGGAGAATTTGTTCTGCCAATCAGCCTAAGAGCACATCTTTGGGATGTGGGAGGAAACTGGAGCACCCGGAGAAAACCCACGCAAGCATGGGGAGAATGCGCAAACTCCCACAGACACAGGCCCAAATCCATGTATCTGCACAGCACAGCGATAGTCACTGAGCAGTCGTGTTGCCCATCAAATGGACCAGGTCAAGCGTACACTAACGATGTGAAGCACTAGGATACTCTCGAAAAATCCAAGAGCAGCCCTCTCACGACCCATTGTGTGTATGCCCCTCGTTAGACAAGGCAGACCGAAGTACCTGTAGGATAAAACAAATGCATCAATATCATCGACAATTTACACACTTCCCAGGGACTCCCAAGGCTCATGATCTCTATTTTAAATCAGTTTTCTATACCCCTCCATTCCCATTCTGTTCATGTGCCCATCTAAGTATCTCTTAAATAACTCCAGAGTGCCTACCTCCATCACTTTACTTGGCAATGCATTCCATATCCCCACCACGCTCTGCACGAAAAAACTCCCTCTAGCATCCAAATTATACCTTACCCCGCCGTACCCTAAGCCCATGACCCCTCGTGTATTTGAGTCCATCCTAGGAAAAAGCTTAACCCTGTTTATTCTATCTATACCCCTCATAATCTTGTACACCTCTATTAGATCTCCTCTAAGTCTACGTCTTTCTAAGGAAAACAGTCCCAATTTGCCTAACCTCTCCTCGTAACTCAGACCTTCCATACCAGGCAGCATCCTGGTAAACCTCCTCTGCACTCTCTCCAGAGTCTCCACGTCCTTCCCGTAGTAAGGCAACCAGAACTGGATGCAGTATTCCAAATGAGGTCTAACCAATGTTTTATACAACTGCAACATTAAAGGCCAGCTCTTGTACTCTATACCCCTTCCTATAAAGGCTAGCATACCATATGCTTTCTTCACAATCTTCTCCTTTTCCCCAAGGAGGTGTTCTTGGGGAAAAGTACTGAAGGAAGGTGGCGGATTTTCAAGGAATGTTTGTCTGGAGCTCTGCACGACAATGTTCTGGTGACACAAGGACGTTTTGGTAGGTCAAGAGGACTGTGGTTCTCTTCACACAAACCGCGGTTTGTGATGAACCTAGGTTCATCACAAAGGTTGTGATGAACCTAGTTAGGAAGGAAAGAAAGTTGTACAATAGGTTCAGGGAGCTAGAAGATGTTAAGGATCTGGAGGCACATAAGACTTGTAGAAGGGAGCTTAAAAAGGAAATTAGAAGAGCCAGAAGGGATCACAAGAAGGCTTTGGTGGGTAGGATTAAGGAGAATCCCAAGGCATTCTATAAATATGTGAAAAGTAAAAGGATGAGAAGAGAAGGGATAGGACCTATAAAACGTGAAGGAGGAAAAATCTGTGTGGAACCAGAAGAAATGGCAGAGGTGCTTAATAAATACTTTGCCTCGGTATTCACAGTGGAGAGTGATCTGGGGGGGTTGTACTACAGGATTGCGGCAAACTGAAAAGATTGAGTATGTGGACATTAAGAAAGACAAGTTGTTGGAACTGTTAAATTCCATCAAGTCGCCGGGTCCAGATGGGATGTACCCCAGGTTACTGTGGGAGGTGAGGGAAGTGATTGCAGAGCCCCTGGCGATGATCTTTGCGTCGTCGATGGAGACGGGAGAGGTTCCGGAAGATTGGAGGATTGGGAATGTGGTATCTATTTTCAAGAAGGGGAATAGGGATAGCCCGGGCAATTACCAACCAGTGAGTCTAACAGGTATAGTGCCGGATGACTGGAGGATAGCAAATGTTGTCCCATTGTTCAAGAAGGGGAAGAGAGACTTTCCGGGGAATTATAGACCAGTGAGTCTTACTTCTGTTGTGGGCAAAGTACTGGAAAGAATTATTAGGGATAGGATTTATAGTTATTTAGAGAGAAATGAATTGATTGGGGATAGTCAGCATCACTTTGTGAAGGATAGGTCGTGCCTTACTAACCTTATTGAGTTTTTTGAAAAAGTGACCAAAGAGGTGGATGGGGGTAAGGCAGTTGACGTGGTATATATTGACTTTAGTAAGGCATTCGATAAGGTGCCCCATGGAAGGCTTCTGCAGAAAATGCAGATGTATGGGATTGAGGGTGATTTAGTTAATTGGATTAGGAATTGGCTAGCAGATAGAAGACAGAGGGTGGTGGTTGATGGAAATATTCATCGTGGAGTTAGGTTACAAGTGGTGTACCTCAGGGATCTGTTTTGGGGCCCCTGCTGTTTGTAATTTTTATAAATGATCTGGATGAGGGTATTGAAGGATGGATTATTAAATTTGCGGATGACACCAAAGTCGGAGGAGTGGTAGATAGTGAAGAGGGGTATTATAGTTTGCAGAGAGACTTGGACAAGTTGCAGAGCTGGGCCGAGAGGTGGCAAATGGAGTTTAATGTGGAAAAGTGTGAGGTAATTCACTTTGGCAGGAATAACAAATGTGTAGAGTATAGGGCTAATGGTAGGACTCTTAATAGTGTTGATGAACAGAGGGATCTTGGTGTATATGTGCATAGATCCCTGAAAGTTGGCAATCAAGTCGATAAGGTTGTTAAGAAGGCATATGGAGTCTTGGCTTTTATTGGTAGGGGGATTGAATTTCGGAGCCGCAACGTCATGTTGCAACTGTACAAAACTCTAGTGCGGCCGCACTTGGAGTATTGTGTGCAGTTCTGGTCCCCACGTTATAAGAAAGATGTGGAGGCATTGGAGAGGGTACAGAGGAGGTTTACCAGGATGTTGCCTGGTATGGAGGGCAGGTCTTATGAGGAGAGGCTGAGGGATTTGAGGTTGTTTTCGTTAGAAAGAAGGCGGCTAAGAGGAGACCTTATTGAAACATATAAGATGATCAGAGGTTTAGATAGGGTGGACAGTGATAGCCTTTTTCCTAGGATGGAGAAAGCTAGCACAAGGGGACATAGCTTTAAATTAAGGGATGGTAGTTATAGGACTGATGTCAGAGGTAGGTTCTTTACCCAGAGGGTGGTAAGGGTATGGAATGCCCTGCCTGCTGCAGTTGTAGATGCGCCAAGTTTGGGGGCATTTTTATACTCTTAGTAGGTCTACCCTTTATCATATACCTCCCCCCGACATTCTTTCTCCTGAAATGCATCACCTCACATTTATCAGGATTGAATTCAATCTGCCATCTATCTGCTCAAGCCACCAGCTTATCTATGTCCTGCTGCATCGCCTGACAATGCTCCTCACTATCCACAAGTCTAGCCATCTTTGTATCGTCTGCAAACTTGCTGATCACTCCACTTACTCCCTCTTCCAAGTCATTTATATATATTATAAATAGAAGAGGTCTCAGTACCGAGCCGCGCTGCACACCACTAGTGACCGACCTCCAGCTAGAGAAATACCCTTCCACTATTACTCTCTGTCTCCTATTACTAAGCCAGTTACTTATCCATCTAGCTACGTGTCCTTGTATCCCAAGAGCCTCGACCTTTTCAACTAACCTCCCATGAGGGACTTTGTCAAACGCCTTACTGAAATCCATATAGACGACATCAACGGCTCGCCCTTCATTGACCATTTTCGTAACCTTCTCAAAAAATTCTACCAGATTCGTAAGGCACGACCTCCCCTTAACAAAGCCATGCTGTGTATTGCTAATCAGATTGCAATGCTCTAAGTGCCTATACATCCTATCTCTAAGAATCCCCTCCAACAGCTTCCCTACCACTGACGTCAAACTCACCGGCCTATAATTTCCACGGTTAACCCTACTATCCTTTTTAAACAACGGTATAACATTAGCTATTCTCCAGTCCTCTGAGACCTCACCTGTGTCCAAAGAAGAGCCAAAGATTTGCGTCAGAGGCCCAGCAATTTCACATCGCTCCTCCCTAAGCAGCCTGGGATAAATGCCATCAGGCCCCGGAGATTTATCAGTTTTAATACTACCTAGAAGCTCTAACACTTCCTCCCTCAGTATGGATATTTCCCTCAATTCGTCTTCAGCTCCCTTAGAGACAGGAGCTGTCAACAAGCCCCTCTCCTTCATGAATACAGACGCAAAGTATTCATTCAGGATCTCCCCCATTCCCTCGGGCTCTAAGCACAGTTCCCCTCCTCTGTCCCTAAGAGGTCCAATTTTTCCTCTAACCACCTTTTTATTCCTAACATAGGAGTAAAAAGCTTTTGGATTTACCTTAATCCTATCCACCAAAATCATTTCATGCCCCCTTTTTGCTCTTCTAACTCCCCGTTTGAGCTCCCTCCTACTCTCTCTATATTCCTACAACCCTCTCTCCATTCCTATGAAGAATGACCTATCAAGTCCTAACCAAGTCCTCAATATCTCTAGTAATCCATGGCTCTCTAATCCTACCTTTCCCATCTTTCCTCTTAGTCGGCACGTCTTTCTCGCAACATTTTCAGTATTCCCTTGAAAGAATCCCACATACCTCGCATGGACTTACCCTCAAACAACCGTTCCCAATCAGTTTCCATAAGTTCCTGCCTAATCCGACTGTAGTTAGACCTTCCCCCAATTTAGCACCCTGCCCCTAGGGCAACAAGCATCCTTTTCCATCTGTATCCTAAAGTAGACAGAATTGTGGTCACTATTAGCCACATGTTCCCCTACTACAACATCAACGACCTGGCCTGGCTCATTACTCAGAACTAAATCCAATATAGCCCCTTCTCTAGCCGGGCTAGCCACATACTGTTCCAACGATCCTTCCAGTACACATTTTACAAATTCCACATTTTACAAACTCCCTTTCCTATTGGCCATGACTCCCCTACATGGGCCATCACCTGTTGAGAAAACAAGGTTCAGTTGGGTTGCTTGAAAGTTACAAGGTAGCTAGGAATGAACATAGAACATAGAACATAGAACACTACAGCACAAACAGCCCTTCGGCCCACAAGTTGTGCCAAACACATCAAAACCTACCCAGCCATAGACCTATCTATAACCCCCAATCCCATTGGATCCCATATACTCATCCAGAATGAGTTTGAAAAAAGGGCTTAGGAGAGCTAGGAGGGGCATGAGATGTCCTTGACAGGTCAGATATAGGAAAACTCCAAGGCATTTACTCTTATGTGAAAAATAAAAGAATGATCAGGGTGAGGTTAAGGCCAGTCAAGGATAGTTGTGGGAACTTGTACATGGGGTCAGAAGAGATAGGTGAGGTGATGAATGAATATTTTTCTTCAGTGTTTACTAAGGAGAGGGGCCATGTTTTTGAGGATGAGAGTGTGATACAAACTGATGGGATGGAGAAGGTAAATGTAGTGAGGGAAGATGTATTAGCAATTTTGAAAAAAAACCTGAGGATGGATAAGTCCCCTGGGCCAGATGGGATACATTCTATGATTCTTTGGGAGGCAAGGGATCAGATTGCAGAGCCTTTAGCTTTGATCTTTGATTCCTCACTGTCCACGGGAATTGTGCCAGAGGACTGGAAAGTGGTGAATGTTATTCCTCTCTTCAAGAAAGGAAATAGGAATGACCTTGGTAATTATAGGCCAGTTAGTCTTACTTCAGTGGTCAGTAAGTTAATGGGAAAGGTTCTGAGAGATAGGATTTATGACCATTTGAAAAGATGCAGTTTAATCCAGGATAATCAACACAATTTCGTGATGGGCAAGTCCTGCCTCACAAATTTGACTGAATTCTTTAAGGAGGTAACTAAGTGTGTAGACTAAGATAGAGCAGTTAATGTCATATACATGGATTTTAGTGAGGCTCATGAAGAAAGTAAGAAGGCATGGGATAGAAGGAAATTTGGCTGATTGGATAAGTAACTGGCTGTCTCATCAAAGACAGAGGGTGGTGGTGGAAGGAAAATTTTCAGACAGGAGGCCAGTTACCAGCGGTGTACCACAGAGATCAGTGCTGGGTTCTCTGCTAGAAATAGAATAGAAATAGAAACCTATAGTGCAGAAAGAATCCACTTGGACCATTAAGTCTGCACAATCCCATCCAGACCCTACCCCCTTATATCCCTACTATTTTACCTGCTTATCCCTCTAACATATGCATCTCCGTACACTAAGAGGCAATTTTTAGCATAGCCAACCAACCTAACCTGCATATCTTTGGACTGTGGGAGGAAACCGGAGCATCCGGAGGAAACCCATGTACACATGAGCAGAATGTGCAAACTTCACATAGACAATGACCCAAGCCGAGAATCGAACCCAGGACCCTGATGCAGTGAAGCAATAGTGATAACCACTGTGCTACTGTGCCGCTCCCTCAATTTTGAAAAATCTGAGAGTCGATAAGTCCCCTGGGCCAGATGGGATACATCCTAGGATACTTTTGGAGACAAGGGATGAGACTGCGGTGCCTTTAGCTTTGCTCTTTGGGTCCTCACTGTCCATGGTTATTGTGCAAACAGATTTATTTGTAGCAAATGTCACAAGCTTTCAGGACAGCCTGTCCCTTCATCAGTTGGCTGGGAGTTCATGTCACACTCTGTAACTCCCACAACTTGCATGGACTTGCATAATCTCACTAACTGTCCTGTCTGGAAACAATACACATCTTTTAACCTGTGTGTAAAGCTCTTTCCACTCACATTGTCTGTACCTTTAAGAATTGATTTGCTGTAAAGACTCACATTCCAATCATTATGCATATAAATTGAGTTTGTGTCTTTGTGTCAATTTTATGAGCAGAACTTCCAGCCATCTGACAAAGGGACAGGCTGTCCTGAAAGCTTGCAGCGTTTGCGACAAATAAATCTGTTTGGACTTTAAATTGGTGTTGTGAGATTTCTTTGTGTTTTACCTCAGTCCAATGGCGGCATCTCCACATCACGGCGATTGTGCCAGAGGACTGGAGAGTGGCAAATTTGCTGTTCTTCTCTTCAAGAAAGGAATGCTATTTGTGATTTTTATCAATGACTTGGAAGAGGAGGCTGAAGGATGGGTTAGTAAATTTGCTGACAACACCAAGATTAGTGGAGTAGTGGATGAGGTGGAGGGCTCTTGTAAGCTGCAAAGAGACATTGATAGGATGCAGAGCTGGGCTGGAAAGTGGCAGATGGAGTTTAACCCTGATAAGGGCAAGGTGATTCATTTTGGTAGGACAAACTTGAACATGGATAATAGGGTCAACGGCAGAGATCTGAGGAATGTGGAGGAATAAAGAGATCTTCGGGTTCATATCCACAGATCTCTGAAGGATGCCACTCTGAATAGAGCCATGAAGAAAGCTTACAGTATGTTAGCGTTTAGTAACAGGGCGTTTGAGTTTAAGAGCTGCAACTATACAATACCTTTGTGAGACCACATTTGGAATATTGTGTGCAGTTCTGGTCACCTTACTATAAGAAGCATTGGAGAGAGAGCAGAGGAGATTTACCAGGATGCTGCCTGGTTTGGAGGGTAGGTCTTATGAGGAAAGGTTGAGGGAGCTGGGGCTTTTCTCTTTAGAGTGGAGGAAGATGAGAAGCGACTTAATAGAGGTTTATAAGATGATGAAGAGGATAGATAGAGTGGATATTTAGAGACTATTTCCTTCGATGGATGTAGCTGTTACTAGGGTGCATAACTATCAGGTTCATGGTGGGAAATATAGGAGAGATGTCCAAGATAGCGTCTTTACTCAGAGAATGGCTGAGGTGTGGAATGTACTTCCTGCTGTGATAATGGAGTCAGACCCTTTAGGAATTTTCAAGCAGTTACTGGATAGGCACATGGAGCACACCAGAATGATGAGGTTTGGGATAGCTTGATCTTAGAACATAGAACATAGAACATAGAACAATACAGCACAGAACAGGCCCTTCGGCCTTCGATGTTGTGCCGACCAAAATAAAAAGCAATGCCCCTCCAAACTAAACCATTCCCTTCTCTTCCATATACTTATCAATTAACCTCTTAAACGCCACCAAACTTGGCGCATCTACAACAGCTGCAGGCAGGGCATTCCACTCCCTAATCACTCTTTGAGTAAAGAACCTACCTCTGATATCCGTCCTGTAACTCATACCCCTTAATTTAAAGCTGTGTCCCCTCGTGCTAGCTTTCTCCATCCTAGGAAAAAGGCTATCACTGTCCACCCTATCTAAACCTCTAATCACCTTATATGCTTCAATAAGATCCCCTCTTAGCCGCCTCCTTTCTAACGAAAACAACCTCAAATCCTTCAACCTCTCTTCATAGGACCTGCCCTCCATACCAGGCAACATCCTGGTAAACCTCCTCTGTACCCTCTCCAATGCCTCCACATCTTTCTTATAATGTGGGGACCAGAACTGCACACAATACTCCAAGTGCGGCCGCACTAGAGTTTTGTACAGTTGCAACATGATGCTGCGGCTCCTAAATTCAATCCCCCTACCAATAAAAGCTAAGACTCCATATGCCTTCTTAACAACTTTATCCACTTGACTGCCTACTTTCAGGGATCTATTGACACATACACCAAGATCCTTCTGTTCCTCAACACTATTAAGAGCCCTACCATTAGCCCTATACTCTACACATTTATTGTCCCTGCCAAAGTGCATTACCTCACACTTTTCCACATTAAACTCCATTTGCCACCTCTCGGCCCAGCTCTGCAACTTGTCCAAGTCACTCTGTAAACTAAAACACCCCTCTTCACTATCTACCACACCACCAACTTTAGTATCATCTGCAAATTTACTGATCCATCCCTCAATACCCTCATCCAGATCATTTATAAAAATTACAAACAGCAGGGGCCCCAAAACAGACCCCTGAGGCACACCACTCGTCACCGAACTCCACGATGAATATCTCCCATCAACCACCACCCTCTGTCTTCTATCTGCCAGCCAATTCCTAATCCAATTAGCTAAATCACCCTCTATTCCACACATCTGCATTTTCTGTAGAAGTCTTCCATGGGCCACCTTATCAAACGCCTTACTAAAGTCCATATATACTACATCAACCGCCTTACCCCCATCCACCTCTCTGGTCACTAAATCTTGGATTCGAACATAGCTCGGCACAACATCGAAAGCCAAAGAGCCTGTAATGTGCAGTACATTTTATGTTCTACGACCCTGCTTCCACTGCCAGTCCTGACCCGCAAACTCTTGTACACTCCATTACTCTTGTCTTGGATAGCCTCCTGCACAGTGATACCTCACACAATTCAACTCACCATCACTTTCTCAAACACCAGTTTGTCATCCAGATTCTCATCTCTCACACAGCCCGACTGCCCCAGGTAATAATAGGATTCTGCTTCTGACAGGTGTAAGGCCTCTAGTCAAAGAGTGAAGGGATAGAGACATGGATCAGCATTAGATAGGCTCATTCCTGGCACCAACAACACAATGACTGGCCCCCTTCTCAATCTCCTCCCCACACTTTCCCCCTATCCACAGGCCCTCCCCATCCCAAGCTCCCTTCCAATCCCATTCTCATCCCTCGCCATCCTTCCCCTCACCCTTCTGCACTCTTTCTTCTCACCCCCACCCCATCCCATCCAATCCTTCTCCTTACTGAACAAAGCCAATTCTGTATCCATCTAGCCAGTCCATCCTGAGTCCCACTCACTGCCTTCCCCAAACCTACTCCAACCACATCCCTCCTTACAATCCCACACTCTCCCTATAATCCCACTCTCTCCCCATATCCCCACCTTCTCCCCATATCCCCAGCTTCTCCCCATAATCCCACCCTCTCCCCATAATCCCACCCTCTCCCCATAATCCCACCCTTTCCCCATATCCCCAGCCTTTCCTTATTTATCCTTCACACCCTCTCCCTGGACCCTATTCCCAGATCCTCACCCTCCCCATCCCTCCATTCTCTTCCACTGCATGTCGAGTGAGAATGATGTGGTGAATGTGGGATTGGAGTGTGGATGAGGAAGACCCTGGGGTGAAGGTCAGGATGGTGACTCCAGAGGAAGTCAGGATGGTGAACCCGAGGGGAGGTCAGGATGGTGACCACGGGAAAGGTCCAGATGATGACCCCGGGTGTGTGTCAGGATGGTGACCCCGGGGTGAGGAGGGGGAGTGAGGATGGTGACCCCGGGGGAAGGTCAGGATGGTGACCCCGGGGGGAGATCACGATGGTGACCCCGGAGGGAGGTCAGGATGGTGACCCCGGGCTGAAGCTCAGGATGGTGACCCCGGGGGGAGGTCAGGATGGTGACCCTGGGAGAGGTCAGGATGGTGGCCCCGGGGGAGGTCAGGATGGTGACCCTGGGGGAGTCAGGATGGTGACTCTGGGGGAGGTCAGGATGGTGACCCTCGGGGGAGATCAGGATGGTGACCCTGGGGGATGGTCAGGATGGTGACCCTGGGAGACGTCAGAATTGTGACCCTGGGAGAGGTCAGGATGGTGGCCCCAGGGGGAGGTCAGGATGGTGACTCTGGGAGAGGTCAGGATGGTGACCCTGGGGGAGGTCAGGATGGTGACCCTGGGAGACGTCAGAATTGTGACCCTGGGAGAGGTCAGGATGGTGGTCCCGGGGGGAGGTCAGGATGGTGGCCCCAGGGGGAGGTCAGGATGGTGACTCTGGGGGGAGTCAGGATGGTGACCCTGGGGGGAGGTCAGGATGGTGACCCTGGGGGGAGCTCAGGATGGTGACCCCGGGGGAAGGTCAGAATGGTGACCCTGGGGGGATGGTTATGATGGTGACCCCGGGGGGAGGTCAGGATGGTGACCCCGGGGGAAGGTCAGAATGGTGACCCGGGGGGATGGTCAGGATGGTGACCCCGGGGGGAGGTCAGGATGGTGACCCCGGGGGAAGGTCAGAATGGTGACCCCAGGGGAAGGTCAGAATGGTGACCCTGGGGGGATGGTCAGGATGGTGACCCCGGGGGGAGGTCAGGATGGTGACCCCGGGGGGAGGTCAGGATATTGAAGGTTGATAAGTTGAATTACTCCCTCACCTTTCTGCTCTGTGTCTGCTCCAGCCAATAGTGCATAGAAAATGTGAAAGTTCCTTTCTGCTGGATTCTGTCTGACCACCCGATTCTAGAATAAACATCACAGTGATTATTGCCAGTGGGAAAAGAATCCCCCTTCCCCCACGCCACATAACTATCCTTAGGGAATTGTGACATGGAGGTGTGAAGTCACATGGAAGGATTTATCCTAGGACAGGGGTCACTGCGGCTCCCTACACAGCAAGCCATCAAAAACAAGACACACAATAGGGCAACAGTGATCAAACATCACCACAGGCCAAACTAGGCAAGAGTTACTAGACAGATGGGTTCACTCGGACATGAGGGATTACTGCCCGCTCAGTTTAGGATGAGAGATTAATGAGTCACTGCAGTGTGAAGGGTCAGAGCAGAACAGCATAGCTTATCACTGGAAGGTGAGGGGTCACAACAATCCAAGGGAGCACCAAATGGTCAGTGCAAGGTCAAGGGTCATAAGATAATAAGTAAATGCAGGAAATCAACAATAATACAAAAAGGAAAATTTGCTTTCAACCATCAGATAAAGGTTGCCTTCCTTCCACTTACAGAGCAGTAACGGTCCTGTCCCATTCTGGCCTGGGCTACAATGTGTGCAGTATGAAATCCATTTATTGCCCATCCCTAATTGCCCTCAAGATGGTGGTGGTGAGCTACCTTCTTCAATTGCTGCAGTCCCATGTAGTGTGGGTATATCCACAGTGCTGTTAGAAAGGGAGTTCCAGGATTTTGATCCAGTGACAGTGAAGAAACAGTGATGTATTTCCAAATCAGGATGGTGAGTAACGTGGAGGAGAACCTCCAGGTGATGGTATTTCCGGGTATCTGATGATCTTGTAGAGGTTTTGCTTGGAAGATGCTGTCTAAAGAGCATTACAGGGTACCTTGTGGATAGCAGACACGGTTGATACTGAGCGTTGGTGATGCAGGCATTGAATGTTGGTGGAAAGGTTGAGATGAGCAATGTGATAGATGAATTTAAAAGGGGATTGAAGAAATTGGATAAAAGGCATCTTGATCTAAAATGGTTTCTTTCCACACAGACGCTGACAGATCTACTCAGAATTTCCAGCATTTTCTACTTTTATTTCTGGTTTCCAGGATTTTGTTTTGAGTAATTATTCCTCAAGGGACCCTGCCTGTCCAAAGCCAGACATAATTCCATATTTGGTTGTGTAAGGTGTTGGGTAGGAAACCCACCCTTTCATCTCTTAAGTTCCAGTTGGGCACTTAATAATAGAAGCACTTGAGCACTTGGGATAGAAGCTGATGATAAGGTTTTGGGTGTACACCAGAGTGATGGGTGATTTTGGGTGTACACCAGAGTAATGGGTGATTTTGGGTGTACACCAGAGTGATGGGTGATTTTGGGTGTACACCAGAGCAATTGGTGGTTTTGGGTGTACACCAGAGTGATGGTAGATTTTGGGTGTACACCAGAGTGATGGTAGATTTTGGGTGTGCACCAGAGTTATGGGTGATTTTGGGTGTACACCAGAGTGGTGGTAGATTTTGGGTGTACACCAGAGTGATGGGTGATTTTGGGTGTACACCAGCGTAATGGGTGATTTTGGGTGTACACCAGAGTAATGGGTGATTTTGGATGTACACCAGAGTGATGGTAGATTTTGGGTGTACACCAGAGTGATGGGTGATTTTGGGTGTACACCAGAGTAATGGGTGATTTAGGGTGTACACCAGAGTGATGGTAGATTTTGGGTGTACACCAGAGTAATGGGTGATTTTGGGTGTACACCAGAGTGATGGGTGATTTTGGGTGTACACCAGAGTGATGGGTGATTTTGGGTGTATATCAGAGTGATGGGTGATTTTGGGTGTACACCAGAGTGATGGGTGATTTTGGGTGTATATCAGAGTGATGGGTGATTTTGGGTGTACACCAGAGTGATGGGTGATTTTGGGTGTATATCAGAGTGATGGGTGATTTTGGGTGTACATCAGAGTGATGGGTGATTTTGGGTGTACATCAGAGTGATGGGTGATTTCGGGTGTACACCAGAGTAATGAGTGATTTTTGGTGTATATCGGAGTGATGGGTAATTTTGGTGTATATCGGAGTGATGAGTGATTTTGGGTGTACACCAGAGTAATGGGTGATTTTGGGTGTATATCAGAGTGATGGGTGATTTTGGGTGTATGTCAGAGTGATGGGTGATTTTGGGTGTATGTCAGAGTGATGGTTGTTTTGGGTGTACACCAGAGTGATGGGTGATTTTGTGTACACCAGAGTGTGGGTGATTTGGTGTATGTCAGAGTGATGGGTGATTTTGGGTGTACACCAGAGTGATGGGTGATTTTGGGTGTACACCAGAGTGATGGGTGATTTTGGGTGTATATCAGAGTGATGGGTGATTTTGGGTGTACACCAGAGTGATGGGTGATTTTGGGTGTACACCGGAGCAATGGTGATTTTGGGTGTACACCAGAGTGATGGGTGATTTTGGGTGTATGTCAGAGTGATGGGTGATTTTGGGTGTATATCAGAGTGATGGGTGATTTTGGGTGTACACCAGAGTGATGGGTGATTTTGGGTGTACACCAGAGTGATGGGTGATTTTGGGTGTACACCAGAGTGATGGGTGATTTTGGGTGTACACCAGAGTGATGGTGATTTTGGGTGTACACCGGCAATGGTGTTTTTATCAGAGTGATGGGTGATTTTGGGTGTACACCAGAGTGATGTGATTTTGGGTACCCAGTGATGGTGGTTGGGTTATCAGAGTGATGGGTGATTTTGGGTGTACACCAGAGTGATGGGTGATTTTGGGTGTATATCAGAGTGATGGGTGATTTTGGGTGTATATCAGAGTGATGGGTGATTTTGGGTGTATATCAGAGTGATGGGTGATTTTGGGTGTATATCAGAGTGATGGGTGATTTTGGGTGTATATCAGAGTGATGGGTGATTTTGGGTGTATATCAGAGTGATGGGTGATTTTGGGTGTATATCAGAGTGATGGGTGATTTTGGGTGTATATCAGAGTGATGGGTGATTTTGGGTGTATATCAGAGTGATGGGTGATTTTGGGTTATATCAAGGATGGGTGATTGGGTGTATATCAGAGGATGGTGTTTGGTGTATATCAGAGGATGGTGACTTTGGGTGTATATCAGAGTGATGGGTGATTTTGGGTGTATATCAGAGTGATGGGTGATTTTGGGTGTATATCAGAGTGATGGGTGATTTTGGGTGTATATCAGAGTGATGGGTGATTTGGGTGTATATCAGAGTGATGGTGTTTGGGTGTAATCAGAGTGATGGTGATTTTGGGTGTATATCAGAGTGATGGGTGATTTGGTGTTTGTGGGTTGGTGTATTGGGTGGTGTTTGGGTGTATATCAAGTGATGGGTGATTTTGGGTGTATATCAGAGTGATGGGTGACTTTGGGTGTATATCAGAGTGATGGGTGATTTTGGGTGTATATCAGAGTGATGGGTGACTTTGGGTGTATATCAGAGTGATGGGTGATTTTGGGTGTATATCAGAGTGATGGGTGACTTTGGGTGTATATCAGAGTGATGGGTGATTTTGGGTGTATATCAGAGTGATGGGTGATTTTGGGTGTATATCAGAGTGATGGGTGATTTTGGGTGTATATCAGAGTGATGGGTGACTTTGGGTGTATATCAGAGTGATGGGTGATTTTGGGTGTATATCAGAGTGATGGGTGACTTTGGGTGTATATCAGAGTGATGGGTGATTTTGGGTGTATATCAGAGTGATGGGTGACTTTGGGTGTATATCAGAGTGATGGGTGATTTTGGGTGTATATCAGAGTGATGGGTGACTTTGGGTGTATATCAGAGTGATGGGTGATTTTGGATGTACACCAGAGTGATGGGTGATTTTGGGTGTATATCAGAGTGATGGGTGATTTTGGGTGTATATCAGAGTGATGGGTGATTTTGGATGTACACCAGAGTGATGGGTGATTTTGGGTGTATATCAGAGTGATGGGTGACTTTGGGTGTATATCAGAGTGATGGGTGATTTTGGGTGTATATCAGAGTGATGGGTGATTTTGGGTGTATATCAGAGTGATGGGTGATTTTGGGTGTATATCAGAGTGATGGGTGATTTTGGTGTATATCAGATGATGGGTGATTTTGGGTGTATATCAGAGTGATGGGTGATTTTGGGTGTATTCAGAGTGATGGGTGACTTTGGGTGTATATCAAGTGATGGGTGACTTTGGGTGTATATCAAGTGATGGTGATTTTGGTGTATTAGAGTGATGGGTGATTTTGGGTGTATATCAGAGTGATGGGTGATTTTGGGTGTATGTGTGGTGTTTGGGTGTTGTGTGGTGTTTGGTTTGTGTGGTTTTTGGGGTATATCAAGTGATGGGTGACTTGGGTGTATATCAGAGTGATGGGTGATTTTGGGTGTATATCAGAGTGATGGGTGACTTTGGGTGTATATCAGAGTGATGGGTGATTTTGGGTGTATATCAGAGTGATGGGTGACTTTGGGTGTATATCAGAGTGATGGGTGATTTTGGGTGTATATCAGAGTGATGGGTGATTTTGGGTGTATATCAGAGTGATGGGTGATTTTGGGTGTATATCAGAGTGATGGGTGACTTTGGGTGTATATCAGAGTGATGGGTGATTTTGGGTGTATATCAGAGTGATGGGTGATTTTGGGTGTATATCAGAGTGATGGGTGATTTTGGGTGTATATCAGAGTGATGGGTGATTTTGGGTGTATATCAGAGTGATGGGTGACTTTGGGTGTATATCAGAGTGATGGGTGATTTGGGGTGTATATCAGAGTGATGGGTGACTTTGGGTGTATATCAGAGTGATGGGTGACTTTGGGTGTACATCAGAGTGATGGGTGATTTTGGGTGTATATCAGAGTGATGGGTGACTTTGGGTGTATATCAGAGTGATGGGTGATTTGGGGTGTATATCAGAGTGGTGGGTGACTTTGGGTGTATATCAGAGTGATGGGTGATTTTGGGTGTATATCAGAGTGATGGGTGATTTTGGGTGTATATCAGAGTGATGGGTGATTTGGCGTATATGCTCAGTAATGGGTATTATTCAGCGCATGTCAGAGTGACAGGTGTTTTTGTGCGTACACGAGGATAATGGGTGATTCTGGGTATATGCTCAGTGATGAGTGATTTGGAATATATGCCAGAGTGACGGATGATTTTGGGTGTATGCCAGAATAGGTGCTTATTCTAATAACTGAGAACTCAGTGTACAGAATTGTTCAGGAAATTTAAGTTCAATTTAATAAAAAGCTAGTCTCAGCATCTGTAATCATGAAATTGTAATTATTATTTGTTCATTAATGTCCTTTAGAGAAGGAAATCTGCCATCTTTACCTGGTCTGGCCAACGTGTGACTGCAGACCAACAGCGATGTGGTAGATTCTTAATCGCTCTCTGAATGATCCAAAAAGAAGCTCAAATGCTCATCACTACTTTCTCAAAAGAATTGATGGTTGAGAAACAAATTATTTTTTAAAATATCTGTTATTTAAGATCATTATCTATAGAGAGAAATGATTTCCTGTGTTGGAGGGAATCCAGAACAAGGACTGAGAGTGTGGCATCTTCAAATTGGAGCCAGGCCCTTCAAGGTGGATATCAGGAAGCACTTCCTCCCACAGAGGGAGCAGGAATCTGGAACATTCTCCCCAGAAAACTGCAGAGGGTGTGAGCTGGATGGAACTTTGTTTGGTTACGGTGTGGTGGAAATGGAGCAAAGACAGGAAAACGGAGACACATCAACCAATTTGATTGGTTGGAGGGAAGGAATCAATGGGTAGAATGGCTTTCTCCAGGCTGTATGATTCACAGCGAAGAAAACTCACCTTTTCCAGCAAGTCTGCACCACAGATTAAGGATTTTAAACAGTTGCTTGTTAATTTAATCTCATTTTGCTCTGGGGAGAAAGTCCTCAATTCTTCAGTGTCCAAATCACTCTGCACAAACTCTTAACCCCCCCCCCCCCCCCTGATCCTCACTTACAACTCCTCACTTCGTCATCCCTCAACCCAACCCTTCCCCACCACCCTTCATTCCTAACCTCTCACTCATAACCCCTCAACCCTCATCTCCAATCTCTCACCCACAACACCTCATCCCAATCTCTCATCATCCCCCACCCCTCACCTGATCCCTCAACCCAATCCCAGCCCCTCACCCCCACCCATAGCCCTTCACCACAATCCTTCATCCTGACCTCTTGCCCCCAACCCCTCACCTTCAAACCTTAACCCTGTACATTTCTACTCTTGCAATGTTGGTCATGATGCTGCTACACTGAGAGTTTTGTACTGTTTGAGGGCAGGGCAGGGCCAGGGCAGTGAGTAGACAGCATTGATTCTTGCACTCTGTGGTCAGGTTCTGAAGGATACAGTCCACGATGGCACCTCCCTGAATATTCCCATTCTGGGAGAAATGAAGCTGGATGAATTTTCCAAACCGGCTGGAGTTGTTGTTGTAAATGGTTTTAGCATTTCCGAAGGCTTCCATTACTGGGCTGTGGAGGAAGATTCTCAGCATTAATGCAAGAACAGTGAAACATCGGCTAATCCAAAACTCTGCTGCCTGTCCCAAACACACCAACTCCCTGGAAATCTCCTCGATTATATCTGCTTCCAGTCTGACAACTGTTTTTTCAATCCCTCCATGGTCTCACTCCCTCTCCACAAGTGTAATCTTCTCCAGCCCTCATCCAAAATATTCACACTCTTCTCAATTTTACCTCTTGCACATCTCTGATATCATTATTTCACCATCACTGGCTGACATTAGCTGCCTGGGACCTAAGCTCTGCAATTCCCTCCCTAAACTATCACCCCAGCTTTAAATTAAGGGGTGATAGTTATAGGACGGATATCAGAGGCAGGTTCTTTACCCAAAGGGTGGTTCGGGAGTGGAATGCCCTGCCTGCAGCGGTTGTAGATGCGCCAAGTTTGGTGGCGTTTAAGAGGTTAGTTGATAAGTATATGGAAAAGAAGGGAATGGTTTAGTTTGGAGGGGCATTGCTTTTTATATTGGTCGGCGCAACATCGAAGGCCGAAGGGCCTGTTCTGTGCTGTAATGTTCTATGTTCTATGTTCTATAAACCTCTCTAGCTCTCTTTCCACCTTTAAGATGTTTCTTAACAAACTCTTTGACCAGATTTACAATATCTATCCTAAATGTGCTTGGTATCATAGAGGTTTATAGCATGGAATCGGGCACTTTGGCCCAACTTGTCCATGTTGCCCAATTTTTTTCACTAAGCTAATCCCAATTGCCCATATTTGGCCTATATCCCTTTATATCCATTGTACCAATGTAATTGTCTCAATGCTTTTTAAAAGATAAAATTGTACCCACCTCCACGACTACCTCTAGCAGTTTGTTCCAGACACTCAGCACTCTGTGTGAAAAAACTGCCCTACTGGACCTTTTTATATTTCTCCCCTCTCACCTTAAACCTCTCGTTTTAGACTCCCCTACCTTTGTGATTCAGGGTTAGATTTTGTTTGGTAAACATCTTGGATCATTTTACAATGCCTCATGACATCGCTGTGTGCTTTGTAAGCTCGCAATGAAGATATGAATTAGGAGCAGGAGTAGGCCACTTATAGAACATAGAACATTACAGCACAGAACAGGCCCTTCAGCCTTCGATGTTGCACCGACCAATTAGGAACAAGCAATGACCCTCTAACCTAAACTTATCCCCTTGTGATCTTGGTTAATCTAATGGTAACCTCCCATCCAAGAGGGCTGTCACCCTCTTGCTTACCAAGAAGCAATGTCAATCATTCTGATAAATATTCAAAGCTTCTGCTTCCATCACCTTTTCAATAAGAGAGTTGCAAAGACTTATGACCCTCTGAGTGAAAATTTTAATAGGCAACCCTTATTTTTAAACAGGGACCCAAGTTCTTGATTCTGCTATGAGAGGAAACATGCTGTCCATATCCATCCTATCCATACCCCTCAGGATCTTAAAGGTCTCAATCAAGTCACCTTTTACTCTTCCAAACTGTAGCGGAAATAAGTCCAGCCTCTCCAATCTTTCCTCAGAAGACAACCTGCCCATTCAGCTCTGAGAAAGAGTCAGATGGATTTGAAACATTAATTTTGGTTCTCTCTTTGCTGTCAGACCTGCTGAGTTTTTCCAGCATTTTCTTTTTTCATTTCACCCATTCCTGGTAAACCCTCTCTGGACTATTTCCAATGCACCTATATCTTTCCTTAAATAAAGTGACCAATACTGTACACAATACTCCCAATGTGGTCTCACCAATGCCCTGCACAACATAACCTCCATACTTTTGTATTCAATTCCCCTCACGATAAATTCTATATTTGCTTTACTCGTATATTAGTCTTCTACATAAGAACATAAGAAATAGGAGCAGGAGTCGGCCATCTAGCCCTTTGAGCCTGCCCTGCCATTCAATAAGATCGTGGCTGATCTGAAGTAGATCAGTTCCACTTTCCTACTTTATCCCCATAACCCTTAAATCCCCTGTCAATCAGAAACCTATCTACCCATGACTTAAACATATTCAGCAAGGTAGCCTCCACCACTTCAATAGGCAGAGAATTCCAGAGATTCACCATCCTTTGAGTGAGGAAGTTCTTCCTCAACTCCGATCTAAACTGCCATCCACCTTATTTTGAAGCTGTGCCCTCTAGTCCTGCTATCCTTTCTAAGCAGGAAGAATCTCTCTACCTCTACCCTATCTATCCCCTTCATTATCTTATACGTCTCTATAAGATTCCCCCCTCAGCCTTCTAAGCTCCAATGAGTACAGACCCAGTCTATTCAATCTCTTTTCATAGGCTAACCCCCTCATCTCCGATATCAGCCTAGAGAACGTTCTCTGCACTCCTTCCAAGGCCAATACATCCTTCCACAAATGCGGCGACCAAAACTGCCCACAATACTCCAGCTGCGGCCTCACCAGTGCCCTGTAAAGTTGCAGCAAGACCTCCCTGCTTTTATATTCTATCCCCCTCGATATAAAGGCCAACATTCCATTCACCTTCTTGATCACCTGCTGTACCTGCAGACTCGGTTTTTGCGATTCGTGCACAAAGACTCCCCGATCTCTCTGCACCATAGCATACTGCAGCTTTTCGCCTTTTAAATAATCCCTCCTACTATTATTTCTACCAAAGTGGGTAACCTCACATTTGCTAACGTTATACTCTATCTGCCAGGTCCTCGCCCACTCACTCAGCCTATCCAGACTTAGAACATAGAACATAGAACATTACAACACAGAACAGGCCCTTCGGCCTTCGATGTTGCGCCGACCAATATAAAAATCAATGCCCCTCCAAACTAAACCATTCCCTTCTCTTCCATATACTTATCAACTAACCTCTTAAACGCCACCAAACTTGGCGCATCTACAACTGCTGCAGGCAGGGCATTCCACTCCCGAACCACCTTTGGGTAAAGAACCTACCTCTGATATCCGTCCTATAACTATCACCCCTTAATTTAAAGCTGTGTCCCCTCGTGCTAGCTTTTTCCATCCTAGGAAAAAGGCTATCACTGTCCACCCTATCTAAACCTCTAATCATCTTATATGTTTCGATCAGCTCCCCTCTTAGCCTCCTCCTTTCTAACGAAAACAACCTCAAATCCCTCAGCCTCTCTTCATAAGACCTGCCCTCCATACCAGGCAACATCCTGTAAACCTCCTCTGTACCCTCTCCAATGCCTCCACATCTTTCTTATAATGTGGGGACCAGAACTGCACACAATACTCCCAAGTGCGGCCGCACTAGAGTTTTGTACAGTTGCAACATGACGTTGCGGCTCCGAAATTCAATCCCTCTACCAATAAAAGCCAAGACTCCATATGCCTTCCTAACAACCTTCTCGACCTGACTGCCTACTTTCAGGGATCTATGCACATACACACCAAGATTCCCTCTGTTCATCAAGACTACTAAGAATCCTACCATTAGCCCTATACTCTACACATTTATTATTTCTGCCATAGTGCATTACCTCACACTTTTCCACATTAAACTCCATTTGCCACCTCTCGGCCCAGCTCTGCAACTTGTCCAACTTCTCTGCAGACTTTCCACATCTTCCACGCAATTTGCTTTTCCACTCATCTTCACGTCATCAGCAAATTTCGTTACCCTGCACTCAGCCCCTTCCTCCAGATTGTCTATGTAAATGGTAAACAGTTGAGGCCCCAGCACCGATCCCTGTGGCACTCCACTAATCACCAACTGCCAACCAGAATACTACCCATTGATTGCAACTCTCTGCTTCTATTAGACAACCAATCCTCTATTCGTGCTAACACCTTTCCCACAACTCCGCGTACCCTATACGTAGAGTATAGGGCTAATAGTAGGACTCTTAATAGTGTTGAAGAACAGAGGGATCTTGGTGTATATGTGCATAGATCCCTGAAAGTTGGCAACCAAGTCAATAAGGTTGTTAAGAAGGCATATGGAGTCTTAGCTTTTATTGGTATGGGATTGAATTTCGGAGCCGCAACGTCATGTTGCAACTGTACAAAACTCTAGTACGGCCGCACTTGGAGTATTGTGTACAGTTCTAGAACATAGAACATAGAACATTACAGCGCAGTACAGGCCCTTCAGCCCTCGATGTTGCGCTGGCCAGTGGACCCTCTAACCTAAACTATTCCAATATCATCCATATGCCTATAAACCGACCATTTGAATGCCCCCAAAGTAGGCGAGTCCACAACTGCTGCAGGCAGGGCATTCCACGCCCTCACCACCCTCTGTGTAAAGAACCTGCCTCTGACATCCGTCCTATGACTACCACCTCTTAATTTAAAGTTATGTCCCCTCGTGTTGGTCATCACCATCCGAGGAAAAAGGCTCTCACTATCCACCCTATCCAATCCCTTGATCATCTTATACGCCTCAATTAGGTCACCGAGTAACCTTCTTCTCTCTAATGAAAATAACCTCAGGTCCCTCAGCCTTTCCTCATAAGGCCTTCCCACCACACCAGGCAACATCCTGGTAAACCTCCTCTGCACCCTTTCCAATGCTTCCACCTCTTTCTTATAATGCAGCGACCAGAACTGTACGCAATACTCCAAGTGCGGCCGCACCAGAGTTTTGTACAGTTGTAACATAACCTCACAGCTCCTAAATTCAATCCCTCTACCAATAAAAGCTAACACACCTTACGCCTTCTTAACAACTTTATCAACCTGGGTGCCAACTTTCAAAGAGCTATGTACTCGTACCCCAAGATCTCTCTGCTCGATAACACTATTAAGGGTCCTTCCATTAGCCCTATATTTCATATGCCTGTTATTCCTACCAAAGTGAATCACCTCACACTTATCCGTATTGAATTCCATTTGCCACCTCACGGCCCAGCTCTGCAACCTATCTATGTCCCTCTGCAAACTGTAACATCCATCCTCGCTGTCTACAACTCCCCCCCACTTTGGTATCGTCAGCAAATTTACTAATCCAACCCTCTACACCCTCATCTAGGTCATTTATAAAAATGACAAATAGCAGTGGCCCTAAAACAGATCCTTGAGGTACCCCACTTGTAACTGCACTCCAGGTTGAATATTTCCCATCAACCACCACCCTCTGTCTTCTATCAGCTAGCCAATTCCTAATCCAAACTGCTAAATCACCTTCAATCCATGCATCTGCACTTTCTGCAGTAGCCTACCATGGGGAACCTTATCAAACGTTTTGCTAAAATCCATATACACTACATCAACTGCCTTACCCTTATCTACCTCTTTGGTCACCTCCTCAAAAAACTCAATAAGGTTTGTGAGGCACGACCTACCCTTCACAAAACCGTGCTGCCTATCCCTAATCAATTTATTTCTCTCTAGATGCTTATAAATCCTATCCCTTATAATTCTTTCCAAGACCTTGCCCACAACAGAAGTCAGGCTCACCGGTCTATAATTTCCAGGATGGTCCCTACTCCCCTTTTTGAACAAGGGACAACATTTGCCATCCTCCAGTCTTCCGGCACTATACCTGTAGCCAACGACGACATGAAGATCAAAGCCAAAGGCTCTGTAATCTCCTCTCTAGCCTCTCAGAGAATCCTAGGGTAAATCCCATCTGGCCCAGAGGACTTATCAATTTTCATACCCTCAAGATTCGCTAACACCTCCTCCTTATGAACCTCAATTCTGCCCAGTCTACAACCTGGTATCGCAGTATTCTCCCCGACAACATTGTCTTTCTCCTGCGTGAATACTGACGAAAAATACTCACTCAGTGTCTCTCCTATCTCCTCAGGCTCCACGCACAACTTCCCACTGCTATCTCTGACTGGCCCTAATCTTACCCTAACCAATCTTTTATTATTTATATACCTGTAAAAAGCTTCAGGATTTTCCTTAATCCTATCCGCCAAAGTCTTCTCGTGTCCTCTTCTAGCTCTTCTCAACTCCCTCTTTAGCTCCTTCCTAGCTGATTTATAGCTCTCTATTTACCTGACTGAGCCTTTACGTCTCATCATTATATAAGCCTCCTTCTTCCTCTTCACCAGAGATTCCATTTCCCTAGTACATCATGGTTGCCTCACTCGACCACTTCCTCCCTGCCTGGCAGGTACATATTCATTAAGGACATGCAGAAGCTGTTCCTTAAATATGCTCCACATTTCAGATGTCCCCAGCCCCTGCAATTTCCTGCTCCACCCTATGCATCCTAAGTCTCTCCTAATAGCCTCATAATTACCTTTCCCCCAGCTATAACTACTGTTATTCGGTACGTGCCCATCCCTTTCCATCACTAAGGTAAACGTAACCGAATTGTGGTCACTATCACCAAAGTGCTCACCCACCTCCAAGTCTAACCCCTGGTCTGGTTCATTACCCAGTACCAAATCCAATATAGCCTCGCCTCTTGTTGGCCTATCTACATACTGAGTCATGAAACCTTCCTGCACACATTGAACAAAAACTGACCCCTCTAACGTACTTGAACTATAGCTTTTCCAATCGATATTAGAAAAGTTAAAGTTCTGGTCCCTGTATTATAAGAAAGATGTGGAGGCATTGGAGAGGGTACAGAGGAGGTTTACCAGGATGTTGCCTGGAATGGAGGGCAGGTCTTATGAAGAGAGGCTGAGGAATTTGAGGTTGTTTTCGTTGGAAAGAAGGCGACTAAGAGGAGACCTTATTGAAATATATAAGATGATTAGAGGTTTAGATAGGGTGGACAGTGATAGCCTTTTTCCTAGGATGGAGAAAGCTAGCACAAGGGGACATAGCTTTAAATTAAGGGTGGTAGTTATAGGATGGATGTCAGAGGTAGGTTCTTTACCCAGAGGGTGGTAAGGGTATGGAATGCCTTGCCTGCTGCAGTTGTAGATGCGCCAAGTTTGGTGGCATTTAAGAGATTAGTAGATAAGTTTATGGATGAAAAGGGAATGGTTTAGGTTAGAGGGTCATTGCTTTTTGTAAATTGGTCGGCGCAACATCGAAGGCCGAAGGGCTTGTTCTGCGCTGTAATGTTCTATGTTCTATGTTCTTCTATGTTCTACCCTAACCTTCTAAAGCAAACTTTTGTGAGGCACTTTATCAAACGTCTTTTGGAAATCTAAAAATGCCACATCCACCGATTCCTCTCTGTCTACTGGACTAGTCACATCCTCATAGAAATCCAATAAATTCGTCAAACACAATTTTCCCTTAACGAATCCGTGCTGCGTCTGCTTGATCAAATCATTCTTTTCTAGGTGCCTCGCTATTTCTTTGATGACGGATTCTAGCATTGATTCATATACCAACACCTGGAAGATTGATGGCCCCTATTGTTTGTCATTTATGTAAATGATATACATGACAATGTGAGGGGCAGGATCAGTAACTTTGCCGATATCACAAAGATTGGCCCGGGTGGTTAACAGTGAGGCTGAGTGTCTTGTTACAGGAAGATATAGACGAGATGGTCAAATGGGTGAATAAGTGACAGATTAAATTTAACCCTGAAAGTGTGAAGTGATGCACTTTGGAAGTATTAGTTGGACAAGGGAGGACACTTTAAAAGATCTGACACCAGCAAGTTCCAAAGAACAAAGGGACGTTGGCGTATTTGTCTATAAATCTCTGAAGGCAGAAAGACAGGTTAATGGGGTGATGAAAAAAGCATTTGGCACACTCACCTTTGTCAATCAGGGAAAAGATTACAAAAGCAGAGAGGTCATGATGGAATTATATAGAACCTTGTTGAGTCCATAGCTGGAATACTGTGTGAAGTTCTGCTCATCACATTATAGAGGTGATGTGGTGATCACATGGAGGATGTGGTCAAGAAGGCGTATGGTGTACTGGCCTTCATTAATCGTGGGATTGAGTTTAGGAGTCGGGAGGTAATGCTGCAACTTTATAAGACCCTTGTCAGACCCCACTTGGAGTACTGTGCGCAGTTCTGGTCGCCTCACTATAGGAAGGATGTGGAAGCTATTGAAAGGGTGCAGAGGAAATTTACAAGGATGCTGCCTGGATTGGGAGGCAGGCCTTATGAAGATAGGTTGAGGGAGCTGGGACTCTTCTCACTGGAGAGACATAGGTTGAGAGGCGACCTGATAGAGGTTTATAAAATGTTGAGAGGAATAGATAGGGTGGATTCTCAGAGACTATTTCCCCGAACTGAAATGGTCACTATGAGAGGACACAGATTTAAGGTGCTGGGGGGCAAGTACAGAGGAGATATTAGGGGTAAGTTTTTCACTCAGAGGGTAGTGAGTGAATGGAATCGGCTGCGACGGTGGTGGTAGAGGCGAACTCGCTGGGGTCTTTTAAAAGACTTCTGGATGAGTATATGGGATTTAATGGGATAGGGGGTTATAGATAGGTATATGGCCTGGTAGGTATAGATGTGATCAGCGCAACTTGTGGGCCGAAGGGCTTGTTTGTGCTGTAGTGTTCTATGTTCTATGTGAACAGGAGGTTAGATAGGCTTGGGTTGTTTTCCCTCGAGCAGAGAAAACTGAGAGATGACCAGAACCTGTTAAGAAGGTTCACCAGGTTGACACCAGAGATGAGAAGGTTAGCTTATGAGGAGAGATTGAATAGACTGGGCCTGTACTCGTTGGAGTTTGGAAGGTTGAGGAGGGATCTTATAGAGACTTACAAGATGATGAAGGGGCTAGATAAGATAGAAGTAGAGAGATTCTTTGTGCTTAGAAAGGAAACCAGAACTAGAGGGCACAGCCTCAAAATAAGGGGAAGTCAGTTTAGAACGGAGTTAAGGAGGAACTTCTTCTCTCAGAGGGTGATGAATCTCTAGAATTCTCTGCCCATTGAAGTGGTGGAGGCTACCTCGTTGAATATGTTTAAGTCACTGGTAGGTAGATTTCTGATCGATAAGGGAATTAAGGGTTATGGGGAGCAGACAGTTTAGTGGAACTGATCCACTTCTGATCAGCCATGATCTTATTGAATGGTGGGGCAGGCTTGAGGGGCTAGATGGCCTACTCCTGCTCCTATTTTTTATGTTCTCATTGCAGGTCCAATAGGATGAAGGAGTACAATATCAAGGATAAGACTCTTAGCAGCATTGAGGAGCAAAAGGACCTTGGGGTCCGGGTCCATACCCTTAAATCGGCCTCGCAGGTGGAGCATGTGGTCAGGAAGACATACGCTGTGCTAGCCTTCATTAATAGAGGAATTGAGTTTAGGAGTCGGGAGATAATGCTGCAACTTTATAAGACCCTTGTCAGACCCCACATGGAGTACTGTGTGCAGTTCTGGTCACCTTACTACAAGAAGGATGTGAAAGCTATTGAAAGGGTGCAAAGGAGATTTACAAGGATGTTCCTGGATTGGGAGGCATGCCTTATGAAGATAGATTGAGAAAGCTGGGACTCTTCTCCCCGGAGAGACGAACATTGAAAGGCGACCTGATAGAGGTTTATAAAATGTTGAGAGGAATAGATAGGGTGGATTCTCGGAGGCTATTTCCCAGAGCTGAAATGGTCGCTATGAGAGGACACAGATTTAAGGTGCTGGGGAGCAAGTGTAGAGGAGATGTCAGGGCTAAGTTTTTCCCTCAGAGGGTGGTGAGTGAGTGAAATCTGCTGCCATCGGTGGTGGTAGAGGCAAACTCGCTGGGGTCTTTTAAAAGACTTCTGGATGAGTATATGGGATTTGATGGAATTAAGAGTTTTAGATAGTTCTATGGCCTGGTAGCTATGGATATGATCGGCCAAACTTATGGGCCAAAGGGCCTGTTTGTGCTGTAGCGTTTTATGGTCTATGTTCTTATGTTCTTATGACCTGATTGAGGTGTACAAGATTATGACGGGCATGGACAGAGTGGCTAGGTTAGGGGAGATTTGAAGAAAAACCTTTTTACCCAGAGGGTGGTGACAGTCTGGAATTGGCGCTACCTGAGAGGATGATGGAGGCGGGATGCCTCACATCTTTTAAAAAGTACCTGGATGAGTAGTTGGCATTCCATAACATTTAAGGTTATGGGCCAAGTGCTGGCAAGTTGGATTAGGGGGGGCAGGATGTGGAGATGCTGGCATTAGACTGGAGTAAACACAATAAGAAGTCTCACATCACAAGGTTAAATCCAACAGGTTTATTTGGTAGCAAAATCCACTCGTTTTTGGAGTGCTGCTCCTTTGACATTTAAGTGGGAGTTCTGTTCACAAACAGGGCATATAAAGACAGAAACTTAATGTACAAAATAATGGTTGGAATGAGAATCTTTATAGGTAAACCCTGTTTAAGAACAGAACTCCCACTCACCTGATGAAGGAGCAGCGCTCAGAAAGCTAGTGGATTTTGCTACCAAATACACCTGTTGGACTTTAACCTGCTATTGTGAAACTTCTTAGTTAGGTGGGCAAGTCAGGGCCTTTTAGGTGTCAGTGCAGACTCAATGGGCCAAAGGCATTGTACTGTTCTGTAATTCCATGATTCTTTGACATTGTATTTCTGCATAGTAACAAGGCCAAGACAGTTTTGGAATATTTTAATAAATCACCCAGATCATTCCAAGGATCAGTGTAGAGCAGTTTGAATCTCAGTCAGTTTCAGTGGAGAGACTGTAGTATTGTCACTGGGCTAATAATCCAGAGTAATGCTGTGGGGATCCAGGTTCAAATCCAACCACAGCAGATGGTGAAATTTCAATTCAGTAAAAATCTGGAATTAAAAGTCTACTGATGACCACGAAACCATTGCCGATTGTTGTAATAACCCATCTGGTTCACTAACGTCCTTTAGAGAAGGAAATCTGCCGTTCTTACCCCGGTCTAGCCTACATGAGACTCCAGAGCTGTAGCAATGTGATTGATTTATAATGCCATCAGGGATGAGCAATAAATACTGGCGCTGTCAGCAATGCCCACATCCCAGGAGTAGGCAAAGACACTCGGGCAGCTGTTAGCTCTGAGCTTCACACGCTCCAATGAGTGAAATTATAAACAGAAAAGGCTGGAAAAGTTCAACTGGTCTGGCAACGTCAGTGGAGAGGAAACAGAATTAATGTTTCAAGTCTGTCTGACTCTTCTTCAGAGCTAAAGAGAGGGAGAAATGTGATGGATTGTATACTGTATCAGAGGCAGTGGAACAGTTGAACAGTGTGGGAAGGTCAGTGATTGGTGGGAAGTAGGAGAGATTACACAAAGATATTTGGGCACTAGACAAAGGAAGGATTAATGATCAGTGAAGGTGCAGATAGTGGCATCAAGGTAACATAGCAGAATATGTTAATATGAAAAGATGGGTCAGTGCTCAGTGAAAACAAAATTAAAGAACAAGTCACAGCTGGTCCAGTGTGTTTGTGGATAGTGTTGTATTGGGACGAAAAGCTTTGGATTTACAAAAGAGTCAAGATAGAGGGGAAAAGTCACAGCCTAAAGTTGCTGGACTCCACGTTGAATCCCAAGGGCAGCAACGTACCCAATTGGAAGATGAAATACTGCTCCTCCAGCTTGCTCCAAGCTTTATTGGGACGTTATAGCAGGGCCAGGATGGAGGTGTAGGCATGAGACCAAGGTGCTGAATTAAAATGGCAGCAATAGGAAGGTTGGGGTCATGCTTGTGGACAAAGGTGTCCACCAAAGCAGTCATCCAGTCTGTCTTTAGTCTCTCCGATGTAGAGGAGACCACATTGTAAGCGTTATATAATATAATGGACCAAATTGAAGGAGGTACAAGTGAGATGATGTCCAATCTGAGAGGAGCCTTGGAATGGGAGTGGGGAGAAGGTAAAGGTGTAACACATCTATGATTGCATGAGAAGTAATGAGGGCTTAGGAGAAACCCCAGGGAGCAGGAAAAGCAGTGGAAAAGGTAGAAAGTCATTAATTCCATTCTGTGGGCTGCTGAGTTAAAAAGAAACCTTTGGAGTCATCGCCTTTCGCTTGGCAAGTGGAAGAACTGAGATTGTACCCGTGAGTCTCTGCTGGAGTCCAGACTCAGGAATCCAGCAGAACATTATCTAGATGGGCAAGATTCAAACCCTAGGAGGTGAGCAGCTGTTGAAGTACAACCATTTGGAGGAATGTGGCAAATGGAGTTTAATGTGGAAAAGTGTGAGGTGATTCACTTTGGTAAGAGTAATATGTGTGCAGAATATAGGGCTAATGGTAGGACTCTTGGTATGTGTAGATGAGCAGAGAGATCTCGGTGTACAGGTGCATAGATCTCTGAAAGTTGGTAATCAAGTTACATAGAACATAGAACATTACAGCACAGAACAGGCCCTTCGGCCTTCTATGTTGTGCCGACCAAAATAAAAAGCAATGCCCCTCCAAACTAAACCATTCCCTTCTCTTCCATATACTTATCAATTAACCTCTTAAACGCCACCAAACTTGGCGCATCTACAACAGCTGCAGGCAGGGCATTCCACTCCCTAATCACCTTTTGAGTAAAGAACCTACCTCTGATATCCGTCCTATAACTCATACCCCTTAATTTAAAGCTGTGTCCCCTCGTGCTAGCTTTCTCCATCCTACGAAAAAGGCTATCACTGTCCACCCTATCTAAACCTCTAATCATCGTATATGCTTCAATAAGATCCCCTCTTAGCCGCCTCCTTTCTAACGAAAACAACCTCAAATCCTTCAACCTCTCTTCATAGGACCTGCCCTCCATACCAGGCAACATCCGGGTAAACCTCCTCTGTACCCTCTCCAATGCCTCCACATCTTTCTTATAATGTGGGGACCAGAACTGCACACAATACTCCAAGTGTGGCCGCACTAGAGTTTTGTACAGTTGCAACATGATGCTGCAGCTCCTAAATTCAATCCCCCTACCAATAAAAGCTAAGACTCCATAAGCCTTCTTAACAACTTTATCCACTTGACTGCCTACTTTCAGGGATCTATTGACACATACACCAAGATCCTTCTGTCCTCAACACTATTAAGAGCCCTACCATTAGCCCTATACTCTACACATTTATTGTTCCTGCCAAAGTGCATTACCTCACACTTTTCCACATTAAACTCCATTGCCACCTCTCGGCCCAGCTCTGCAACTTGTCCAAGTCACTCTGTAAACTAAAACACCCCTCTTCACTATCTACCACTCCACCAACTTTAGTATCATCTGCAAATTTACTGATCCATCCCTCAATACCCTCATCCAGATCATTTATAAAAACTACAAACAGCAGGGGCCCCAAAACAGACCCCTGAGGTACACCACTTGTCACCGAACTCCACGATGAATATCTCCCATCAACCACCACCCTCTGTCTTCCATCTGCCAGCCAATTCCTAATCCAATTAGCTAAATCACCCTCTATTCCACACATCTGCATTTTCTGTAGAAGTCTTCCAGGGGCCACCTTATCAAACGCCTTACTAAAGTCCATATATACTACATCAACCGCCTTACCCCCATCCACCTCTCTGGTCACTTTCTCAAAAAATTCAATGAGGTTAGTAAGGCATGACCTACCCTTCACGAAACCATGCTGACTATCCCCAATCAATTCGTTTCTCTCTAAATAACTATAAATCCTATCCCTACTAATTCTCTCCAATACCTTGCCCACCACAGAAGTAAGACTCACTGGCCTATAATGCCCAGGAAGGTCTCTCTTCCCCTTCTTAAACAATGGGACCACATTCGCCATCCTCCAGTCCTCCGGAACCACACCCGTAACCAAAGAGGACCTGAAGATCAGAGCCAGAGGCTCTGCAATCTCCTCTCTTGCCTCCCAGAGAATCCTAGGGTAAATCCCGTCCGGCCCAGGGGACTTATCCAACTTCAAACCCTCGAGAATTTCTAACACATCCTCCCTATCTACTACAATACTTCCCAATTTGATAATTGGGAATAATTGGATAATTGATAACTTCCCAAGTTGATAAGGTTGTTAAGAAGGCGTATAGTGTGTTAGCATTTATTGGTAGAAGGATTGAATTTCGGAGCCGAGATGTCATGTTGCAACTGTACAAAACTCTGGTGCAGCCGCACTTGGAGTATTGTGTACAGTTTTGGTCGCCACATTATAAGAAAGATGTGGAGGCATTGGAAAGGGTGCAGAGGAGGTTTACCAGGATGTTCCCTGGTATGATGGGTAGGTCTTATGAGGAGAGGCTAAGGGACTTGAAGTTATTTTCATCAGAGAGAAGAAGGCTAAGAGGTGACTTAATTGAGACATATAAGATGATCAGAGGGTTAGATAGGGTGGATAGTGAGAGCCTTTTTCCTCAGATGGAGATGGATAACACGAGGGAACATAGCTTTAAATTAAGGGGTGGTAGTTATAGGACAGATGCTAGAGGTGGGTTGTTTACTCAGAGGGTAGTAGAGGCGTGGAATGCCCTGCCTGCAGCAGTTGTGGACTCGTCAAGTTTAAGGGCACTCAAATGGTCAGTGGATAGGCATATGGATAGCATTGGAATAGTTTAGGTTAGAGGGTCAAAAAATTGGTTACATTAGTCGGCGCAACATCGAGGGCCGAAGGGCCTGTACTGCGCTGTAATGTTCTATGTTCTATATTCTATGAATGTCTGACAGAACTGAGATGCCAATCTTCAAAAGTGAACAATGAGTTGGTACTGGGGATGTTGCCAGAATATATTATCAAGCATTTCATAACTCAGCATTTGGAAAGCAACAGTATATTCAGACAAGGTCAATATGAATTTACAAATGGGAAATGATGCTCGATGAATCTATTGGAATTCTTTGAGGATATAACTAGTAGAGTTGAATTTAGAGGAGAACCAATAGATGTGGTTTATTTAGACTTTTAAAAGGATTTCAACACGGTCTCATGAAGGAAACTACTGAATAAAGTTAAAGCACATGAGATTGCAGGTAATGTGTTGAGATGGACAGAAAGCTGATTAGCAGACAGGAAGCAAAGAGTTTTCACAAATGGGTCTTTTTCTGATTGTCAGTCAGTAACTAGCGGGTTTCCACAGGGATCTGTGCTAGGACCCCAATTGTTCACATTATATCTTAATGAGTTAGTACAGGGAATAAAATATGTTATCTCTAAATTTGCAGATGACACAAAGTTGGTTGGGAGGGTGAGCAGTGAGGAGGATGTAGAAAAGCTTCACCATGATTAGGACAGAACATAGAACATAGAACATAGAACACTACAGCACAAACAGGCCCTTCGGCCCACAAGTTGTGCCGAACACATCAAAACCTACCCAGCCATAAACCTATCTATAACCCCCAATCCCATTGGATCCCATATACTCATCCAGAAGTCTTTTAAAAGACCCCAGCGAGTTCGCCTCGACCACCACCGACGGCAGCCGATTCCATTCACTCACCACCCTCTGAGTGAAAAACTTTCCCCTAGCATCCCCTCTGTACTTGCTTCCCTGCACTTAAATCTGTGCCCTCTCGTCACGACCATTTCAGCCCTGGGAAATAGTCTCTGAGAGTCCACCCTATCTATTCCTCTCAACATCTTGTAAACCTCTATCAGGTCGCCTCTCAACCTTCGTCTCTCCAGGAAGAACAGTCCCAGCTCCCTCAACCTGTCTTCATAAGGCATGCCTCCCAATCCAGGCAACATCCTTGTAAATCTCCTCTGCACCCTTTCAATAGCTTCCACGTCCTTCCTATAGTGAGTCGACCAGAACTGCGCACAGTACTCCAAGTGTGGTCTGACAAGGGTCCTATAAAGCTGCAGCATTACCTCCTGACTCCTGAACTCAATCCCTCGATGAATGAAGGCCAGTACACCGTGAGCTTTCTTAACCACATCCTCCACTTGGGAGGCCGATTTGAGAGTCTTATGGACCCGGACCCCAAGATCCCTCTGCTCTTCCACACAGCTAAGACTCCTACTTTTGATAGTGTACTATCAGGCTGAATGTGTGGGCAGCTGCATGGCAGATGCAGCATAATGTGGATAAATGTGGGGTTATCCACTGTGGTAGCAATAACAGGAAGACAGGTTATTACTCGAATGGGTGTAAATTGTAAAAGATGGATACTCAGTGAGACATTGGAGTCCTTGTGTATCAGTCGCTGAAAGTAAGCGGACAGGTACAGCAGGCAGTAAAGAAAGCAAATGGTATGTTGGCCTTCAAAACAAGAGGATTTGAGTGTAGGAATAGGGATGTTTTGCTGCAATTGTATTGAGCTTTGGGAAGGCTACATCTGGAGTACTGTGTGCAGTTTTGGTTTCCTTATCTGAGAAATGATGGCTTTTGCTATAGAGGGAATGCAGTGAAGGTTTACCAGGCTGATTCCTGGGATGGCAGGTCTGTCATATGAGGAGAGACTAAGTTGGTTAGGATTATATTCATTGGAGTTTAGGAGAGTGAGAAGGAATCTCATAGAAACTTCGAACAGGGTTAGACAGGACAGATTCAGAAAGAATGTTCTCAATAGTGGGGGAGTCTGCAGCAAAGAGGTAGATAAGGGTAAGGCAGTTGATGTGGTATATATGGACTTTAGTAAGGCGTTCGATAAGGTTCCCCATGGAAGGCTTCTGCAGAAAATGCAGATGTATGGGATTGAGGGTGATTTAGCTAATTGGATTAGGAATTGGCTAGCAGATAGAAGACAGAGGGTGGTGGTTGATGGGAGATATTCATCATGGAGTTCGGTTACAAGTGGTGTACCTCAGGGATCTGTTTTGGGGCCTCTGCTGTTCGTAATTTTTATAAATGATCTGGATGGGGGTATAGAAGGATGGATTACTAAATTTGCTGATGACACCAAAGTTGGAGGAGTGGTAGATAGTGAAGAGGGGTGTTATAGTTTGCAGAGAGACTTAGACAAGTTGCAGAGCTGGGCCGAGAGGTGGCAAATGGAGTTTAATGTGGAAAAGTGTGAGGTAATGCACTTTGGCAGGAACAATAAATGGGTAGAGTATAGGGCTAAGGGTAGGGCTCTTAATAGTGTTGAGGAACAGAAGGATCTTGGTGTATGTGTCAATAGATCCCTGAAAGTAGGCAGTCAAGTGGATAAAGTTGTTAAGAAGGCATATGGAGTCTTAGCTTTTATTGGTAGGGGGATTGAATTTAGGAGCCGCAGCATCATGTTGCAACTGTACAAAACTATAGTGCGGCCGCACTTGGAGTATTGTGTGCAGTTCTGGTCCCCACATTATAAGAAAGATGTGGAGACATTGGAGAGGGTGCAGAGGAGGTTTACCAGGATGTTGCCTGGTATGGAGGGAAGGTCTTATGAGGAGAGGATGAGGGATTTGAGGTTGTTTTCGTTAGAAAGTAGGCAGCTAAGAGGAGACTTTATTGAAACATACAAGATGATCAGAGGTTTAGATAGGGTGGACAGTGGTAGCCTTTTTTCTCGGATGGAGAAAGCTAGCACGAGGGGACATAGCTTTAAATTAAGGGGTGGTAGTTATAGGACAGATGTCAGAGGTAGGTTCTTTACCCAGAGGGTGGTAAGGGTATGGAATGCTCTGCCTGCGGCAGTTGTTGATGCGCCAAGTTTGGGGGCGTTTAAGAGGTCCGTGGATAGGTTTATGGATGAAAAGGGAATGGTTTAGGTTAGAGGGTCATTGCTTTTTCTTAATTGGTCGGCACAACATCGAAGGCTGAAGGGCCTGTTCTGCGCTGTAATGTTCTATGTTCTATGTTCTCTATGTTCATGCAACGGTGCAGAGGACCTGGGGGTCCTTGTGCACAAATTGCAAAAACACAGTATGCAGGTGCAGCAGGTGATCAAGAAGGTGAATGCAATATTGGTCTTTATAGCGAGGGGGATAGAATATAAAAGTAGGGAGGTTCTGTTGCAGCTGTATAGGGTGCTGGTGAGGCCGCAGCTGGAGTACTGTGTGCAGTTTTGGTCACCACATTCGAGGAAGGATATATTGGCCTAGGATGGGGTGCAGAGAAGGTTTACTAGGCTGATACCGGAGATGAGGGCGTTGGATTATGAGGAGAGACTAAATAGGCTAGGTTTGTACTCTTTGGAGTTTAGAAGGCTGAGAGGGGACCTTATAGAGACGTATAAGATAATGAAGGAAATGGATAGGGTAGAGGTTGAAAGACTCTACTTGGGGGGGGTGTTCAGATTGGAGTTGCAGAGGGGTTTCTTCATGCAAAGGATGGTGAATCTTTGGAATTCTCTGCCTGATGAGGTGGTGGAGGCTTCCTCACTGAATATGTTCAAGTCAAGAGTAGATAGGTTTTTAATTGACAAGGGAATTAAGGGTTACGGAGAGAAAGCAGGAAAGTGGTACTGAACCACTACAGATCAGCCATGATCTTATTGAATGGCGGGGCAGGCTCGAGGGGCTGTGTGGCCTACTCCTGCTCCTATTTCTTATGTTCTTATGTTCTTATGAGTCAGGTCTAGGGGCTCATAGTTTGAGGATAAGGAGTAAACCTTCTATGACAGAGTTCAGGTGAAATTTCTTCATCCAGGGGGCAGTGAATGTGTGGAATTCACTCCCACAGAAAGAGGTTGAGGCCAAAATATTGTTTAATTTCAAGGAGAAATTAGATGTAGCTCTTGGGGCTAAAGGGATCAAGGCATATCTTGATCTTGGTGTATGTGTCAATAGATCACTGAAAGTAGGCAGTCAAGTGGATAAAGTTGTTAAGAAGGCATATGGAGTCTTAGCTTTTATTGGTAGGGGGATTGAATTTCGGAGCCGCAGCATCATGTTGCAACTGTACAAAACTCTAGTGCGGCCGCACTTGGAGTATTGTGTGCAGTTCTGGTCCTCACATTATAAGAAAGATGTGGAGGCATTGGAGAGGGTGCAGAGGAGGTTTACCAGGATGTTGCCTGGTATGGAGGGCAGGTCCTATGAAGAGAGGTTGAAGGATTGAGGTTGTTTTCGTTAGAAAGGAGGCGGCTAAGAGGGGATCTTATTGAAGCATATAAGATGATTAGAGGTTTAGATAGGGTGGACAGTGATAGCCTTTTTCCTAGGATGGAGAATGCTAGAACGAGGGGACACAGCTTTAAATTAAGGGGTATGAGTTATAGGACGGATATCAGAGGTAGGTTCTTTACTCAAAGAGTGATTAGGGAGTGGAATGGCCTGCCTGCAGCTGTTGTAGATGCGCCAAGTTTGGTGGCGTTTAAGAGGTTAATTGATAAGTATATGGAAGAGAAGGGAATGGTTTAGTTTGGAGGGGCATTGCTTTTTATTTTGGTCGGCACAACATCGAAGGCCGAAGGGCCTGTTCTGTGCTGTATTGTTCTATGTTCTATGTTCTATGTTCTATATGTGAGGATATCATTGGTATTCTGATCCATATGGAATGAATTTGAATTTGATGATCAGCCCTGATCATAATGAACAGCAGAGAAAGCTCAAGGGGCCGAATGGCCTCTTCTCAGTTTCTATGTTTCTAATTGCACTCCCTCATAAGTGAGACAGAATTTAAATTAAACTGCCTAATTCATGATATTGTAAACAGTTTTGCTTTTTTTGACTTCATCTCATAATGTTTATTTTGGAATTATGCAATTTTGAGGCTGTATTTTCTTACCAAATACCAGGAATTTCAAACATTTCCGACTTTAAATAAAAACTTCCCAAAAAAGTCCAGAATCAGATTGTAACATAAATATTCAGTCTTGTTCACAAAGAGAAGATGTATTAAACATGCTATATAAATATAAGTGTTATATCAGAGTAAGAGTCAGTGTGTGTGTGGAACTGTATCCCAGTGAGAGTCAGTGTGTGTGGAACTGTATCCCAGTGAGAGTCAGTGTGTGTGGAACTGTATCCCAGTGAGAGTCAGTGTGTGTGGAACTGTATCCCAGTGAGAGTCAGTGTGTGTGGAACTGTATCCCAGTGAGAGTCAGTGTGTGTGGAACTGTATCCCAGTGAGAGTCAGTGTGTGTGGAACTGTATCCCAGTGAGAGTCAGTGTGTGTGGACTGTATCCCAGTGAGAGTCAGTGTGTGTGGAACTGTATCCCAGTGAGAGTCAGTGTGTGTGGAACTGTATCCCAATGAGAGTCAGTGTGTGTGGAACTGTATCCCAATGAGAGTCAGTGTGTGTGGAACTGTATCCCAGTGAGAGTCAGTGTGTGTGGAACTGTATCCCAGTGAGAGTCAGTGTGTGTGGAACTGTATCCCAGTGAGAGTCAGTGTGTGTGGAACTGTATCCCAGTGAGAGTCAGTGTGTGTGGAACTGTATCCCAGTGAGAGTCAGTGTGTGTGGAACTGTATCCCAGTGAGAGTCAGTGTGTGTGGAACTGTATCCCAGTGAGAGTCAGTGTGTGTGGAACTGTATCCCAGTGAGAGTCAGTGTGTGTGGAACTGTATCCCAGTGAGAGTCAGTGTGTGTGGAACTGTATCCCAGTGAGAGTCAGTGTGTGTGGAACTGTATCCCAGTGAGAGTCAGTGTGTGTGGAACTGTATCCCAGTGAGAGTCAGTGTGTGTGGAACTGTATCCCAGTGAGAGTCAGTGTGTGTGGAACTGTATCCAGTGAGAGTCAGTGTGTGTGGAACTGTACCCAGTGAGAGTCAGTGTGTGTGGAACTGTATCCCAGTGAGAGTCAGTGTGTGGGGAACTGTATCCCAGTGAGAGTCAGTGTGTGTGGAACTGTATCCCAGTGAGAGTCAGTGTGTGTGGGACTGTATCCCAGTGAGAGTCAGTGTGTGTGGAACTGTATCCCAGTGAGAGTCAGTGTGTGTGGAACTGTATCCCAGTGAGAGTCAGTGTGTGTGGAACTGTATCCCAGTGAGAGTCAGTGTGTGTGGAACTGTATCCCAGTGAGAGTCAGTGTGTGTGGAACTGTATCCCAGTGAGAGTCAGTGTGTGTGGAACTGTATCCCAGTGAGAGTCAGTGTGTGTGGAACTGTATCCCAGTGAGAGTCAGTGTGTGTGGAACTGTATCCCAGTGAGAGTCAGTGTGTGTGGAACTGTATCCCAGTGAGAGTCAGTGTGTGTGGAACTGTATCCCAGTGAGAGTCAGTGTGTGTGGAACTGTATCCCAGTGAGAGTCAGTGTGTGTGGAACTGTATCCCAGTGAGAGTCAGTGTGTGTGGAACTGTATCCCAGTGAGAGTCAGTGTGTGTGGAACTGTATCCCAGTGAGAGTCAGTGTGTGTGGAACTGTATCCCAGTGAGAGTCAGTGTGTGTGGAACTGTATCCCAGTGAGAGTCAGTGTGTGTGGAACTGTATCCCAGTGAGAGTCAGTGTGTGTGGAACTGTATCCCAGTGAGAGTCAGTGTGTGTGGAACTGTATCCCAGTGAGAGTCAGTGTGTGTGGAACTGTATCCCAGTGAGAGTCAGTGTGTGTGGAACTGTATCCCAGTGAGAGTCAGTGTGTGTGGAACTGTATCCCAGTGAGAGTCAGTGTGTGTGGAACTGTATCCCAATGAGAGTCAGTGTGTGTGGAACTGTATCCCAGTGAGAGTCAGTGTGTGTGGAACTGTGTCCCAGTGAGAGTCAGTGTGTGTGGAACTGTATCCCAATGAGAGTCAGTGTGTGTGGAACTGTATCCCAGTGAGAGTCAGTGTGTGGGGAACTGTATCCCAATGAGAGTCAGTGTGTGGGGAACTGTATCTCAATGAGAGTCAGTGTATATTAAAGGATGTATTCTGAAAGGATCCTTGTTTGCATGGTTGCTGAGTTATGGCTTTGGAGAATAACTCTTCAGTGCTGTGTTGGAGATGCAGTTTTTTGGATTTGTCTCTTGCTATGTTTTAAAGTCAGAGGCTGTGAAGGAAGTGTGTAGTTGGCAGTTATTAGCTCAGTGTGCCTACCTGCTCCCCAAAATGGCTTGTTCCACATGAGTGCTGCTCTGCTGGGATGAGGCTCCCGATGATTTCTGGCTCATTACTGACAGAAACTGCAGCAATAACTTTGTGCTCTCTGTCTTACCAGCTCCACTCTCGCCGCTGTGTGGGTCACAGGTCACAGGTGAAAGGCCAGGGAATAAAATATCCACAAATTAGACTATCTCTTGCTGTACTTTATTCAACTACATTCCTCAAAATAGTAATGGGTTTGCAGTGATTCTGATAAATATCCAGAGATTTTGAACAAACCCTTTGAAATTTTTCAAGTCAATCTCACAGTCCAGAGCTGGTTTCATTGAAAATGTTGGATTGTCATTATAAACCCAACTAGTCTGTGAAAAGCCTTTAGGGGAGAGAAACATCTGTTCATATCCCATCTGGACAAATCTCTGACTCAATTACACATCATAAGAAGTCTGACAACACCAGGTTCAAGTCCAACCGATTCATTCGGTTAGTTCAACGCCAGCAACTCTCTGTCAATTACACATCAACATGGCCAGTTCTTAACTGGGATTGAGGGAAATGTAATGAAGATGAATAGGTGGGATTAAGGTTTATGGGGAAAAGGTAAATGGGTGGGATTGAGGGATGGGGATGGAAGGTAGTTGGATAGGATTGAGGGATTGGGGGAGAAGATGTATAGGGTGGATGCAGGGATATGGGAAGAATGTTGGTGTCAGTATTGTGAGATGTGGGAAAGGGGAAGTGATATTTATTCTAATTGTTTCCGTTGTTTCTAAATCTGATTGAATTAAACCCTGAGTTGAAACTGGGATTATGAGTGGATGGGAGGTGGTGTTGTTAGAAAATTCCTCATTTGTTCCTCAGCTCCCTGAAGTGGGAGCCAGTGGAACGCACCTACCTGATCAGAATACACTGACTATCCTGACGCTTCCACAGGCAACAGTAGCACTCGTTGGCAATTGCGAAAATGTGCGGTGGGAGTTCTCCAAGCTGGTGTCTGCTGTATAGTTCGACTGTGTTGGTACTGTATAGGTTTTCGATGCACTTATAAGGGTTGACAGCAGTCAGGATGGAACCAATGTTAGTCTACAAAAATAGAAACATAGGAAATAGGAGCAGTAGGCCATTCAAATCCATCGAGCCTGTTTTACCATTCAATATCATCATAGTTGACCCTGTCTCTCCACCATACTCTCGTGCTCTCTCCATACTTCTTCATGCCATTAGTGCTTAGAAATCTATTCCTTCTTAAATATATTCTGTGATTTGGCCTTCACAGCTTTCTGTGGGAGAGAATTCCACAGGTTCACCCTCTGAGTGAAGAAATTTCTTTTCATCTTGGTCCTAAATGACAAACCCCATATCCTGAGACTGTGACTCCTTGTTCTAGAACCCCCAGCTACAGGAAACACATCCCTACACCCAGTCTATAGAGCCCTGTTAACATTTTATATGTTTCAATGAGATCCTCCCTCATTTTTTTAAACTCCAGTAAATACAGGCCCAGTTAACCCAATCTCTCCCCATACAACAATCCTGCCACCCCAGGAATCAATCTGGTGAACATTCACTCTGCTTCCTCTAAGGCAAGTATATCCTTCCTTAGATAAAGAGACCAAAACTGCACACAATACTCCAGATATAGTCTCACCAAGGTTCTGTACAGCTGCAGTAATACATCTTTATTGCTGTACTCAAATCCTCTTGCAATGAAGGCCAACATACCATTTGCCTTCCTAATGCTTGCTGTACCTTCATATTTGTTTTCAATGACTTGTGTACTAGTACACCCAGGTCCTTATTTTCAATATTTCCAAATCTGACACTACTTTTTTTTAGAACATAGAACACTACAGCACAAACAGGCCCTTCGGCCCACAAGTTGTGCCGAACACATCAAAACCTACCCAGCCATAGACCTATCTATAACCCCCAATCCCATTGGATCCCATATACTCATCCAGAAGTCTTTTAAAAGACCCCAGCGCGTTCGCCTCGACCACCACCGACGGCAGCCGATTCCATTCACTCACCACCCTCTGAGTGAAAAACTTTCCCCCAGCATCCCCTCTGTACTTGCTTCCCTGCACCTTAAATCTGTGCCCTCTTGTCGCGACCATTTCAGCCCTGGGAAATAGTCTCTGAGAGTCCACCCTATCTAATCCTCTCAACATCTTGTAAACCTCTATCAGGTCGCCTCTCAACCTTCATCTCTCCAGGGAGAACAGTCCAAGCTCCCTCAACCTGTCTTCATAAGGCATGCCTCCCAATCCAGGCAACATCCTTGTAAATCTCCTCTGCACCCTTTCAATAGCTTCCACGTCCTTCCTATAGTGAGGCGACCAGAACTGCGCACAGTACTCCAAGTGTGGTCTGACAAGGGTCCGATAAAGCTGCAGCATTACCTCCTGACTCCTGAACTCAATCCCTCGATGAATGAAGGCCAGTACACCGTAAGCTTTCTTAACCACATCCTCCACATGGGAGGCCGATTTGAGAGTCTTATGGACCCGGACCCCAAGATCCCTCTGCTCTTCCACACAGCTAAGACTCCTACCTTGATAGTGTACTCATTCATCCCATTGGATCTGCCAAAATGGACCACAACACATTTATCCGCATTGAAGTCCATCTGCCACTTCTCCGCCCAATCTTGCATCCTGTCGATGTCATGCTGCAACCTCTGACATCCCTCCAGACCATCCACAACACCACCGACCTTCATGTCATCGGCGAACTTACTCACCCATCCCTCCACTTCCTCATCCAGGTCATTTATGAAAATGACAAACAGCAAGGGTCCTACAACAGATCCCTGGGGCACTCCACTGGTGACCGACCTCCATGCAGAAAAAGAGCCATCCACAACCACCCTCTGCCTTCTTCAGGCAAGCCAGTTCTGGATCCACAAGGCCAAAGCCCCTTGGATCCCATGGCCTCTCACCTTCTCAAGAAGTCTTGCATGTGGGACCTTGTCAAATGCCTTGCTGAAGTCCATGTACCCCACGTCCACTGCTCTTCCTTCGTCAATGTGTTCAGTCACATTTTCGAAGAACTCAATTAAGCTTGTAAGGCATGACCTGCCTTTTACAAAACCATGCTGACTATTTCTAATCAACCTAAACTTCACCAAATGCTCGTAAATCTTGTCCCTCAGAAGCCTCTCCATCAGCTTATCAACCACTGAGGTCAGACTCACCGGTCGGTAATTTCCAGGACTATCCCTGTTCCCTTTCTTGAAAATAGGGACCACATCCACAACCCTCCAATCCTCCGGAACCTCTCCCGTCTCCATCACGACGCAAAGATCATCGGCAGGGGCTCTGCAATGACATCCCTCACCTCCCACAATAACCTGGGGTACATCCCATCTGGTCCCTGAGACTTGTCTATCTTGATAGCATTTAAAAGTTCTAACACATCCGCTTTCTTAATATCTACATACTCAATCTTTTCAGTCTGCTGCAAACTTGTAGTGCATCCTTCCAGATCACTTTCCACCGTGAATACTGAGGCAAAGTACTCATTAAGCACCTCTGCCATTTCTTCTGGTTCCATACAGATTTTTCCCCCTTCACCTTTTATAGGTCCTATCCCTTCTCTTCTCATCCTTTCACTTTTCACATATTTGTAGAAGGCCTTGGGATTCTCCTTAATCCTACCAGCCAAGGCCTTCTCATGACCCCTTCTGGCTCTCCTAATTTCCTTTTTTAAGCTCTCTTCTATAAGCCTTATACTTCTCTAGATCCCCAACATCTCCTAGCTCTTTGAACCTTTTATACACCTTTCTTTTCTTCCTGACTAGGTTCACCACAGCCTTCGTGCACCACGGTTCCTGCGTCCTACCAAAACCTCCTTGTCTCACCGGAACGTTGTCGTGCAAAGCTCCAGACAAGCATTCCTTGAATATCTGCCACCTTCCTTCTGTGCTTTTCCCCAAGAACAGCTCCTTCCAGTTTATTCGCCCCAACATCTGCCTGATGTCTTCATATTTCCCCTTATTCCAGACAAACACCTTCCTAGCCTGCCTGATCCTATCCTTTTCCAATGCAAGGGTGAAGGAGATAGAATTATCATCTCCATCCCCAAGATGCTCTCCTACCGAGAGATCCATCACCTGTCCTGGTTCATTAGCTAGTACCAGGTCCAGTACAGTCTCTCCTCTCGTAGGCTTGTCCACGTGCTGTGTCAGGAAACCCTCCTGAACACACCTAACAAACTCCTCCCCATCCAAACCCCTTACCCTTGGGATATTCCAGTCGATGTTTGGGAAATTGAAGTGTCCCATCACAACAACTCTGTTATTTCTACATCTCTCCAGTATCTCTTTCCCTATCTGCACCTCAACTTCCCTGTCACTATTGGGCGGCCTATAGAATACACCCAGCAACGTGTATTAAATACTTAAATAACACTCTGCCATTCTGCTTCTCTATCTGAAGTAGATAACTTCACATTTATCCACATTAAACTGCTTCTGACACATATTTGCTCACTCTATCAATTTGTCTAAATCACCTTGCAGCCTTTAACATCCTCCTTTCCACTCACTCTCCCACCAGGTCTTAGAACATAGAACATTACAGCGCAGAACAGGCCCTTTGGCCCTCGATGTTGCACCGACCAATTAACAAAAAGCAATGACCCTCTAACCTAAACCATTCCCTTTTCATCCGTAAACTTATCTACTAACCTCTTAAACGCCCCCAAACTTGGCGCATCTACAGCTGCAGCAGGCAGGGCATTCCATACCGTTACCACCCTCTGGGTAAAGAAACTACCTCCGACATCCGTCCTATAACCACCACCCCTTAATTTAAAGCTATGTCCCCTCGTGCTAGCTTTCTCCATCCTAGGAAAAAGGCTATCACTGTCCACCCTATCTAAACCTCTAATCGTCTTGTTTGTCAGCAAACTTGGAAATATTACTTTTCTCATCCAAATTGTTTTGTGAATAGCTGCTGCCCAAGTACTAATCCCTGCCTGCCTCAACGAGAAAGATCCATTTATGCCTACTCTCTGTTTCTTATCTGCTACTCAATTCCCAATCTATGCCAATATATTTTCGAGAGTATCCTAGTGCTTCATGTCGTCAGTGTACGCTTGACCTGGACCATTTGATGGGCAATACGACAACTCAGTGACTATCGTTGTGCTGTGCAGATACATGGATTTGGGCCTGTGTCTGTGGGAGTTTGCACATTCTCCCCGTGCTTGCGTGGTTTTTCTCCGGGTGCTCCGGTTTCCTCCCACATCCCAAAGATGTGCTCTTAGGCTGATTGGCAGAACAAATTCTCCCTAAATTGTCTCAAATTTAGTTCCAATGCATAGATCTATAAACATAGACAGGGATCATGGGTAGAAGTGGGAATATCGAGGTGGCAGCACGGGGTCATTGGGCTGAAGGGCCTGTTTCCCGTGCTGTTTTATTCTTTGTTTTTTATATCACCCCCAAAGCCATGTGCTTTAATTTTGCACACTAACCTCTTATGTGGGACTTTAGTTACATCCTCAAAAAACTCCAGTAGGTTTATCAAACATGATTTTATGTTGACTTTGTCTAATCCCATTGATATTTTCAAAGTGTCTTGTTATGACACTCCTTGAAATAGTCCCTGATGATAATAAATTTCCCTATTACTGATGTTAAACTAATCAGTCTGGAATTCTCCACTTCCTCCCTCCTTCCAATAGAACATAGAAAGTACAGCACCATACAGGCCCTTTGGCCCTCAAGGTTGTGCCAAGCTATATCTGAAACCAAGATCAAGTTACCCTACTCCTTATCATTCTGGAGTGCTCCATGTGACTATCCAATAACCGCTTGAAAATTCCTAGAGTGTCCACTATCACAGCAGGCAGTGCATTCCACACCCCAACTACTCTCTGAGTAAAATAGTGGGGTTGCCTTTATTACTCTTTAAACTGCTGGGGATGTTCCGCACTATACAGAACATTGGAAGATGACAACCAATGCATCCATTACTTCTATGCCAACTCCTTTAGTATCCTGAGCTGTAGATTATCCGGCCCTGGGATGTAGATTATCCAGCCCTGAGCTGTAGATTATCCGGCCCTGGGATGTAAATTATCCAGCCCTGGGAGGTAGATTATCCAGCCCTGAGATGTAGATTATCCGGCTCTGGGATGTAGATTACCTGGCTCTGGGATGTAGATTATCCAGCCTGGGATGTAGATTATCCAGCCCTGGGATGTAGATTATCCAGCCCTGGGATGTAGATTATCTGGCTCTGGGATGTGGATTATCCAGCCCTGAGATGTAGATTATCTGGCCCTGGGATGTAGATTATCCGGCCCTGAGATGTAGATTATCCAGCCCTGGGATGTAGATTATCCGACCCCGAGATGTAAATTATCCGGACCTGGGATGTAGATTATCCGGCCCTGGGATGTAGATTCTCTGGCTCTGGGATGTAGATTATCCGGCCCTGAGATGTAGATTATCTCAGATAGATGGAGCTTATTCAAGGAGCAGCTGCTGTGAGTCCTTGATAAGTATGTCCCTCTCAGATAAGGAGGAAATGGTCGAGTAAGGGAACCATGGTGTACTAAAAAAGTTAATTTGCTGGTTAAAAGGAAAAAAGAGGCTTATGTCAGGATGAGGCTTGAAGGCTCAGTTGGTGCAATGGATAGCTATAGATTAGCCATGAGGGAGCTAAAGAGTGAATTGAGGAGAGCTAAGAGGGGACATGAGAAGACTTTGGCTGATAGGATCAAGGAGAATCCTAAAGCTTTCTTTAGATATGTTAAGAATAGAAGATTGGTTAGGGCAAGATTAGGGCCAGTCATAGACAGCAGTGGGAAGTTGTGCGTGGAGCCTGAAGAGATTGGAGAGGCATTGAACAAATATTTCTCTTTGGTATTCACGCAGGAAAAGAAAATGTAGTTGTGGAGAACACTGAGGTACAGGGTTGCAAACCGGAAAGTATTGAAGCAGATAGGGAGGATGTGCTAGATATTCTTGAGGGTTTGAAGTTAGATACGTCCCCTGGGCCGGACGGGATTTACCTTAGGATTCTCTGGGAGGTGAGAGAGGCGATTGCAGAGCCTCTGGCTCTGATCTTCAGGTCGTCGTTGGTTACGGATATAGTGCCAGAAGACTGGAGGATAGTGAATGTGGTCCCATTGTTCATGAAGGGGAAGAGAGACTTTCCAGGGAATTATAGGCCAGTGAGTCTTACTTCTGTTGTGGGCAAAGTATTGGAGAGAATTATTAGGGATAGGATTTATAGTTATTTAGAGAGAAATGAATTGATTGGGGATAGTCAGCATGGTTTTGTGAAGGGTAGGTCGTGCCTTACTAACCTTATTGAGTTTTTTGAAAAAGTGACCAAAGAGGTGGATGGGGGTAAGGCAGTTGATGTGGTATATATGGACTTTAGTAAGGCGTTCGATAAGGTGGCCCATTGAAGACTTCTGCAGAAAATGCAGATGTATGGGATAGAGGTGATTTAGCTAATTGGGTTAGGAATTGGCTAGCAGATAGAAGACAGAGGGTGGTGGTTGATGGGGGATATTCATCGTGGAGTTCGGTTACAAGAGGTGTACCTCAGGGGTCTGTTTTGGGGCCCCTGCTGTTTGTAATTTTTATAAATGATCTGGATGAGGGTATTGAAGGAAGGATTAGTAAATTTGCGGATGACACTAAAGTCGGTGGAGTGGTAGATAGTGAAGAAGGGTGTTATAGTTTGCAGAGAGACTTGGACAAGTTGCAGAGCTGGGCCAAGAGGTGGCAAATGGAGTTTAATGTGGAAAAGTGTGAGGTAATGCACTTTGGCAGGAATAATAAATGTGTAGAGTATAGGGCTAATGGTAGGATTCTTAATAGTGTTGATGAACAGAGGGATCTTGGTGTATATGTGCATAGATCCCTGAAAGTAGGCAGTCAAGTCGATAAGGTTGTTAAGAAGGCATACGGAGTCTTAGCTTTTATTGGTAGGGGGATTGAATTTCGGAGCCGCAACGTCATGTTGCAACTGTACAAAACTCTAGTGCGGCCGCACTTGGAGTATTGTGTGCAGTTCTGGTCCCCACATTATAAGAAAGATGTGGAGGCATTGGAGAGGGTACAGAGGAGGTTTACCAGGATGTTGCCTGGTATGGAGGGCAGGTCTTATGAGGAGAGGCTGAGGGATTTGAGGTTGTTTTCGTTAGAAAGGAGGCGGCTAAGAGGGGACCTTATCGAAACATATAAGATGATTAGAGGTTTAGATAGGATGGACAGTGATAGCCTTTTTCCTAGGATGGAGAAAGCTAGCACGAGGGGACACAGCTTTAAATTAAGGGATGATAGTTATAGGATGGATATCAGAGGTAGGTTCTTTACCCAGAGGGTGGTTAGGGAGTGGAATGCCCTGCCTGCGGCAGTTGTAGATGTGGCAAGTTTGGTGGCGTTTTAGAGGTTAGTCGATAAGCTTATGGAAGAGAAGGGAATGGTTTAGTTTGGAGGGTCATTGCTTTTTTTTTCTCAGAATTGGTCGGCGCAACATCGCAGGCCGAAGGGCCTGTTCTGCACTGTAATGTTCTATGTTCTATTATCCAGCCCTGAGATGTAGATTATCCAGCCCTGGGATGTAGATTATCCAGCTCTGGGATGTAGATTATCCGGCCCTGGGATGTAGATTATCCGGCCCTGGGATGTAGATTATCCGGCCCTGGGATGTAGATTATCCGGCCCTTAGATGTAGATTGTCCAGGCCCTGGGATGTAGATTATCCGGCCCTGAGATGTAGATTATCTGGCTCTGGGATGTAGATTATCTGGCCCTTAGATGTAGATTATCCGGCCTGGGATGTAGATTGTCCAGCTCTGGGATGTACATTATCCAGCCCTGGGATGTAGATTATCCGGCTCTGGGATATAGGTTATCCAGCCCTGGGATGTAGATTATCCAGCCCTGAGATGTAGATTATCCGGCTCTGGGATGTAGATTATCCAGCTCTGGGATGTAGATTATCCGGCCTGAGATGTAGATTATCCAGCTCTGGGATGTAGATTATCCAGCCCTGAGATGTAGATTATCCAGCCCTGGGATGTAGATTATCCAGCCCTGGGATGTAGATTATCCGGCCCTGGGATGTAGATTATCCAGCTCTGGGATGTAGATTATCCAGCCCTGGGATGTAGATTATCCAGCCCTGGGATGTAGATTATCTGGCTCTGAGATGTAGATTATCCAGCCCTGAGATGTAGATTATCCGGCTCTGAGATGTAGATTATACGGCCCTGAGATGTAGATTATCCGGCTCTCGGATGTAGATTATCCGTCTCTGGGACGTAGATTATCCAGCCCTGGGATGTAGATTATCCAGCCCTGGGATTTAGATTATCCAGCCCTGAGATGTAGATTATCCGGCTCTGCGATGTAGATTATCCAGCCTTGAGATGTAGATTATCCGGCTCTGGGATGTAGATTATCCAGCCCTGGGATGTAGATTATCCGGCCCTGAGATGTAGATTATCCGGCCCTGAGATGTAGATTATCCAGCACTGAGATGTAGATTATCCGGCTCTGAGATGTAGATATCCAGCCCTGAGATGTAGATTATCCGGCTCTGGGATGTAGATTATCCAGCTCTGGGATGTAGATTATCCGGCCCTGGGATGTAGATTATCCGGCCCTGGGATGTAGATTATCCGGCTCTGGGATGTAGATTATCCGGCCCTTAGATGTAGATTATCCAGCCTGGGATGTAGATTGTCCAGCTCTGGGATGTAGATTATCCAGCCCTGGGATGTAGATTATCCGGCTCTGGGATGTACATTATCCAGCCCTGGTATGTAGATTATCCAGCCCTGAGATGTCAATTATCCAGCCCTGAGATGTAGATTATCCGGCTCTCGGATGTAGATTATCCGTCTCTGGGATGTAGATTATCTAGCCCTGGGATGTAGATTATCCAGCCCTGGGATGTAGATTATCCAGCCCTGGGATTTAGATTATCCAGCCCTGAGATGTAGATTATCCAGCCCTGAGATGTAGATTATCCGGCTCTGGGATGTAGATTATCCAGCCCTAGGATGTAGATTATCCGGCCCTGAGATGTAGATTATCTGGCCCTGGTATGTAGATTATTCGGCCCTGGGATTTAGTTTATCCAGCACTGAGATGTAGATTATCCGGCTCTGAGATGTAGATTATGCAGCCCTGAGATGTAGATTATCCGGCTCTGAGATATAGATATCCAGCCCTGAGATGTAGATTATCCGGCTCTAGGACGTAGATTATCCAGCCCTGAGATGTCGATTATCCGGCTCTGAGATGTAGATTATCCAGCCCTGGAATGTAGATTATTCGGCTCTGGGATGTAGATTATCTGGCCCTGAGATGTAGATTATCTGGCCCTGAGATGTAGATTATCCGGCTCTGGGATGTAGATTATCTGGCCCTGAGATGTAGATTATCCAGTCCTGGGATGTAGATTATCCGGCTCTGGGATGTAGATTATGTGGTCCTGAGGTGTAGATTATCTGATCCTGAGATGTACATTATCTGGCCCTGAGATGTAGATTATCCATAGAACATAGAACATAGAACATTACAGCACAGAACAGGCCATTCGGCCTTCGATGCTGCGCCGACCAATATAAAAAGCAATGACCCTCCAAACTAAACCATTCCCTTCTCTTCCATATACTTATCAACTAACCTCTTAAACGCCACCAAACTTGGCGCATCTACAACTGCTGCAGGCAGGGCATTCCACTCCCGAACCACCCTTTGGGTAAAGAACCTACCTCTGATATCCGTCCTATAACTATCACCCCTTAATTTAAAGCTGTGTCCCCTCGTGCTAGCTTTTTCCATCCTAGGAAAAAGGCTATCACTGTCCACCCTATCTAAACCTCTAATCATCTTATATGTTTCGATAAGGTCTCCTCTTAGCCGCCTCCTTTCTAACGAAAACAACCTCAAATCCCTCAGCCTCTCCTCATAAGACCTGCCCTCCATACCAGGCAACATCCTGGTAAACCTCCTCTGTACCCTCTCCAATGCCTCCACATCTTTCTTATAATGTGGAGACCAGAACTGCACACAATACTCCAAGTGCGGCTGCACTAGAGTTTTGTACAGTTGCAACATGACGTTGCAGCTCCGAAATTCAATCCCCCTACCAATAAAATATCCGGCTCTGGGGTGTAGATTATCTGGCCCTTGAATGTAGATTAACCGGCTCTGTGCATTATCAGCTTTAAGCCCCATTAATTTCTCCAGCACTATTTTTTATTACTAATGCTAATTTCCTTCAATTCCCCCTTCTGATGTTGGTGATTTTCAAGAGTTTTTTAAAATTTATGCTCACAACCATTGGTGATGTCATTGTTGGGGAGAAGAAAATTTCTGACAGGTCAGGTGACAAGGATTCATTTTTCAGTTTCAATTTTGGGAGCTGGAGTGTTAGCAGCATCGCCAGAAGAGAACTCTCTCTCTTCCTGCATTTTTTCTTTGGAAATTCTGTTGTTTTCCTAAAGAATGAGAATCTGCTGTTGTTTGGCCTTGGCCCAGAGTTCCTCTGTTATTTCAGGAAGTTGTCTTATCTTCAAATTGTACGGAATGAGTCCAGAGAGCTGCAGACTTCAACCAAAGGACCCAATTTCCATTATCACGTGAGCATTGGACTTTGCTGTATTGAACCTATTTAAGGGTTTTTTCTATGGCAGGGGTTTTGGTTTGATTGGAATTGTTGTTGCGGGTTATACGTTATAGTGGTTGTTTTGTTTCTTGTTTGTAATTGATAAAAGTTCTTGCTAATTTTCTTGATATACATGTTAACTATATTTTTAAATAAATTTTGTTTGATGAAAGCTCCCTGGTGGGTCACTTGAACATCCCTGAAGTGAAACCTATCATGCTTATCCCAGCCACATTAAAGATGTAAAACGTATAATTCAGGCGGCTCCATAAAACACTTGGTTATTTCTGACCCAAACAATGACACTAGAACCTTGGTTCTCCACCTTTTCTATCACAACAGAACTAAATAATTGTTTAATTGCTCTGCTATTTGCTCATTCTTTTATATTTGTCTTCACTATTCTATTTTTTTACATATTTATAGAAACTTTTACAGTCCAATTTTATGTTTCTTGCAAGTTTACTCATTCTATTTCTGTCTTCTTACCCTGTCTTTTTCAGTTGTTCATTTGCAGAATGTGGGCATTGCTGGCTGCAGCTCATTCATTATTCATTTCTAATTGCCCTGGAGAGGGCGATAGTGAGCTGCCTACTTGAGTTGCTGCAGTCCCTGAGAATGTAAGTACATCCACAGTGCTGTTAGGCTTGGAGTTTCAGAATATTAATCCAGCAACAGTGAAGGAAGAGAGATATGTTACCAAGTCAGCATGATGAGTGACTTGGAGAGGAACTTCCAGGTGGTGGTATTCCCACATATCTGCTGCTTTTGTCCTTCTAGATGTTTGAGGTTGTGGGTTTGGAAGGTGCTAATTAAGAAATCTTGGTAAGTTGCTGCAACGTATCTTGTAGATGGTACACATGGCTGTCATTGTGCATCGGGGGTAGAGAGAGTGAATGTTTGCGGAAAGGGTGCACAAAATAGGCTGCTTTGTCCTGGATGATGTTAAGCTTTTCGAGTATATTTTGAGCTTCACTCATCCAGGCAAGTGAAGAGTATTCCGCCATATTCCTGATTTGTGCCCTGTAGATAGTAGACAGGCTTTGGGGAGTCAAGAGGTGAGTTACATGCAACCAGATTTCTAACCTCTGACCTGTTAGAGGCCATTGCTCCAATGGCCACAATAATTAATTAGTCCAGTTAAGTTTCTGGTCAATACTAAACCCCATGATGTTGATGAGATTCAGCAGTAGTAATGCCATTGAATGTCAAGGGGTGATGGTTAGATCATCACTTGTTGGAGATGGTCATTGCCTGGCACTTGTGTGGTGCGAATATCCCTTGTCAGTTGTCAGCCCAGGCCTGGATATTGTCCTGCATTTGGACATGGGCTGCTTCCAAATCTGAGGCATCACAAATGGTGCTAAACAATGTGCAATCATTGGCGAACATCCCCACTTCTTATGGAAAGGTCTTATGATGGATGAGACCTAATGACGGATGAAGCAGCTGGAGATGGGAAGAAGGTATTTGAAAAAGATGTTTGGGCCTTGAACACTATCCTGAGGAGCTTCTGCAATGATGTCCTGGAGCTGAGATGATCAACTTCCAACTACTAGAATCATCTTCCTTTTTGCCAGGTACGACTCCATCCAGCAGAGAGTTTTCTCTCTGATTCCTACTGACTCCAGTTTTGCTAGGGCTTCGTAATGCCCTTCATATCATGGGCTGTCACTCTCACCTCACCTCAGCTCTTTTGTCCATGTTTGAATCAAGGATGTAATGAGGTTAGGAGCTGAGTGACCTTGGTGAAACCCAAATTATGTGTGTGTGTGCTGCTCGATAGCACTGCTGAAAACCCCAGCCACAGCTTTGCTGATGATTGAGAGCAATTGGTCAGATTGAATTTGTCCTGTTTCTGTGTGTTGGACATAACTGCACAATATTGCTGGATAGATGCCAGTGTTGTAACCGTACTGGAACAGCTTGGCTAGGGACACTGCAAGTCTTGGAGCACAAGTCTTCAGTACTATTGCCAGAATGTTATCAGGGCCTATTGCTTTTGCAGTATGCAGTGCCTTCAGCTGTTCCTTGATATCATGAGAAGTGAATTGAATTGGCTGAAAACTGACATGTGTGATACTGGGGAGCTCAGGAGAACTCTGAGTTGGATCATCCATTGGCCACTGATGTGATGGGTTCCATTATCGTTGAGGATGGGGATATTTATGGAATTTCTTTTTCCATTAAGTTGTTTAATGAACAATCATCATTCATGACTAGATGTGGCTGGTAGGAAACAACAAAAAGTTATGAACGTAGCCCAGTCCATCCCTGGATGTCATGTGGTGATTAGCTCCTCTCTTGATGGAGATGGTCATTGCCTGGCACTTGTGTAGCATGATTGTTATTTGCTGCTTGTCAGCCCAAGCCTGGATATTGTCCAGGTCTTGCTGCATTTGGACATAGAATTATTGAATCCAAACAGTGAAGAAGGTGGCCATTCAACCCATTAAATCTGGACCAACTCTGAAAGAACATCTTATCTAGGCCCATCCCTAATCCCCAACCTCCATAAATCCACACATTTACCATGATCAATCCACTTAATCTGCAGTGTGGGAGGAAACCAGAGCACTCAGAGGAAACCTTCACAGATACATTGAGAACGTAGACCGTTTCAGTATTTGAAGAATCATGAATGATACTGAAGATTGGGTAGTCATCAGTGACTATCCCCATTTCTGATATTATGACGGAAGGAAGCAGCTGAAGATGGTTGAGTCTAGAACATTACCCTGAGGAACTCCTGCAGTAAAGTCCTGAAGCTGAGATGATTGACCTCCAATCACCACAACCATCTTCCTTTGCGCTGGGTATGATGCCAACCAGCAGATAATTTTCTCATTGATTGGTGGCGCAGTGGCACAATGGTTAGCACTACTGCTTCACAGTGCCAGGGACCAGGGTTCAATTCCGGACTTGGGTGACTGTCTATGTGGGGTTTGTCCTTTCTCTCTATTTTTTTGTGTGTTTCCTCCAAGGGCTTTGATTTCCTCCCACACTCCAAACATATGCAGGTTAGATGGATTGGCCATGGTAAATTGCCTCAGTGTCAAGGGGACTCACTAGGGTAAATACATGAGGACATGGGGATAAAGTTTGAGTGGGATTTTGGTTGGCACGGACCTGGTGGACTGAATGGCCTCCTCCTGCACTATAGGATTCCATGATTCCAGTTTTGCTCAGGCTCCTTGGTGTCATAGTTGGTCAAATGTTGCCTTGATGTAAAGACTTGTCACTCTCACCTCACCTTTGATATTCAGCTCTTTGTCCATGTTTGAACCAAGGCTGGAATGAGGTCAGAAGCTGAGTGATCCTGACAGAACCCAAACTGATTATCACTGAGCAGGATATTACTGAATAAATGCCACTTGATAGAACTGCTGATGATCCCTCCTATCACTTTATTGATGATGGAGAGTAGACTGATTGGGCAGTAATGTCCTGCTTTTCGTGTACAGGACACACCTGGATAATTTTCCACATTGTTGGGTAAATGCCAGTTTCCTAGCAAGGGGCAGCACAATTTCTGGAGCACAAGTCACCGGGACTATTGCTGGGTTGTTATCAGGGCCTACTGCCTTTGCTGTATCCAATGTCTCCAACCACTTCTTGATAACATTAGGAGTGAATTGAAATGTTTGAAGATGGATGTCTGTGATACTGGGGACTCCCAGAAAATAGCCAGAAAGTTGGAGCATTCACTTGGCATTTCTGGCTGAGAATTGCTACAAATGCTTCAGCCTTATCTTTTCCACTGATGTGCTGGGCTCCTCCATCATTGAGGATGGGGTTATTTGTGAAGCCTCTCCTCCAGTGATCACCTTTCGCTGAACTGCTCCCAATCCTCTACTTTTTCCAACAACTTTATATGGTTCCTCTTTGGATCTAAAATTATCTCTTGTTAACCATGGTTGGTCACATTTCCTGTTGTGTTTTTGGGCCAGTTAGAAATATATAACTGTTGTAATGAATATGATCTTTCCTTAAGATTGTATTAGGCATTGCCTATGCACCACTTTCAATTAAGTTACTAATTCTATCACGGAGATTGCACCCCTCAGACCTTAATAGTTTCCTTTGTTTAGATTTAGGACCCTAGTTTTGTTTAGACAATACACTTTCTAACCCAATGAGGGATCCTACCATGATATGGTCACTCTTCCCCAAAGGACCTCACACAACAGGATTATTAACTGGCTCCTCTCATCACACATTACTAAATCCAGGATAGGATGTTCCCCAGTTGGTTCCTCAACAGACTGATCCAAAAACTCATCTTATACACACTCCAGGTTTTGATCTGCCACATTCTTGTTGCTAATTTGATTAAACCCATCTATATATAGATGGAAGTCACTCATTGTTCAGTCGTACCCTTGTTACTTGAATTTCCTATTTAATGTGATAATTGTATGAGTTCTGTCCCGAGCAAAAAGAGGGTTTCCTCTCGAGACTCCTGGCCAATCTGATTTGTTGGCAGTCAAGTAGTCTCAGCACTGCTGGAACTCAGTAGTGGCCACTTTTGGGATTATAAGCAGTTCTGAGCAGAAGATCCATGGCAACGAGACATAGAAGCAAAGTGCAGCCAGGGCAGGCTGAAAGATTTCAGGTACAGGGGGAGGGCTGTGAGTGGTCAGGTTTTAGAGGTCAAGGTGGAAATCATAAAAGGGGAGATAACTTAAAGAGAGTCACTCCCAAAGGCCACAGGATACCCTCAAAGGCCAAAGTACCGACTCTCCCTTCCCCCTTTATCACCTGAGATGGTAAAGGAGTGGGCTGGCCTCATTCATTCCTATTTATTAATGTAGCGGGAGCTGAATCAGGTCCTTAACTGGATATTCATTGGCTAGCTATTGGAGGTCAATCATCTCATCTCCAGGATATCACTGCAGAAGTTCCTCAAAGGTATCCAAGGGTGAACCATCTTCAGCTGCTTCATCAATGACTTTCCCTCCATCATAAGGTCAAAAGGGGAGATGTTTGTCATCTTTAATTGTCTTTAAGAAGACAATTCACCACCACCTTCTCAAGGACAATAGGGATGGACAATAAATGCTGGCCAATCAGTGACACCCATATCCCCTGAGTGCATTTTAAAAAGGTAATTAGTCTAAGAGTAGGCAGGACTGGTTGGGGCTTTACCTGCCCAATGTCTTATAGGGTAGCCAGGGAAGTAGAAGGCTAGCCCCTGTTTTATTTTATGTATCACCTTTAGATCTGAAATATCAACTCTGTTTCTTTCCAGATGCTGCCTGTCCTAATGAGTTTGTCCAGCATTTTCCAGTTTAATTCCTTCATATACACTGGCTGGTCAAATCTTGGTAAGAAGTCTCACAACACCAGGTTAAAGTCCAACAGGTTTATTTGCCTAACACTAACCTAAACCATAATGCTAAATAAACCTATTGGATCTTAACCTGGTGTTGTGAGACTTCTTACTGTGCCCACCCAAGTCCAATGCTGACATCTCCACAACAGGTCAAATCTGCCCAGGGTTTCCCCAGGGTCAGGAATGAATTAAGCTGATGGGATGAATGGCCTCACAGTATTCTAGAGCGATAGTTCTGGGTGACTGATATTAATAGGCTTATCAGGAGATACTGTCACGCTCTATTTCCAAGCACAGGTACTTAGCAGAGTAAGGGGAAAGAGAAGAATAACGTACATAGATCTTATCCTGTTTGTATCGCAGGAAGAGGTTGTAGAGAATTGCAGCTTCATGTAGATCAGCGAGACTCGACATATCATCCACCCCTTCAATACTGGTTTGATGCATCGGAAAAACAATGTCCCTGGAGAGTGCAGCTTGCTCAAAAGAGAGCACCTAGAGAGAGAGAGACAGAGAGGGATGAAGAGAGAGAGAGGGAGAGAGAGGAAGAGAGAGAGAGATAGACAGAGTGAAAGAGATAGGGAGAGACAGACAGGGAGACAGAGAAAGGCAGAGGGAGAACCAGAGAGAGAAAGAGGAAGGGTGAGACCCAGAGAGAGAGCCAGATAGAAAGAGAAAGAGAGAGAGAGAGAGAGAGAGGGAGAGAAAAAGAGACAGAGAGAAGGAGAGACAGGCAGAGACAGAGCCAGAGACAGAAAGAGAAAAAGGGAGAAAAATATTTAACATATTACCGTCTCAAACATGATGTTTAAAAAGCGTTTAGATAGTTACATGGGTAAGATGGGTATCGAGGGAAATGGGCCAAATGTGGACAATTGGGATTAGAGCGTTAAAAGAGGGCGGCATGGACAAATTGGGCCAAAGGCCCTGTTTCCGTGCTGTAAATTTCTATGACAAACATCAGGCTCAATGGGACGATCTTATCAAAAAATTTCTAAGTCCCAAATGAGCATGAAAATGGGGGAGAATTATGCTGTTTTTTTCGGTGAGATATAAATGGAGTCTTACTGGCTCTATCAAAAAAAGTGAAGCGCAAGGAAGGACATGGGGCCTAAATTTCTGAAAGCTAGCAGATAGCAGCAGAGGGAGCTGTTGCGCATGTGCAGATCTCAATGTTCTATGGATGCAGATGTGTCAGTGACTGCCTCCCCTAACTATAGCTGGCCTCTGCAGCCAATTCTACCCCCTGCCAGATCTGATCACCCCCCATCTCTCCTCATCATGAGGCTCTCTAGCCAAAACCAACCCCACCACCCACTTGCACATAGACCAGCTGATCACAGCAAGTTGCAGCCCCTCTCTCTCTTTATCACTGTTGCAGAGTGACAGTGAACCCCCAATCAGCCTACCCTCACCTGGCCTGGCCCCATCAGGCCCCACACACTTGCTAATGCCCGATGCCTAGTGGACAGTATCTGACCGACAAGCTGCAAGCTCTCTGCTCCCAATCTTCCAGAGGGGAGGCCCTCAATGGCCTCGATACTAATAGCAAGGCCATCATGTCTGGTCCACGTTGAGGGAGATCACATTCAACAAGAAAAATGTGGAAGTTATTGAAAGGGTATACAGGAGATTTACAAGGATATTGCCTGGATTGGGTGGCATGCCTTATAAAGATAGGTTGAGGGAGCTCGGTCTTTTCTCCTTGGAGAGACGAAGGATAAGAGATGACTGATAGAAGCGTATAAGATGTTGAGAGGTATTGATAGGGTGGATTCTCGGAGGCTATTTCCCAGGGCTGAAATGGTCGCTATGAGAGGACACAGGTTTAAGGTGCTGGGGAGTAGGTACATAGGAGATGTCAAGTTTTTCGCTCAGAGGGTGGTGAGTGAGTGGAATTGGCTGCCATCAGTGGTAGAGGCGGACTCGCTGAGGTCTTTTAAGAGACTTCTGGATGAGTTCATGGGATTTAATGGGATTGAGGTTTATAGATAGGCCTGGTAGGTAGGGATATGATCAGTGCAAATTGTGGGCCAAAGGGCCTTTTTGTGCTGTAGTTTTTCTATGTTCTATGTTCTATATGTGATCTACGCCAGTGAGAGTCTTCAATGGAGTTGCAGAGGTTAGTGGGTCAATACAATTGCAGTCCAGGCTCACTTGTGATATTTCAATTCTTCCTATCGACATTTAAATCCTAAAAGGACATGAGGCTGAACTTGCCGGATTTCTGGTGCTGGTAAGATCACACAAGACGAACCTGATTTCGCTGCTCTCTCATTATCTTACCAACTTGCCCCATCCATCGACCAATGGGGCAGAAAGGTAGGATCACAGCTAATGAAACCAGTCAGACTCTCCCACACAGCTAACTGTAAAGATCAGGGGACGAGATTGAGACAGTGAAAAGAAAGAATATCATTATTGTGTCTTTCAGATTGTAGGTAATGGGAGAGTGAAGATAACAAGAAAGACTGGAGGTCACAGGGAGACTGGGGATCACAGGACGACTGGGGGTTATGGGGAGACTGGGACTACAGCGAGACTGGGGGTCACAGGGAGACTGGGGATAACAAGGGCTAGTGGGAATAGCGAGGGGTAGTGGGAGTAATGAGGGCAAGTGGGAGTAATGGAGAGACAGGGATCACAAGGGTCAATGGAGTAATGGATAAAATATGAATAATGGGAAGATTGAGGGTAATGACAGAGAGTGGTGATATGGAGAGACTGGGGGTAAAAAATTGGAGTCTTTAATAAAGACTTTATAGGATTTTCTAAACACAGTGATTAATTGCATCCCTGAACAATCTTCATTCTGCTAACATGTTGTAGCATGGACAAGTTAGGCCAAAGGGCCTGTTTCATGCTGTAAACTTTTATGACTCTATGTTGACATTCTTAAGTCGTCAGGAGGCATCCTGTTTGCTCCTATATCTCCCAAAGATCATTTCTGATTTGTTCATAGAATGTGGGTGTTGCTGGTTGTCCACCCTAACTGCCCTTCAGAAAACAGGTAAGAGTCAATCACATTGCTGTGGCTCTGGAGTCACATGTAGGCCAGACCGGGTAAGGACAGCAGATTTTATAACATAGAACATAGAAAAACTACAGCACAAAGAGGCCTTTTGGCCCACAAGTTGTGCTGATCATATCTTTACCGACTAGACTTACCTCTAACCCCCAATCCTATTAAATCCCATGTACTCACCCAGAAGTCTCTTAAAAGACCCTATTGAAATTGCCTCCACCACCACCAATGGTAGCCAATTCCACTCACCCACCACCCTCCGAGTGAAAAATTTACCCCTGACATCTCCTCTGTATCTACTCCCCAGCACCTTAAACCTGTGTCCTTTTGTGGCAGCCATTTCAACCCTGGGAAAAAGCTTCTGAGAATCCACCCGATCAATACCTCTCAACATCTTATACACCTCTTTTAGGTCACCTCTCATCCTTCATCTCTCCAAGGAGAAAAAACTGAGCTTTCTCAACCTATCCTCATAAGACATGCCATCCAATCCAGGCAACATCCTTGTAAATCTCCTCTGCACCCTTGCAATGGCTTCCACATCCCTCCTGTAATGAGGCAACCAGAACTGAACACAGTTCTCCAAATGGGGAATGACTACGGTCTTATAAAGCTGCAGCATTATTTCCTGACTCTTAATCTCAATTTCTTGATTGACGAAGGCCAGTACACCATACATCTTCTTAACCACATCCTCTACCTGTAAGGACAATTTAAGAGTCCTATGGACTCAGAGTCCAAGATCCTTCTGATCCTCTACACTGCTAAGGGTCTTACCCTTGATATTGTACTCCTTCATCCCATTGGACCTGACAAAATGGACCACTACACGTTTATCCAGGTTGAAGTCTATCTGCCACTTCTCCGCCCAGTCTTGCATCCCATCTATGTCACACTGCAACTTCTGACATCCCTCCAGAGTATCCACAACACCACCAATCTTCGTATCGTCGGTGAACTTATTAAACTGTCCCTCCACTTCCTCATCTAGGTCATTTATAAAAATCACAAAGAGCAAAAGTCCCAGAACAGACTGACAATGGTTTCATGGTCATCATTAGTCTTTTAATTCCAGATTTTTATTGAATTCAAATTTCACCATTTGACATTAAGGGATTCAAACTCAGGTCCCCAGTATATCACCCGATGTCTTTGGATTATTAGTCTAATGACAATGTCAGAGGTGAGGAAGGGGGCTGGACAGGGAAGGGGACTGAGAGCAGAGGCAGTGGGCCAGTAGCACGGGGGGGGGGGGGTAATGGGCAGCAACAGTGGTTCAGCAGAAAGGGGCAGTGGGCAAGGGGCAGTGGGCAGGATCAGGGGGAGAGGGTAAGGGGCAGCGAGAGGGCAGTACTCATTGAGCAGCTCCCTTCTTCAGAGGCTGCAGAAGGTCAGGGAAGCTTCCTCACACTAGGACTGAGACTCTGCCTACTGCCTATGAGGAAGTTACAGGTTGTGTATTTTTTCTATTTCAACAGAAAAAATACTGCTCTTTATCTAAACTGTTGTTTCATAATTGTTTCATAATAATAAGTCAACTGCCCACTTAGATATTGTGACCCCAATCCTGGAAAAAAGGAAAAGTGGGACAGGGGTTAAATGGGTGGGGACCACAAGGGGCAGAGTAGAAAGCACAGAGTAGGGGGGGAAGCAACAGGGGAGAACCATAGGGGACAGTGAGTGACCACAGGGGAGAATGGGGAGGCCACAGGAGAGTGGGGGGGGGGGGCAGAGGAGAGACTGGGGGAAAAGGGGAGAGTAGGGGGTTAAAGGAGAGTGGGGGTGGGTAACAGACAGTGTTGTCCACAAGGGAGAATGAGAGTAACAGGGAGAGTCAGAGTAAAGGGGAGGGGGTAATTGGGACAGTGAGGATGACAGAAGAGACAGGCTTGAAATTCTCACCTCTCCATACTCTGTGGTGAATTGGAAAATCCCATTGGAATTGCTAGTCACTTGGCCAGGGAGAAGCTGATCTTTCACTTGGAGCCAAACAGAGGAATCCTAGACCACAAAAAGATTAAATTAATCAGAGTGATCACTGAGAGAACTAGAGGGACAGAGATAGAAGGATGAGGAAAACAAGTGTAAGAAAGAGATAGATAGAAAGCCAGTGAGAGAGATAGATGGAGAAAGAGCAAAAGAAAGAAAGAGCAACGAAGGGGTGATTTTTTTCCATTCCGCCAGCCACGGGAATAGGAGTGGGTGAGGGATGGACCATGGAAAGGTCGTTGACCTTGGGCGGAATTTTCCGGTTTCGGCACAAGCACACCCAGAGTGTGTGAGAGAGAGAGAGAGAGAGAAGAGTGAGGCAGAATGTGAGAGAGATAGGAGGAGAGAAAAGAGAGGGAAACTGAGAGAAGGAGAAAGAAAGATAGGGAGAGAGAGTGAAGGAGAGACAGAAGAAAGAGAACATAAGGAGAGGCTGATAAACACAAAGGATCAGAGGGAAAGAGACAGGAGAAAGAAGATGCACAAAAAGGAAATATATTTATGTTTTATTAGTCATAAGTAGGCTTACATTAACACTATAATGAAGTTACTGTGAAAATCCACTAGTCACCACATTCTAGCACTTGTTCAGATACACTGAGGGAGAATTTAGCATGGCCAATTCAGCTAATCTGCACATTTTGGAGTGTGGGAGAAAATCGGAGTATCCAGAGGAAACCTGTGCAGACACAGGCAGAATACACAAAATCCACACAATTAACCAAGCCAGGAATTGAACCCAGGTTCCTGGAGCTGCAAGGCAACAATGCTAACCACTGTGCCACCATGCCACCCCATATAGGAACTGGAGAGACCATTCAGTCCCTTGAACCCATTCTGATATTCAATTTGACCACTGGTAAACTGCGAGAGACTGAGAGTGAAAGCAATGAAGAGGCAATGGGAATAAAACACAAGATACGAAAGCAGAAGAAGACTCTCGCTCCTCAAGCTCCTTCCCCATTCAATAAGCTGTGACTGATCTGGCTATGATACAAATTCTAATTGTCTGTCTGACCCTACTCCCCCCGTAACATTTGACTCAAGGAGGAGGCAGAATTTTCTAAAAGATTAAAAGGAAGAAGGTATATTTCTATAGCAACTTTCACAACAACATGATATCCCAAAGCTGATTACATCAATGATGAGTTCTTAAGCACATTAGAGAACACAGGACAAGAAGTTAGGAGTTAGCCATTTGCCCTGTCAAGCCTGTTCTGCCATTCAAAGAGTCATGGGGAGCCGGTTAGCTCAGTCGGCTGGGTGGCTAGCTCATGATGCAGTGTGATGCAAACAGCATTGGTTCAATCACCCTACTGTCTGAGGTTACTCTTGAAGGCCCCACCTTCTCAACCCTGCCCCTCACCAAAGGTGTAGTGATCCTCAGATTAAATCATCACCAGTCAGCTCCCCTCATGGAGAAGAGCAGTGATGGTTGTCTGGGACCACAGCAGCTTTACCTTCAGATGTACACAGCACAGGAAAAGACCCTTCAGCCCATTGCATCTGTGTCAGCCAAAGACAAACCACCAAACTATTCTAATTCCATATTCCATATCATATTCCAACTGTACAAAACTCTAGTGTGGTCGCACTTGGAGTATTGTGTACAGTTCTGGTCCCCGCATTATAAGAAAGATGTGGAGGCATTGGAGAGGGTACAGAGGAGGTTTACCAGGACATTGCCTGGTATGGAAGGCAGGTCTTATGAAGAGAGGCTGAGGGATTTGAGGTTGTTTTCGTTAGAAAGAAGGCGGCTAAGAGGAGACCTTATTGAAACGTATAAGATGATTAGAGGTTTAGATAGGGTGGACAGTGATAGCCTTTTTCCTAGGGTGGAGAAAGCTAGCACGAGGGGACATAGCTTTAAATTAAGGGGTGGTGGTTTTAGGACAGATGTCAGAGGTAGTTTTTTACCCAGAGGGTGGTAAGGCTATGGAATGCCTTGCTGCATCAGTTGTAGATGCGCCAAGTTTGGTGGCGTTTAAGAGGTTAGTAGATAAGTTTATGGATGAAAAGGGAATGGTTTAGTTTAAAGGGTCATTCCTTGTTCCTAATTGGTCAGCGCAACATCGAGGGCCGAAGGGCCTGTTCTGCGCTGTAATGTTCTACGTTCTATGTTCTATTTCCCCACATTATCTTCCATCTGCCATTTTTAGTAAATAGTTGATACTCCAGCACTGATCCATGTGGCATTCCAGCTATTTACAGCTTTCCAAACTGAAAACAACCCAGTTAGAACATAGAACATAGAACATTACAGCGCAGAACAGGCCCTTCGGCCTTCAATGTTGCACTGACGAATTAGGAAAAAGCAATGACCCTCTAACCTAAACCATTCCCTTTTCGTCCATAAACTTATCTACTAACCTCTTAAACGCCACCAAACTTCGCACATCTACAACTGCAGCAGGCAGGGCATTCGGGAGTGGAATGCCCTGCCTGCAGCGGTTGTAGATGCGCCAAGTTTGGTGGCGTTTAAAAGGTTAGTTGATAAGTATATGGAAGAGAAGGGAATGGTTTAGTTTGGAGGGGCATTGCTTTTTATATTGGTCGGCGCAACATCGAAGGCCGAAGGGCCTGTTCTGTGCTGTAATGTTCTATGTTCTATTCCATATCCTTACCACCCTCTGGGTAAAGAACCTACCTCTGACATCCGTCCTATAACTACGAACCCTTAATTTAAAGCTATGTCCCCTCGTGCTAGCTTTCTCCATCCTAGGAAAAAGGCTATCACTGTCCACCCTATCTAAACCTCTAATCATCTTATACGTTTCAATAAGGTCTCCTCTTAGCTGCCTTCTTCTAACGAAAACAACCTCAAATCCTCAGCCTCTCTTCATAAGACCTGCCTTCCATACCAGGCAACATCCTGGTAAACCTCCTCTGTACCCTCTCCAATGCCTCCACATCTTTCTTATAATGCGGGGACCAGAACTGCACACAAAAAATCAAGTGCGGTCGCACTAGAGTTTTGTACAGTTGCAACATGACGTTGCAGCTCCGAAATTCAATCCCCCTACCAATAGAAGCTAAGACTCCGTATGCCTTCTTAACAACCTTATTGACTTGATTGCCAACTTTTAGGGATCTATGCACATATTCACCAAGATCCCTCTGTTCTTCAACACTATTAAGAGTCCTACCATTAGCCCTATACTCTACACATTTGTTATTCCTACCAAAGTGAATTACCTCACACTTATAGAACATAGAACATAGAACATATGAACTTTTCCACATTAAACTCCATTTGCCACCTCTCGGCCCAGCTCTGCAACTTGTCCAAGTCTCTCTGCAAACTATAACACACCTCTTCACTATCTACCACTCCTCCAACTTTGATGTCATCCGCAAATTTACTAATCCATCCTTCAATACCCTCATCCAGATGATTTATAAAAATTACAAACTGCAGGGGCCCCAAAACAGATCCCTGAGGTACACCACTTCTAACCGAACTCTACGATGAATAACTTCCATCAACCACCACCCTCTGTCTTCTATCTGCTAGCCAATTCCTAATCCAATTAGCTAAATCACCCTCAATCCCATACATCTGCATTTTCTGCAGAAGCTTTCCATGGCCACCTTATCGAACGCCTTACTAAAGTCCATATACACCACATCAACCGCCTTACCCCCATCCACCTCTTTGGTCACTTTTTCAAAAAACTCAATAAGGTTAGTAAGGCACGACCTACCCTTCACAAAACCATGCTGACTATCCCCAATCATTCATTTCTCTCTAAATAACTATAAATCCTATCCCTAATAATTCTCTCCAATACTTTGCCCACAACAGAAGTAAGACTCACTGGCCTATAATTCCCTGGAAAGTCTCTCTTCCCCTTCTTGAACAATGGGACCACATTCGCTATCCTCCAGTCTTCCGGCACTATATCCGTAACCAACGACGACCTGAAGATCAGAGCCAGAGGCTCTGCAATCGCCTCTCTTGCCTCCCAGAGAATCCTAGGGTAAATCCGTCCGGCCCAGGGGACTTATCTAACTTCAAACCCTCAAGAATATCTAGCACATCCTCCCTATCTACTTCAATACTTTCCAGTTTGCAACCCTGTACCTCAGTGTTCTCCACAACTACATTTACATCTCCCTACGTGAATACCGAAGAGAAATATTTGTTCAGTGCCTCTCCAATCTCTTCAGGCTCCACGCACAACTTCCCACTGCTGTCTCTGACTGGCCCTAATCTTGCCCTAACCAATCTTCTATTTTTAACATATCTAAAGAAAGCTTTAGGATTCTCCTTGATCCTATCAGCCAAAGTCTTCTCGTGTCCCCTTTTAGCTCTCCTCAACTCACTCTTTAGTTCCCTCCTGGCTAATCTATAGCTATCCATTGCACTAACTGAGCCTTCAAGCCTCATCCTGACATAAGCCTCCTTTTTCCTTTTAACCAGCGAATTAACTTTTTAGTACACCATGGTTCCCTTACTCGACCATTTCCTCCTTGCCTGACAGGGACATACTTATCAAGGACTCGCAGTAGCTGCTCCTTGAATAGGCTCCACATTTCAGATGTTCCCAGTCCCTGTAGTTTCCTAGTCCAACCTATGCACCCAAATTCCCTCCTTATGGCCTCATAATTACCATTCCCCCAGCTATAACTACTGCCCCCAGCTTCATGCCTATCCTTATCCATCACTAAGGTGAATGTTACCGAATTGTGGTCACTATCACCAAAATGTTCACCAACTTCCAAGTCTAACACCTGGTCTGGATCATTGCCCAGCATTGCCCAGTTGTTCCTACTCTCAGCTTTGTGTTAAATAACTCTCACAATATGGGTTCTTTATTTTGCTGTGGTGGTTTCTCCTTAATAAGATATTTGTGCGTTTAAACATAAACAACTTTATTTGGAGGCATTATCTCTTTATTGCTCTGAACATGGTCTTGTTTAGTGTTGCTCCCACCATGCAGGCTAGCTCCTTATGAAGTGTTGCTTTTAGACTGTTCTCTGACCATGTGACTACTACTGTGAGTACAGCCATTCTTGAGTCTGATATTAACCCTTGCTCTGCTAAGTAACTTTCCATTTTAATGTATACAGGCACATCTCCAATACAATCTTGGGGACAATCTTGGAGCAAGTGGACTCCAGGTGAACAGAGTGGTGAAGAAGGCATTCAGCACGCTCGGTTTCATCATCAGAATATTTGTGACCTCTGGTTCTGGACTCATTTAGTGTGAGGGGCATGAATGGGGCAGAGTTTGTAAGAAGCATCCAGGAGGGCCTCTTGAAATCGTATGTAGATGGTATAGCGAAAGAAGGGGCCATACCGGACCTGATATTGGAGAATGAACCCAGCCAGGTGGTCGATATTTCAGTAAAGCAGCAGTTTGAGAACAGTGACCACAATTCAGTAAGCTTTAAGGTACTGATGGATAAAGGTAAGTATAGTCCTCAAGTGAAGGTGTTACATTGGGGGAAGGCTAATTACAGCAATATTAGGCAGGAATTGAAGTAGTAGATTGGGAGCAGATGTTTGAGAGCAAATTAACATCTGGCGTGTGGGAGGCTTTCAAGTGTAAGTTAATAGGGATTCAGGACCGGCACATTCATGTAAGGATGAACGATCGTAGAACATAGAACATAGAACATTACAGCACAGAACAGGCCCTTCGGCCCTCGATGTTGCGCCGACCAATGTAAAAAGCAATGCCCCTCCAAACTAAACCATTCCCTTCTCTTCCATATACGTATCAACTAACCTCTTAAACGCCACCAAACTTGGCGCATCTACAACTGCTGCAGGCAGGGCATTCCACTCCCGAACCACCCTTTGGGTAAAGAACCTACCTCTGATATCCGTCCTATAACTAACACCCCTTAATTTAAAGCTGTGTCCCCTCGTGCTAGCTTTCTCCATCCTAGGAAAAAGGCTATCACTGTCCACCCTATCTAAACCTCTAATCATCTTATATGTTTCGATAAGGTCCCCTCTTAGCCGCCTCCTTTCTAACGAAAAAAACTCAAATCCCTCAGCCTCTCTTCATAAGACCTGCCCTCCATACCAGGCAACATCCTGGTAAACCTCCTCTGTACCCTCTCCAATGCCTCCACATCTTTCTTATAATGTGGGGACCAGAACTGCACACAATACTCCAAGTGCGGCCGCACTAGAGTTTTGTACAGTTGCAACATGACGTTGCGGCTCCGAAATTCAATCCCCCTACCAATAAAAGCTAAGACTCCATATGCCTTCTTAACAACCTTATCGACTTGACTGCCTACTTTCAGGGATCTATGCACATATACACCAAGATCCCTCTGTTCATCAACACTATTAAGAATCCTACCATTAGCCCTATACTCTACACATTTATTATTCCTGCCATAGTGAATTACCTCACACTTTTCCACATTAAACTCCATTTGCCACCTCTCGGCCCAGCTCTGCAACTTGTCTAAGTCCCTCTGCAAACTATAACACCCCTCTTCACTATCTACCACTCCACCGACTTTAGTGTCATCTGCAAATTTACTAATCCATCCTTCAATACCCTCATCCAGATCATTTATAAAAATTACAAACAGCAGGGGCCCCAAAACAGACCCCTGAGGTACACCACTTGTCACCAAACTCCACGATGAATATCTCCCATCAACCACCACCCTCTGTCTTCTATCTGCTAGCCAATTCCTAACCCAATTAGCTAAATCACCCTCTATCCCATACATCTGCATTTTCTGCAGAAGTCTTCCATGGGCCACCTTATCAAACGCCTTACTAAAGTCCATATATACCACATCAACCGCCTTACCCCCATCCACCTCTTTAGTCACTTTTTCAAAAAACTCAATGAGGTTAGTAAGGCACGACCTACCCTTCACAAAACCATGCTGACTATCCCCAATCAATTCATTTCTCTCTAAATAACTATAAATCCTATCCCTAATAATTCTCTCCAATACTTTGCCCACAACAGAAGTAAGACTCACTGGCCTATAATTCCCTGGAAGGTCTCTCTTCCCCTTCTTGACCACATTCGCTATCCTCCAGTCCTTCGGAACCACACCTGTAACCAACGACGACCTGAAGATCAGAGCCAGAGGCTCTGCAATCTCCTCTCTTGCCTCCCAGAGAATCCTAGGGTAAATCCCGTCCGGCCCAGGGGACTTATCCAACTTCAAACCCTCGAGAATATCTAGCACATCCTCCCTATCTACTTCGATACCTTCCAGTTTGCTACCCTGTACCTCAGTGTTCTCCATAACTACATTTACATCACCCTGCGTGAATACCGAAGAGAAATATTTATTCAGTGCCTCTCCAATCTCTTCAGGCTCCACGCACAACTTCCCACTGCTGTCTATGACTGGCCCTAATCTTGCCCTACCCAATCTTCTATTCTTAACATATCGAAAGAAAGCTTTAGGATTCTCCTTAATCCTATCAGCCAACATCTTCTCGTGTCCCCTCTTAGCTCTCCTCAATTCACTTTTTACCTCCTTCCTAGCTAATCTATAGCTATCCATTGCACTACCTGAGCCTTCAAGCCTCATCCTGACATAAGCCTCCTTTTTCTTCTTAACCAGCAAATCAACTCTTTTCGTACACCAAGGCTCTCTTACTCGTCCATTTCCTCCCTGCCTGACAGGGACATACTTATCAAGGACTCACAGCAGCTGCTCCTTGAATAAGCTCCACATTCCAGATGTTCCCAGTCCCTGTAGTTTTCCTAGTCCAATCTATGCACCCTAATTCTCTCCTGATGGCCTCATAATTACCCTTCCCCCAGCTATAACTACTGCCCCCAGCTTCATGCCTATCCCTATCCATCACTAAGGTGAACGTAACCGAATTGTGGTCACTATCACCAAAATGTTCACCAACTTCCAAGCCTAACACCTGGTCTGGCTCATTGCCCAGCACCAAATCCAATGTAGCCTCACCTCTAGTTGGCCTATCTACATACTGAGTCAAAAAACCCTCCTGCACACTTTGTACGAAAACTGACCCCTCTAACGAGCTAGAGCTATAGCTATTCCAATCAATATTAGTAAAGTTAAAGTCCCCCATTACAATTACCCTATTACTTTCACTCCTGACCGGATTTGACTTTGCAATCCTTTCCTCAACCTCTCTAGAACTTTTAGGAGGTCTATAAAAGACTCCCAACAGGGTGACCTCTCCTCTCCTGTTTCTAATCTCAGCCCATACTACCTCAACAGACAAGTCCTCAAACTTCTTCTCTGTCACTGTGATACAGTCTTTGACTAATAATGCCACTCCTCCCCCACTTCTACCTCCTTCTCTACTCCGACTAAAGCATTTGAACCCCGGAACCTGCAACATCCATTCTTGTCCCTGCTCTACCCAAGTCTCTGAAATGGCCACAACTTCGAAGTTCCAGGTACTGGTCCAAGCTGCAAGTTCCTCCCCCTTATTGCGAATACTCCTATGTATGGCAAGTTTTCGGAACTTGGGTTACAAGAGATATTGTGAGTGTAGTCAAAGAGAAAAAGAAAGCATTTGTCAAAGCTAGGAGACTGTGAGCAACGAAGTGAGTGTGGAATATAAGGAAAGTAAAAAGAAACTTAAGCAAGGAGTAAGTAGGGCTAAGAAGGGTCATGAAAAAGCATTGGTTAGTAGGATTAAAGAAAATCCCAAGGCTTTTTACACATATATAAAGAGGAAGAACATAGCCAGGGAGAGAGTTGGCTCACTCAATGACAAGGGAGGGGATCTATGCATGGAGCCAGAGGTAATAGGTGAGGCATTAAGTGAGTACTTTGCATCAATATTCATCAAAGGGAAGGACTTGGTGGATGATGAGTCTGAGAAAGGATGTGTAGATAGTTTGAGTCATGTTGAGATCAAAAAGGTAGAGGTCTTGGCGTTCTTGAGAAACATTAAGGTAGACAAGTCCCTAAGGCCTGATAGGCTATACTCCAGAATACTCAGAGAGGCAAGGAAGGAAATTATTGCAGCCTTGAGAGAAATCTTTGTATCCTCACTGGCTACAGGGGAGGTCCCAGAGAATTGAAGAATAGCCAATGTTGTTCCAATGTTGTTCAATTGAAGAATAACCAATGAGGTGGGTTGGCAAGGTAAATACAAAATTGGTCAAAAACAACAGACGCTTACAATGTTTCTGAATGGAGGCCAGAACAGGGATCAGTGCTGGGACCTTTGCTGTTTGTAACATATATAAATGATTTGGAGGAAAAGAAATTGGTTTCATTAGTAAGTTTGCAGACAACACAAAGGTATTTTAAGGATTTAACTCTATACTTGAGTTCACTTTCAATCCCATCAATTTTCCCAGTACCATTTCTTTACTAATATTGATGTCCCTCAGTTTTCCCTTCTGACTAAATCTTGCATTGTCCAATATTTCCGATATCTTTTGTGAAGACAAAACCAAAGTATATATTCAATTGCTTGATCATTTCTTTGCCCCTATTATACATTCCCCCGTTTCTGTCTGGAAGGGACCTACATTTGTCTTCACCAACTTCTTTCTCTTCACGTATCTATAGAAACTCTTAGTGTCAGTCTTTATGTTCCTTGCAAGATAACTTTCGTACTTTATCTTTCCCTTCTTAATCAATCTCTTGGTCCTTCTTTGCTGAATTCTAAACAGCTTCCAATCCTCAGACCTATTATTTTTCTCAGCCAATTGACATACTTCTTCCTTAGATCTCTCTAATTTCCTTTGTAAGCCATGGATTGGCCCTCTTTTGCTTTTGTGTCAGACAGGAATAAACAGTTGTTGCAATTCCCCTATGCGTTCCAAGAATGTTTGCTATTACCTATCCACTGTCATCCCTTTAAGTAACTCTCTCCAATCTATCAATGCCAACCCACACTTCATATCCTCATAGTTTCCTTCACAAAGATTCAGCACCCTAGTCTCCAAATCTTCTAGTCTTCTTCATTCTCCATCTTGATAAATTCTCTCATGTTCTGCCTGCTCATTCCCAAGGGTCTCGCACAGTTAGATTAGCAATGATTACTTTCTCGTTACACAGTACCCAGTCTAAGATGGCTCTCTAGTTGGTTCTTCCACATATTGGTCAAGAAAAGCATCCCGTATATACTGCAATAATTCCTCCTCTACGGCATTTGTGGCCAATTTAACTGCAGATTAAAATCACCTATGATTACTGATATTCCCTTATCACGTGCATCTCTAATTGCATGTTTAATGCCATTCCCAACATCACCATTGCAGTTTAGGGGTCGATATATGACATCCTTGGTATTTCTCAATTCTACCCATACAGACTTCACATTGTCAAAGTTAATAACCTTTTTCTCTATTGTAATAATTTCCTCTTTAACCAGCAGCACCGCTTCACCCCCTTTTTCTTTTATGCCTGTCCTTCCTAAATACTGAATACCCTGGCACATTCAGTTCCCATCTCTGGTCACTCTATAGCCATGTCGCTGTAATCCCAATTATATCGTACACATCTACATCTAGCTGCACGATTAGTTCATCCACGTCATAAACGGGACTCAGGGCTGGTATGTTGCCTCCCAGGGGCCGGGGTCCAGGATGTCTCAGAGCGGGTTTTTAAGATTCTTAAGGGAGAGGGGAGTCAGCCCCAAGTCATAGTTCATGTAGGGACTCATGATGTAGGTAGGACAAGGGAAGGGGATATTAAACAGAAATTTATGGAGTTGGGGTGGAAGCTTAGAGCCAAAACAGACAGAGTGGTTATCTCTGGACTCTTGCCTGTGCCACAGGATAGTTTGGAGAAGAACAGAGAGAGGGAATGTTTGAACTCGTGGCTGCGGGGATGGTGCAAGAGGGAGGGGTTCAGGTTCCTGAACAATTGGGACTCATTCTGGGGTAGGTGGGACCTCTACAAGAGAGATGGTCTACACCTGAACCAGAGGGGAACCAATATCTTGGGGGGAAAATTTGCAAAGGCTATGCAGGAGGCTTTAAACTGATTCAGAGGGGGGGGTTGGGATCCTGAGTAGTTTGGATGTTAGGAGAGACAAGAATAGGGGGGTCATAGATGAGAACTGTAAAGCACAGCAGCGTACGGGTGGAGTAGGACATGGTTTGAAATGCGTATACTTTAATGCAAGAAGTATTCGCAATAAGGTGGAGGAACTTGCAGCTTGGACCAGTACCTGGAACTTCGATGTTGTGGCCATTTCAGAGACATGGATAGAGCAGGGACAGGAATGGTTGTTGCAGGTTCCGGGGTTCAAATCCTTCAGTCCGAGTAGAGAAGGAGGTAGAAGGAGGGGAGGAGTGGCATTATTAGTCAAAGACTGTATCACAGTGACAGAAAGGAAGTTTGATGAGGACTTGTCTGTTGAGGTAGTATGGGCTGAGATTAGAAACAGGAGAGGAGAGGTCACCCTGTTGGGAGTCTTTTATAGACCTCCTAAAAGTTCTAGAGAGGTAGAGGAAAGGATTGCAAAGTCGATCCTGGACAGGAGTGAAAGTAATAGGGTAATTGTGATGGGGGACTTTAACTTTACTAATATTGATTGGAATAGCTATAGCTCTAGCTCGTTAGAGGGGTCAGTTTTCGTACAAAGTGTGCAGGAAGGTTTTTTGACTCAGTATGTAGATAGGCCAACTAGAGGTGAGGCTACATTGGATTTGGTGCTGGGCAATGAGCCACACAAGGTGTTAGGCTTGGAAGTTGGTGAACATTTTGGTGATAGTGACCACAATTCGGTTACGTTCACCTCAGTGATGGATAGGGATAGGCATGAAGATGGGGGCAGTAGTTATAGCTGGGGGAATGGTAATTATGAGGCCATAAGGAGGGAATTAGGGTGCATAGGTTGGACTAGGAAACTACAGGGACTGGGAACATCTGAAATGTGGAGCTTATTCAAGGAGCAGCTACTGCGGGTCATTGATAAGTATGTCCCTGTCAGGCAAGGAGGAAATGGTCGAATAAGGGAACCATGGTGTACTAAAAAAGTTAATTTGCTGGTTAAAAGGAAAAAGGAGGCTTATGTCAGGATGAGGCTTGAAGGCTCAGTTAGTGCAATGGATAGCTATAGATTAGCCAGGAGGGAGCTAAAGAGTGAGTTGAGGAGAGCTAAAAGGGGACACGAGAAGACTTTGGCTGATAGGATTAAGGAGAATCCTAAAGCTTTCTTTAGATATGTTAAGAATAGAAGATTAGTTAGGGCAAGATTAGGGCCAGTCATAGACAGCAGTGGGAAGTTGTGTGTGGAGCCTGAAGAGATTGGAGAGGCACTGAACAAATATTTCTCTTTGGTATTCACGCAGGGAGATGTAAATGTAGTTGTGGAGAACACTGGGATACAGGAACTGGAAAGTATTGAAGTAGATAAGGAGGATGTGCTAGATATTCTTGACGGTTTAAAGTTAGATAAGTCCCCTGGGCCTGACGGGATTTACCCTAGGATTCTCTGGGAGGTGAGAGAGGCGATTGCAGAGCCTCTGGCTCTGATCTTCAGGTCGTCGTTGGTTACGGGTATAGTGCCGGAAGGCTGGAGGATAGTGAATGTGGTCCCATTGTTCAAGAAGGGGAAGAGAGACTTTCCGGGGAATTATAGGCCGGTGAGTCTTACTTCTGTTGTGGGCAAAGTATTGGAGAGAATTATTAGGGATAGGATTTATAGTTATTTAGAGAGAAATGAATTAATTGGGGATAGTCAGCATGGTTTTGTGAAGGGTAGGTCGTGCCTTACTAAACTTATTGAGTTTTTTGAAAAAGTGACCAAAGAGGTGGATGGGGGTAAGGCAGTTGATGTGGTATATATGGACTTTAGTAAGGCGTTCGATAAGGTGGCCCATGGAAGGCTTCTGCAGAAAATGCAGATGTATGGGATTGAGGGTGATTTAGCTAATTGGATTAGGAATTGGCTAGCAGATAGAAGACAGAGGGTAGTGGTTGATGGAAGATATTCATCGTGGAGTTCGGTTACAAGTGGAGTACCTCAGGGATCTGTTTTGGGGCCCCTGCTGTTTGTAATTTTTATAAATGATCTGGATGAGGGTATTGAAGGATGGATTAGTAAATTTGCGGATGACACCAAAGTTGGAGGAGTGGTAGATAGTGAAGAGGGGTGTTATAGTTTGCAGAGAGACTTGGACAAGTTGCAGAGCTGGGCCGAGAGGTGGCAAATGGAGCTTAATGTGGAAAAGTGTGAGGTAATTCACTTTGGCAGGAATAACAAATGTGTAGAGTATAGGGCTAATGGTAGGACTCTCAATAGTGTTGATGAACAGAGGGATCTTGGTGTATATGTTCATAGATCCATGAAAGTTGGCAATCAAGTCGATAAGGTTGTTAAAAAGGCATATGGAGTCTTAGCTTTTATTGGCAGGGGGGATTGAATTTCGGAGCCACAACGTCATGTTGCAACTGTACAAAACTCTAGTGCGACCGCACTTGGGAGTATTGTGTACAGTTCTGGTCCCCGCATTATAAGAAAGATGTGGAGGCATTGGAGAGGGTACAGAGGAGGTTTACCAGGATGTTGCCTGGTATGGAGGGCAGGTCTTATGAAGAGAGGCTGAGGGATTTGAGGTTGTTTTCGTTAGAAAGAAGGCGGCTAAGAGGAGACTTTATTGAAACATATAAGATGATTAGAGGTTTAGATAGGGTGGACAGTGATAGCCTTTTTCCTAGGATGGAGAAAGCTAGCACGAGGGGACATAGCTTTAAATTAAGGGGTGGTAGTTATAGGACGAATGTCAGAGGTAGGTTCTTTACCCAGAGGGTGGTAAGGGTATGGAATGCCCTGCCTGCTGTAGTTGTAGATGCGCCAAGTTTGGTGGTGTTTAAGAGGTTAGTAGATAAGTTTATGGACGAAAAGGGAATGGTTTAGGTTAGAGGGTCATTGCTTTTTCTTAATAGGTCGGCGCAACATCGAAGGCCGAAGAGCCTGTTCTGCGCAGTAATGTTCTATGTTCTATCTCTGCACAATCAAGACTCTGGCACGTGGTGAGGAACCAATAAAAGAGAGAAGCATTCTTGACTTCATCATCACAATATTTGACAAAGTCCTGTATAACAGATTATCATGTAAGATTGAAGTTACTAAAGAGTATTGTGTGTAATTTTGGTCTCCTTTTCTGAGAAAGAATGTTCTTGCTCTCAAGAGAATACAGGCTGATTCAGTGGATGGTGGAACTGATGTTAGGAATTGATGGCAGGAATAATAAATGTGTAGAGTATAGGGCAAATGGTAGGATTCTTAATAGTGTTGATGAACAGAGGGATCTTGGTGTATATGTGCATAGATCCCTGAAAGTAGGCAGTCAAGTCGATAAGGTTGTTAAGAAGGCACATGGAGTCTTAGCTTTTATTGGTAGGGGGATTGAATTTCGGAGCCGCAACGTCATGTTGCAACTGTACAAAACTCTAGTGCGGCCGCACTTGGAGTATTGTTTGCAGTTCTGGTCCCCACATTATAAGAAAGATGTGGAGGCATTGGAGAGGGTACAGAGGAGGTTTACCAGGATGTTGCCTGGTATGGAGGGCAGGTCTTATGAAGAGAGGCTGAGGGATTTGAGGTTGTTTTCGTTAGAAAGGAGGCGGCTAAGAGGGGACCTAATCGAAACATATAAGATGATTAGAGGTTTAGATAGGGTGGACAGTGATAGCCTTTTTCCTAGGATGGAGAAAGCTAGCACGAGGGGACACAGCTTTAAATTAAGGGGTGATAGTTATAGGACGGATATCAGAGGTAGGTTCTTTACCCAAAGGGTGGTTCGGGAGTGGAATGCCCTGCCTGCAGCAGTTGTAGATGCGCCAAGTTTGGTGGCGTTTAAGAGGTTAGTTGATAAGTATATGGAAGAGAAGGGAATGGTTTAGTTTGGAGGGTCATTGCTTTTTATATTGGTCGGCGCAACATCGAAGGCCAAAGGGCCTGTTCTGTGCCGTAATGTTCTATGTTCTATGAGGAAAGATTGATTAGGTGGGATTGTTTTCACTGGAGTTCAGACAAATGAGGGGGGATATCATAGAGACTTATGTAATTCTAGGCAGACTAGATGCAGGGAAGATGCTGGGGGAATCCAGAACCTGGGGTCACAATCTGAGGATTCAGGGTTGACCATTTAGGATGGAGATGAGGAGACATTTCTTCATCTAAAGAGTGGTGAGCCTGTGGAATTCATTACCACAGGAAGTAGTTGGTGCCAAAACATTGAATGTATTCGAGAAGCAGCTAGATATAGCACTTGGGGCGAATGGGATCAAAGATTATGGGAAAAAGCAGGATTAGGCTATTGAGTTGCACAATAAGCCATGATTGTAGTGAATGGCAGTGCAAGCTCAAAGAACCAAATGGCTTCCTCCTGTTCCTATGTTTCTCAATAATCTATCTGTCACAGATGTATGTGTTCATGACAGTATTGATAAGAGTGACAATTGCACAGTCCTTGTGGAAACAAAGTACCATCTTCACATTGTGGATGCCTTTCATCATGTGTATCACTACCACTGCGCTAAATGAGATAGACCTCCAACAGATTTAAGATTAGGCTTTTGATTTGATTTATTATTGTCACATGTATGGGCGGCACAGTAGCACAGTGGTTAGCACTACTGCTTCACAGTTCCAGGGTCCTGGGTTCGATTCCTGGCTTAGGTCACTGTCTGTGTGGAATTTGCACTTTCTCCTTGTGTCTGCTTTGGTTTCCTCTGGTTAGAACATAGAACATAGAACAGTACAGCACAGAACAGGCCCTTCGGCCTTCGATGTTGCGCCGACCAATATAAAAAGCAATGCCCCTCCAAACTAAACTCCGGTTTCCTCCCACAATCCGAAGATGTGTGGGTTAGGTTGATTGGCCATGCTAAGAAATTGCCCCTTAGTGTCCAGGGATGCATAGGTTAGAAGGATTAGTGGGTATAATATGTAGGGATATGTGGGTAGGGCCTGGGTGGGATTGTATTCAGTGCAGACTCAATGGGCCAAAGGGCCTCTTTCTCCACTGTAGAGCTTTATGTTCTATTAACATACAGTGAAAAGTATTGTTTCTTGTGCACTATACAAACAAAGCATACCATTCATAGCAAAGGAAACGAGGAGAATGCGAAATGTAGTGTTACAGTCATAGCTCAGGTGTAGAGAAATATCGGCTAAATGCAAGGTGAGTCCATTCAAAAATCTGACAGCAGCAGGGAAGAAGCTGTTCTTGAGTTCATTCGTACGTGGCCCCAGACTTTTGTATCTTTTTTTCTCTTGAAAGCAGAAGGAAGAGAGAATGTCCGGAGTGAGGGCTACTTGATGACGCTGGCTGTTTTGCTGAGGCAGTGGGAAGTGTAAACAGAGTCATAAGAACATAAGAAATAGGAGCAGGAGTCGGCCATCTAGCCCTTCGAGCCTGCCCCGCCATTCAATAAGATCATGGCTGATCTGAAGTGGATCAGTTCCACTTTCCCACTTTCCCCCCATAACTCTTAATTCCCTCATCTATCAGAAAACTGACTTAAATTTATTCAATGAGGTAGCCTCCACCACTTCAATGGACAGAGAATTCCAGAGATTCACCACCCTTTGAGTGAAAAAGTTCCTCCTCAATTCCATTCTAAACTGCCCCCCCCCCCCCCCTTATGTTGAGGCTGTGCCCTGTAGTTCTGTTTTCCTTTCTTAGTGGAAAAAATCTCTCTACCTCTACCCTATCTAGCCTCTTCATTATCTTCTAAGCCTCTATAAGATCCCCCCTCAGCCTTCTAAACTCTAACGAGTACAAACCCAGTCTATTTAATCTCTCATAAGCTAACCCCCTCATCTCCGGTATCAGCCTGCTGAACCTTCTCTGCACTCCCTCCAAGGCCAATATATCCTTTCCCAAATAAGGAGACCAAAACTGCACACAGTACTCCAGTCTCACCAGTGCCCTGTACAGTTGCAGCAAGACCTCCCTACTTTTATATTCTATCCCCCTCGATATAAAGGCCAACATTCCATTCACCTTCTTGATCACCTGCTGTACCTGCAGACTCGGTTTTTGCGATTCATGCACAAGGACCCCCCGGTCCCTCTGCACCACAGCATGCTGCAGCTTTTCACCCTTTAAATAATAATCCCTCCCACAATTATTTCTACCAAAGTGGGTAACCTCATATTTGTTAACATTATACTCCATCTGCCAGGTCCTCGCCCACTCATTCAGCCTATCCAGACTTCTCTGCAGACTTTCCAATCCTCCACGCAATTCGCTTTTCCATTCATCTTTGTGTCAATCAGCAAATTTTGTTATTCTAATCCAGATTGTCTACGTAAATGGTAAACAGTTGAGGCCCCAGGAGCAATCCCTGCGGCACTCCACTAGTCACCAACTGCCAACCAGAAAAGCATCCATTGATTCCAACTCTCTGCTTCCTGTTAGATAACCAATCCTCAATCCACACTAACACTTTACCCCAAACTCCGTGAACCTTAACCTCCTGCAGCAACCTTTTGTGAGGCATCTTATCGAATGCCTTCTGGAAATCTAAAAACACCACATCCACCAGTTCCCCTCTGTCTACTGCACTAGTCACATCTTCATAGAAATCCAGTAAATTTGTTAAACATGACTTCCCCTTCACGAATCCCTACTGCGTCTGCTTGATCAAACCGTTCTTTTCTAAGTGTCCTACTATTTCTTCTTTGACGTTGGATTCTAGCAGCTTAACATCCGTAGTTGGAAAAATAACTGGCCTATAATTCCCTGCCTTTTGTCTGCTAACTTTTTTAAACAGTGGTATAACATTAGCTGTTTTCCAGTCCGCCGGCACTTCCCCAGAGTCCAGCAAATTTTGATAAATAATTACTAAGGCATCTGCTGTTACTTCTGTCGTTTCTTTCAGAACCCTGGAATGCATTCCATCCCATCCCAGGGACTTGTCTACCTTCAGTCCCATTAGTCTACCAAGCACTACCTCTCTAGTAACAGTAATTGTATTAAGGACCTCATCTCCTACAATCCTTCTATCTTTAATATTCGGTAAGCTATTTGTGTCCTTCGACACAAAAAACTTATTTAAAGTCTCAGCCATTTCCTTGTTACCCACCATTAGATCTGCCCTCTTGTCCTCCAAGGGTCCAACGTTCACTTTTACCAGTCTCTTCTTCTTCATAGATTTGTAAAAATGTTTACTATCATTTTTTATATTCAGTGCTTCATACTCTAGCTTTCCTTTCTTTATCGCTTTCTTAGTCATTCTTTGTTTTTTTTTAAATCTTTCCCAATCTTCTAATTCCCCACTATTTTTGGTCACTCTGTATGCATCGGCTTTTAATTTAATACTCTTTTATTTCCTTCAATAACCATGGCTGATTATCCCTTTTCTTACAGTCCTTCTTTACCGTCGGAATATATTTCTGCTGAGTACTGAGAAAGATCTCTTTAAAAACTTCCACTATTCCTCAACTGTACCTTTCTCTACCTGCCTCGTTACACAGTACCAGATCTAAGATAACTCACTCTCTCGTAGGTTCCTTTACAAGAAAACTATCCCGCCAGCATTCCAAGAACTCTTCCTCAAGCCCATCGCATCCGACTTGAGTCAACCAATGTGCAGAATAAAACTCCCCCATGATTAACGCCATTCTGTTTTTGGACGCATCAATTATTTGCTTGTTTACAGTCGCCCCACCTCAAATTATTATTTGGGGGCCTATAGACCACACCAACCAGTGTCTTTGTCCCCTTACTATTTCTTATCTCACCCACAACGATTTCATGTTTTGGACACTATATCTTCTCTTACTACTTCCCTGATATTATTCCTTATTAACCCACCTCCTATCTTTCCCAAATACCTGATACTCCTGGATATTCAGTTCCCTGTCCCCGTAATGGCATTAGATCATACTCATTTGTGCTGATTTGTTCCATCAGCTCGTTCACTTTGTTTCAAATGCTTCATGTATTCAGGTAAAGTGTCTTTATGCCTGCCTTTTTCTGGACCTTATTTGTAGAAATGCTACTAACCTCTCTCATGCTCCCTACCTCTTTAATCAATGGAACATCCTCAACATTAACATGCACTCGTACCCTCTCCTTTACTTTTGATTCTGTAATTCCCCATATCCCTGAACCCTTCCTCCCACTAATTAGTTTAAAGCCCTATCTACAGTCCTAATTATATGATTCGCCAGGACTCTGCTCCCAGCACCAGAGATACTGATGAGAGGTTGGTTTGCATGATGAACTGGTCTTTATTCAGGGCATCAATGAGGTGCTGTGGGCCATTAGCAACAGCAAAATCTGTCCAACGATCTGTGACCTCATGGCCCGACACATCCCCCACTCTACCATTAGCACCAAGCCAGGGATCAACTCTGATTCAAAGAAGAATACAGGGATTCCAGGAGCAACACACAGCATAGCTAAAAATCAGGTGTCAACCTGAGGAAGCTACAACACAGGACTATTTATGTACCAAACATCATCAGCAATTTATCAATAGAGATTCCACAACCTATGAATGATATTTTGATTTATTGTTATATGTATTGGGATACAATGAAAAGTATTGTTTCTTGTGTCTATACAGACAAAACATATTGTTCATAGAATGTTGTTCGTCCATCATCAATGAGGACTTCGACACCATTAGTCATTTTGAGGTTGGATGCAGTGTGTCTGAAGATGACTGATCAGGCCAATTCAGGCACAGAATATCCTGGCATGTATTGCATAGACTTGTGTACATAGAACATAGAACATTACAGTGCAGAACAGGCCCTTCGGCCTTCGATGTTGCGCCGACCAATTAGGAAAAAGCAGTGACCCTCTAACCTAAACCATTCCCTTTTCGTCCATAAACTTATCTACTAACCTCTTAAACGCCACCAAACTTGGCGCATCTACAACTGCAGCAGGCAGGGCATTCCATACCCTTACCACCCTATGGGTAAAGAACCTACCTCTGACATCTGTCCTAAAACCACCACCCCTTAATTTAAAGCTATGTCCCCTCGTGCTAGCTTTCTCCATCCTAGGAAAAAAGGCTATCACTGTCCACCCTATCTAAACCTCTAATCATCTTGTATGTTTCAATAAGGTCTCCTCTTAGCCGCCTTCTTTCTAACGAAAACAACCTCAAATCCCTCAGCCTCTCCTCATAAGACCTGCCCTCCATACCAGGCAAATCCTGGTAAACCTCCTCTGTACCCTCTCCAATGCCTCCACATCTTTCTTATAATGTGGGGACCAGAACTGCACACAATACTCCAAGTGCAGCCGCACTAGTTTTGTACAGTTGCAACATGACGTTGTGGCTCTGAAATTCAATCCCCCTACCAATAAAAGCTAAGACTCCGTATGCCTTCTTAACAACCTTATCGACTTGATTGCCAGACACTGTAGTTGTTGATTGTAGACACTGTAGTTGATGTGCTGGTGGCTCTGGACTTGTGCAGCTCGCGCTTACATTGTGCTTCAGCAAAACACCTTGCTTCGTTAGCTTGACAGCCTTTGTGGATGAGGTAGCACCAGGTAGGGTGGTTTTGTGCCACCGTTTCCCAGGTGGTCGTGTCAATGTCAAGCGGCTTCAGGGAGGCCTTGAGTGTGTCTTTGAAACGTTTCTTCTGCCCTCCATACAAGCGTCTTTCATCAGAGTTCCCCAGAAAGGAGCTGCTTGGGTAGGTGCTCATCTGGCATACAGATGACATGACCTGCCCACCGGGTCTGCACTCTCATCAGCAGTGTGTGTACTGATAGTAGACTTGCTCTCGAGAGAACTTCAGTGTCTGATACTTTGTATTGCCATTGGATGCGTAATAGAACACTACGGCACAAACAGGCCCTTCGGCCCACAAGTTGTAATATTCTGCGAAAGTAAGTTATATGGAAATGATTGAGTTGCCTTCGATACACAGTCCATGTTTCACAGGCGTACAGGAGGGTAGTGAGTACCACGGCGCTGTAGACCTTCAATTTTGTTGCTGAACTGATTCCTCAACATTCCCATACAGTGCAGTGTGGTCTACCAAAAGCAGAACTTGTCTTTGCTATTCTGCAGTTAACTTCTGCACTAATAGTCACTGCTTGGGAGAAGGTGCTGCTAAGATAAGTGAACTGGCCACTGCCTGTAGTTTCTACCCTTTGATTATGATTATGAGTTCTGTGTATGGTGCATGGGGAGCAAGTTGGTGCATGACTTCCATCTTTTTAACGTTGATGGTGAGTCCAAAGTTGTTACAAGCCATGGAAAATTTGTCCATACTGACTTGTATCTCTGGCTCTAAGGCAGCATACAGGACACAGTCATCGGCAAAGAGGCATCGAATAGATAGTGGAGAAAGAAAGGAGAGAATGCAGAATCTAGTGTTGCATTTACAGATAAGATCAGCCTAAAATAAGGCAGACCCACTCAAAAGTCTGACGGCAGCAGGAAAGAAGCTGTTCTTGAGTCAGTTGGTACATGAGTTGGTTGGTGGGTGCCTAGAACTCGTTGCTTGTGGAGGTAGTGGAAAGAGATACGGTAGTGACTTTTAAGGGGCGTCTTAACAAGTACATGAATGAGCTGGGACTAGAATGATATGGTCCCCAGAAGGGTAGGGAATTTTAATTAAGTCAGGCAGCATGGTTGGTAGAGGCTTGGAGGGCCGAAGGGCCTGTTCCTGTGCTGTAATTTTCTTTGTTCTTTATGACCTCAGGCTTTTGTATGTTTTTCCCTTGTGAAGAAGGTGGAAGAAAGCATGTACAGAGTGCCTGGGAGCCTCAATTATGCTGGCTACTTTGACGCAGTGGAAAACATAGACAAAGTCCATGGATGAGACACTGGCTCGCGTGATGGACTGGCTACATTCACGATTCTTTGCAGTTTCCTACCAGCCACATCTAGTCATGAATGATGATTGATCATTAAACAACTTAATGTAGCAGGAAATTCTACAAATTTACCAATCCTCAATGATAATGGAAGCCATCACAGTGGCTAGTGAATGATTTATCTCGGCCTCTTCCTGAGGTCTCTGGCATCACTGATGTCAGTCTTCAGCCAATTCAATTCACTTTACATGATATCAAGAAACAGCTGAAGGCACTGGATACTGCAAAAGCAATGGGTTCTGATAACATTATGGCAATAGTACTGACTAAGACTTGTGCTCCAGGACTTGGAGTGCCCCTAGCCAAACTGTTCCAGTACAGCTACAACAATGGCATCTGCATTCCTGGATACATTGAACATTACAGTGCAGTACAGGCCCTTTAGCCCTCAATGTTGCACCAACTTGTGAAACCAATCTAAAGCCCATCTAACCTACACTATTCGAAATGTTTATCCAATGACCATTTAAATGCCCTTAAAGTTGGTGTGTCTACTATTGTTGCAGGCTGCGCATTCCATATCCTTAGCACTCTGGGTAAAAAACCTCCTCTGACATTTGTCCTATATCTATTGCTCTTCAATTTAAAGCTGTCTTCTCATGCTAGCCATCTCCATCTGAGGAAAAAGGCTCTCACTATCTACCCTATCTAATCCTCTGATCATCTTATGTGCCTCTATTAAATCACCTCTTAACCTTCTTCTTTCTAATGAAAACAGCCTCAAGTCCCTCAGCCTTTCACTATAAGACCTTCCCATCATACCAGGCAACATCCTGGTAAATTTCCTTAGGGGTGATAATGATAACACTGTGGTTTGGCACTGCTGTTTCAGAGCTCCAGGGACCTTAGTTCGATTCCTGGCTTGGATCACTGTCTGTGTGGAGTTTGCATGGGTTTCCTTGGGGTGCTCCAGTTTCATCCCACAATCCAAAGATGGGCGGGTTAGATTGATTGGCCATGCTATTATGAGGTGTATAAGTTAGAGGGATTAGTGGGTAAATATGTGGGGATGGTGCCTCGGTGAGATTGTGTTCAGTACAGACTCAATGGGCCAAATGGCCTCCTTCTGCACTGTCAGGTTTCTATGATTTCTCTGCACCCTTTGCAATGCTTCCACATAGAACATAGAACATAGAACAATACAGCACAGAACAGGCCCTTCGGCCTTCGATGTTGTGCCGACCAAAATAAAAAAGCAATGCCCCTCCAAACTAAACCATTCCCTTCTCTTCCATATACTTATCAACTAACCTCTTAAACGCCACCAAACTTGGCGCATCTACAACAGCACCTAAAAGGTGCTGTTTAGGTTGCACCTAAAAGAGCTGCCAGCTGATCAAAGGCCTGTAGTTCTGGCCACAGGTAGATCCAGTAGGAATGGTGACCACTCCTGGTGCAGCAGGGAGGCCAATGTCCAATGACATTCAGACAAGTCCAGGAATTGACAGGGCCTGGCTGACAGGTTCAGAGGAAGAGAGAGTGGGTACAATGTCAGACAGGGCAGAGGGTGAGGTTTGGAATGAGGAAGTAAAAATTTGGGGAAGGGCCTCCACTTGGCATCAAGGGTGCAGCAACCTCCCATTCTTTAAGCTGACTAGCACCACTGATGATTAAATCTGCTGGTGTGCACATTGAGTCTGAGCCTCTCCCACTGCCAGTTACTTCAAAGTGGTGCCAAGATGAGGCCTTTAATTGGGTATTAATAGACCAGGTAAGGCCTTCAGTTGGGTCACGTACGGGTGACTCATCCAATGCCTCGCTGTCGTATATTAAATCATGGTGGGGACAGGGGAAGGTGAGTCAGCCATAGGCATACACGAATGAAATGCTAAATAATGGATTTACCTGCTAGCTTTCCTATTTTTAGGTAGCCTGTAAAACTCAACCTTAAATATTTTCTATTGCCCCAGTGGCTATCTTCAGCAAAGGAGCTTAACAAATAGGATCAGCAGTAACAAATGCTTAGGATTTAATATTCAATGTTTAGTATTTTCCCTGGGTGTTCCCTACTTAGCACACTTCAAATTGTTTTATATACATTTGACTAACTTACATAATAGCAATATACACACCCTCTGTATAGCACTGGAGAGCTGCTTTGGTTAAGTCTTCAGCTTGAACCCACAGACTCTGAATTTCACATCTGTACCTTTACTACATAGAGGTCTGTTAGCTTTTTACAGGGAAGCCCATTGGTCAATAGCTGCTTCTGACTTGGCTCTTGAGAAGAATATTCCTCTAAGTGATCCAAACATGGGCCTGAAGGCTGTGAATGAATGTTATCCCAGTTTCACACAGCTCCACTGCAACACAAGGATACTAATTTGGACCGTACAAGTTCAAGGCTAGGAATTTGCATGTGATCCTGTAAACAATAAATGTTGAGTTGCAAGAAGAGGCCATATTTTAAAGGACAAAGCACTCATTTAATTGCAAGGAAGATAACGCAGAATAATTTCTGATTTTGCAAAGTGTCTGGAAGTGCTTTGGGATGTTTTTGGAGATGTTGTGCTGAATTCCTGGGTTTGCCAGCAAGTATTGTTACAATTTCACAGCGAGGGAATTGAATTAGGTGACTTGTCCACACAACGCTGCAACAGATATAGTGGCACCGATGGCAATGTCTCTACAGCATTACAGGGAGATGGCACAGAGCAAACTTAATGCATCAGTCTACAAATTTGGAGCTGCATGCTCCATGCACCTTGATGTTGACGGGAAGCTTGCTGACAGCTTCCCAAAATCAGTAAGTGAAGTTGATATGAGGGAAGCAAGATGAGATGGGAAGCAAAAGGCCTATAGCCACAGCACCAGCAGCATATGCTAATCATGTCAGGTAGCACGTTGTGGGAGTTGGGAAGGAATGTAAAGCAAGAACCCACCATCATCTTCAATGTTTCCATACATATCATCCAGGCCCTATTACAGCCAACCTCCCGATGCAAGGACCACTCTATCGACAGAACACATGAAATGCTGGTATCCCTAATCGTCCGCAGCTGGATTCTTTCTGCTCATTTCTTTTGTCTGTCACATTGTTCTGCTACATCCTTCCTACAATGCTGCGACCAGGATTGTATGCAATATTCCAAGTGCGGCCACACCAGCATTTTGTACAGCTGCAACATGACTTCATGGCTCCTAATCTCAATCCTTCTACCAATAAAAGCTAACACACCATATGCCTTCTTAACAACCCAATCAACCTGGGTGCCAACTTTCAGGGATCTACGCACATGGACACAGATTTCTCTGCTCAACCATATTACCTAGTACCAAGTACCATTAGCCCAGTTCTCTGTGTTCCTGTTACTCCTCCCAAAGTGAATCACCTCACACTTTTCCGCATTAAACTTCACTTGCCGTGTCTCAGCCCAGCTCTGTTGTTTATCTATGTCCCTCTGTAACCTGCAACATCCTTCCACACTGTCCACAATTCCACCAACTTTAGTGTCATCTGCAAATTTACTAACCCATCCTTCTACACCCTCATCCAGATCATTTATAAAACAGATCCTTGTGGTACATCACTAGTAACTGAACTCCAGGTTGAACATTTCCCATCAACCACCGCCCTCTGTCTTCTTGCAGCTAGCCAATTTCTGATCCAAAACACTAATCACCCTCAATCCCATGCCTCCATATCTTCTGCAATAGCTTACCATAGGGAATCTTATCAAATACGTTACTAAAATCCATGTACACATCAACTGCTTTACCCTCATCCATCTTTTTGGTCACCTTCTCAAAGAACTCAATAAGTTGTTTGTGAGGAACGACCTATCTTTCAGAAAATTGTGCTGACTGTCCCTAATCAAATTATTCCTATCATAATCCTTTCCAAAACTTTGCCACAGAAGTAGTAAGGCTCACTGGTCTATAATTACCAAGGTTGTCCTTATGTCCAGCAACAGAAACAGAGCAAATCCCACTTGACCAATTATTCTCGATCATCAGCAAAGCCATGGATCAGGTTATCAGCAGTGCTATCTAACAGCACACACTGAGTTGGAGTATAAGAGTTGGAGTAGAGTTAAGAGAGAAATCAGGAGGGCAAAAAGGAGACACAAGATTGTTTTGGTAGATAAGGCAAAGGAGAATCCAAAGAGCTTCTACAAACACATAAAGGGCAAAACAGTAACAAGGGAGAGAATAGGGCCTCTTAAGGATCAACAAGGTCATCTGCGTGCAGATCCACAAGAGATGGGCGGGATCCTAAATGAATATTTCTTGTCAGCATTTACTATTGAGAAAAGCATGGGTGTTAGGGAACTTGGGGAAATAAATAGTGATGTATACTTGAGGAGTCTACATATTATAGAGAGGGTGGTTGTGTAAGTCTTAAAGCACATCAAGGCAGATAAATCCCTGGGACCTGATGAAGTGTATCCCAGAATACTGTGGGAGGCTAGGGAGGAAATTGCAGGTACCCTAGCTGAGGTATTTGAATCATCAATATTCATGGGTGAGGTGCCTGAAGACTGGAGAGTGGCAAATATGGTGCCTTTGTTTAAAAATGACTGCAGGGAGAAGCCTGGGAACTACAGGCCAGTGAGCCTCACATCTGTGATGGGTAAACTGTTGGAAGATATTTTGAGAGACAAGATCTACAGACACTTAGAGACACAGGGACTGATTAGGGACAGTCAGCATGGCTTTGTGAATGGAAAATCATATCTCACAAATTTGATCAAGTTTCTTGAAGGTTAACCAAGAAGGTAGATGAGGGCAGTGCAGTTGATGTTGTCTACATGGACTTTAGCAAAGCCTTTGTCGAGGTACTGCATGGTAGGTTGTTGCATAAAGTTAAATCTCACAGGATTCAGGGTGAGGTATATAAATGGATATAAAATTGGCTTCTTGACAAAAGCCAGAGGGTAGTTGTAGAGAGTTGTTTTTCAAACTGGAGGCTTGTGACTAACAGTGTGCCTCAGGGATCAGTGTTGGGTCCACTGTTATTTGTACTATTTAATGATTGGGATAAGAATATAGGAGGCATGGTTAGTAAGTTTGCAGATGACAGTAAGATTGGTGGCATAGAACACAGAACAATACAGCACAAACAGGCCCTTCGACCCACGAGTTGCACCGATCACATCTACCAATCCACAGACCTATCTATAACCCCCTATCCTATTCTTTTCCATACACTCATCCAGAAGTCTCTTAAAAGACCCCAATGAGTTTGCCTCAACAACCTCCGACAGCAGTCGGTTCCACTCACTCACCACCTTCTGAGTGAAAAACCTACCCCTGACATCTCCTTTGTATTTGCTTCCCTGCACCTCTCATGTCCTCTCGTAGTGACCATTTCAGCTCGGGGAAATAGTCTCTGAGAATCCACCCTATCTATTCCTCTCAACATTTTAGAAACCTCTATCAGGTCGCCTCTCAATATACGTCTCTCCAGTGAGAAGAGTCCCAGCTCCCTCAACCTATCTTCATAAGGCCTGCCTCCCAATCCAGGCAGCATCCTTGTAAATCTCCTCTGAACCCTCTCAATAGCCTCTACATGCTTCATATAATGAGGCAACCAGAACTGCGCACAATACTCCAACTGGGGTCTGACAAGAGTCTTACAGAGCTGCATCATTACCTCCTGACTCCTAAACTGTATTCCTCGATTAATGAAGGCCAGTACACCGTACGCCTTCTTGACCACTTCCTCCACCTGCGAGACTGACTTAAGAGTCCTATGGACCCGGACCCCAAGATCCTTCTGCTCTACAACACAGCTAAGACTCCTACCCCTTATATGGTACTCCTTCATCCCATTATTCCTGCCAAAATGGACCACTACACATTTATCCATGTTGAAGTCCATCTGCCACTTCTCCGCCCAGTCTTGCATCCTGTCTATGTCCCGCTGCAACTTTTGGCATCCCTCCAGACCATCCCCAACACCACCGATCTTTGTATCGTCGGCGAACTTGCTAACCCATCCCTCCACTTCCTCATCCAGGTCATTTATGAAAATGACAAACAGCACGGGTCCCAGAACAGATCCCTGGGGCACTCCACTGGTTACCGACCTCCATGCAGAACAAGACCCATCCATAACCACTCTCTGCCTTCTGCCGGCAAGCCAGTTCTGGATCCACGAGGCCAAAGCCCCTTGGATCCCATGCCCTCTCACCTTCTCCAGAAGCCTTGCATGGGGGACCTTATCAAACGCCTTACTAAAGTCCATGTACACTATGCTAGCACGAGGGGACACAGCTTTAAATGCTAGCACGAGGGGACACAGCTTTAAATTAAGAGGTGATAGTTATAGGACGGATGTCAGAGGTAGGTTCTTTACCCAAAGGGTGGTTCGGGAGTGGAATGCCCTGCCTGCAGCAGTTGTAGATGCGCCAAGTTTGGTGGCGTTAAGAGGTTAGTTGATAAGTATATGGAAGAGAAGGGAATGGTTTAGTTTGGAGGGGCATTGCTTTTTATATTGGTCGGCGCAACATCGAAGGCCGAAGGGCCTGTTCTGTGCTGTAATGTTCTATGTTCTATGTTCTACACTACGTCCACCGCCCTTCCTTCGTCAATGTGTTCAGTCACATTTTCGAAGAACTCAACTAGGCTCGTAAGGCATGACCTGCCCTTGACAAAACCATGCTGACTATTTCTAATCAGTCCAAACTTCTCCAGATGTTCATATATCTTATCCCTCAGAAGCCTCTCCATCAGCTTACCAACCACTGAAGTCAAACTCACCAGTCGGTAATTTCCTGGACTATCCCTGTTCCCTTTCTTAAAGATAGGAACCATATCCACAATCCTCCAATCCTCCGGAACCTCTCTCGTTTCCATGGACGACGCAAAGATCATCGCCAGGGGCTCTGCAACCACTTCCCTCACCTCCCACAATAACCTGGCATAGCGGACAGTGAAGAAAATTATTTCCAATTGCAATGGAATCTTGATCAATTGGGCCAGTGGGTTAATGAATGGCAGATGGAGTTTAATTTACATAAATGCAAAATGATGCATTTGGTAAACTGAACCAGGACAGGATTTACTCAGTTAATGGTAGGGCACTGGGGAGAGTTACAGAGTAGAGGGATCTAGGGATACATGTTCATAGCTCCTTGAAAGTGGAATCACAGGTGGACAGAGTGGTAAAGGAGGCATTTGGCATGCTTGATTTCATCAGTCAGAATATTGAATACAGGAGTAGGAATGTCTTGTTGAAGTTTTACAAGACATTGGTAAGGCCACACTTGGAATATGTGTGCAATTCTGCTCACCCTATTATAGAAAGGATATTATTAAACGAGAAAGAGTGCAGAAAAGATTTACTAGAATGCTACGAGGACTTGATGGATTGAGTTATAAGGAGAGGCTGGATAAACTGGGACTATTTTTTCTGGAGCATAAGAAGCTGAGGGGTGACCTTATAGAGGTCTATAAAATAATGAGGGGCACAGATCAGCTAGTCAATATCTTTTCCAAAGATAGGGGAGTGTAAAACTAGAGGGCATAAGGTTTAAGGTGAGAGGGGAGAGATACAAAAGTGTCCAGAGGGGCAATTTTTTTCACACAAAGGATAGTTATAGTTTTTCATACATTTAGATAGTTATATGAGTACAATGGGTATAGAGGGATACGGGCCAAATACATGCAATTGGAATTAGCTTATTGGTTTTAAAAAAAAAGGCAGCATGGACAAGTTGGGCCTAAGAGCCTGTTTCCATGCTGTAAACCTCTATGTCTCTAATTTGGGTTCCACCAGGGTCACTCAGCTCCTGATCTCATTACATCCTTGGTTCAAACATGGACAAAAGAGCTGAATTCCAGAGTGAGCAGAGGGTGACAGCTCCTGACATCAAGGCAACATTTTACTGGAGAGGGGTAGGGAGAGGGGGGCAACTCAGAGAGACAGCAAGGAGGAGAAAAGGAAGAAGCAATAGGTAATGGGAGGCAGTGATTGTGGAGGCAAAGGGTGAACAGGATGTGAGTGGAAGGGAGGATGTCTTGAAGGATGTCACACAGGTTGGGGATGGTGTGGGAAGAGGCTGCAGCTCGGAGAGTTAATAGAGTTAAAATCACCATATCCAACCTAAAAATTGAACATTAGTGACACTTGGGGTGGAATTTTCCAACTGTGCTCAGTCCAGAACTGAAAAATCCCACCCGAGGTCGATGGACCTTTGTAAGGTCTACACCCCACCCCACCCCCCACATCAATCCCTGTGGGGGGTGGAACAGGAAAATTCCAGTGATGGAATTGGCCCACTTCATTCACAAGAAACAAGTCTCCTGGTGCCTCCTTTCTGATTGGACTGGAAATAAACTGTCAAAAAAATTCCCTGAACGTAGTCAAGGAACCCAAACCCTTCTCTGCCTTTTACACGATTATCATCTCGGTCTGTATATAGATAATTATTGCTCTTCTCTTTCATTTCCCTATATTCTTCCCAATAGTTGGTAGCAAATAGACTACACAGAGCATAGCAATTACACCATTTTATTCCTTAGCTCTAGCCAAATAGATTCTGTCCTTGACTACTAGGATTACTGTGAAGAAGTGTACCGACAACTAAACAATGAGAAACACTACAGACAGTTACCAGCAGATCCAACCAAAGAACACACTCGTCAACTCAACACTCTGATCAAAACCTTTGATCCGGACCTTCAGAACACCCTCCGGGCTCTCATTCACGTACTCCCCGCATTGGAGATCTCTACTGCCTTCCAAAGATACACAAGGCAAACATACCCGGCCGTCCCATCGTATCGGGCAACGGGACCCTGTGTGAGAACCTCTCCGGCTATATCAAGGGCATCCTGAAACCCATCGTACAAAGAACCCCCAGCTTTTGTCTTGACACTACGGACTTCCTGCAGAAACTCAGCACACATGGAGCAGTAGAACCAGGGACACTCCTTGTCACAATGGATGTCTCGGCGCTCTACACCAACATCCCCCACGACGATGGTATTGCTGCAACTGCCTCAGTACTCAATGCCAACAACTGACAGTTTCCAGATGCAATTTTACAACTCATCCGCTTCATCTTGGACCACAATGTCTTCACCTTCAACAATCAGCTTTTCATCCAGACACATGGAACAGCCATGGGGACCAAATTCGCACCTCTGTATGCCAACATCTTCATGCACAGGTTCAAACAAGACTTCTTCACCACACAAGATCTCCAACCAAGGTTATATACTAGATACATTGATGACATTTTTTTCCTTTGGACTCATGGTGAACAATCATTGAAACAACTGTATGATGATATCAACAAGTTCCATCCCACATCAGACTCACCATGGACTATTCTCCAGAATCAGTTGCATTCTTGGACACACGCATCTCCATCAAGGACGGTCACCTCAGCACCTCACTGTACCGCAAAACGACAGACAACCTCACAATGCTCCACTTCTCCAGCTTCCACCCTAGACACGTTAAAGAAGCCATTCCCTATGGACAAGCCCTCCGTATACACAGAATTTGCTCAGATGAGGAGGTTCGTGACAGACACCTCCAGACACTGAAGGATGCCCTCGTGAGAACAGGATATGGTGCTCGACTCATCGATCGACAGTTCCAACGTGCCACAACGATAAACCGCACTGATCTCCTCAGAAGACGAACACGGGACACGGTGGACAGAGTACCTTTTGTTGTCCAGTACTTCCCCGGAGCGGAGAAGCTACGACATCTTCTCCGGAGTCTTCAACATATCATTGATGACGATGAACATCTCGCTAGGGCCATCCCCACCCACCCACTTCTTGCTTTCAGACAACCGCACAACCTCAAACAGATCATTGTTCGCAGCAAACTACCCAACCTTCAGGAGAACAGTGACCACAATACCACACAACCCTGCCACAGAAACCTCTGCAAGACATGCCAGATCATAGACATGGACGACATCATCAAACGTGAGGATACCATTCACCAGATGCACGGTACATACTCTTGCAACTCGGCCAACGTTGTCTACCTAATACGTTGCAAGAAAGGATGTCACGAAGCATGGTATATTGGGGAGACCATGCAGACACTACGACAGCGGATGAATGAGCATCGCTCAGCAATCACCAGGCAAAAAACAGTTCCCTTCCTGTGGGCGAACACTTCAGCAGTCATGGGCATTCGGCCAACGACCTGTGGGTAAATGTTCTTCAAGGGGGCTTTCGTGATACACGACAGCGCAGAGTCGCTGAGCAGAGACTGATAGCCAAGCTCCGCACACATGAGGACGGTCTTAACAGGGATCTTGGCTTCATGACACACTATCTATAACCCCTGTAACTTGCCTGGGTTAGCAAAAAACCTCACTTACTGTGCTGTCTGGAGAAAATACACAACTCTCTAACAATGCTCCGGATCCCCTTCACACACATTGTTAGCCACTTTAACACTTGAATAGCAGGTTAGATGTAAGGATTCGCATTCTAATCAGCAATCTCTGACTGTCTGTGCTGATGTGTGCTATTGCAGACCAGAACACTGCACTTGCCTGATGAAGACCCGGGAGTGTTGAAAGCTCGCTTTTTTACTATCAAATAAATCGGTTGGATTAATAATTGGTGTTGCTAAATTCTTACTGAGTTCTTACCACTCCAATCCAACGCCGGCATCTTTACATCATGCCCAAATGTAAATGTCAGTGACAAGCCCACCACCACTGGGTCTGCTTGTTCCATATTCATTTTACAAGCAATGGCCCTTTAATTGATTTTGGCAGGATTCCTTCTGTCTTCAAGAGGAAGTCCCACCTTATAGAGCTGCTGTCCAATCAGAGGCCAGCCTCGTAGCACTGCCAACCAATCAAATGTTTTCTGCGCTGTGGCATTCTTTATCACAGAGGCTGTGGAGGAAAAGTCAGTGAACAAACTGACAAAGGAAATCAATACATTTCCCAAAGATCATATTGAACGGCTGAGCAGGATCACAGGGCCAAATGGCCTACTTCTGCTCCTATGTTCTACATTTCTATATGTAAATCAGACATTTAAATTGATTTATTGAACTCCATTATCTAAGGAAAGGTAATTTCTCGATGGGGATTTACTGAATCAGAGAATTCCTACAGCACAGAAGATTTGAAATATTAACATGAGCAAGACTGTGGACAATCAAAGTAATTTCAATAACATAGGAGGAGAGTGAGGACAGCAAGGGCAAGTCAGGATTGACAGTTTCACCACTCAGTCTGTGAGTGTGTGGAGGAACTGTCTTTATCTGCACTGACCCCAAAGGAGAGGGAGCGAGAGAGAGAGAGACCCTGTTGTGGTGAAGGAGGAACAGATGGTGCCTTTAATTTCGTCTCTCCCCCAGACCCAGCTAATCAGGCTGAAAGCCTTTAACACAACCAGCTGGTGTAGATAATAAACACAACTTTGCCACAATTGAGCATCAGAGGTTAACAGGCTAAATGTTCACTCCTAAACTCTGGTTACATATTCCTTCCCACTGTCCTTTTTGTCCATGAATGGATCCTCTCCCTCTCTCAATTGTTCTTCCTGCCCCTCCCTCTCTGGCACTCTATGTCTCATATCCTAATCAATCTCATTCCTCAGTTTGACCAGGGCTAAAACACTACTCTTTGTCATTCTTTTCTGGCTGACTAGTATCCTGCTTCTGATTATCTGCTTCATGCTGGAATCATTGTGGTTTTCCTGTGACCTGGTCTCAGTCACCTCCCCCTGGTCTTCCACCATGATCCTGCCTCATTCTGCTAGTGATGAACACAGCAGACGGCTCATCAATAAATAACATTAAGCGACTCCAGTGAATGAGGTGCAGGCTAATGGCTGTCGTTAATGGCTTCTCTCACAACTTGCTGAATGTCACAGGAGACCGAAGAGACAGGAAGTGTTCTTCCAGTCCAATAATTGGTCAAGTTCCAAAACAAGAATCAGGGGTTAAATGACAATAAATTTAGGATTTGTGTCTCTAATCAAATGTTGCAATAATTTTACATACGATCAAATGAATTAGGAGCTGGAGTAGGCCACTTGCCCCTCAAGCCTGCTCCTCCAATTCAATAGGATCATAGCTGATTGATCGTAACCTCAACCTCACATTCCTGCCAACCTCTGATCAGTCTTCACCCCCGGTAACCTTTCACCCCCTTGTTAATCAAGAATCTATCTTGTTCTGCCTTCAAAAATATTCAAAGATTCTGCTCCCACCACCTTTTCAGGAAAAGAGTTCCAGAGACTTGGAGTGAAAACATTTCTCCTCATCTCCATTTTAAATTGGCAACTCCTTATTCTGAAACAGTGACCCCCAAGTTCCAGACCTTCCCACAAGAGGCTCCATCCTCTCCACACCCACCCTGTCAATACACCTCCAACATACCAATCAGGAGGAGCAGGAGGCTACTCAGCCCCTTAAGCCTGTTCTGTCATTCAGGATCTTAAAGGTTTCAATCAAGTGGCAAATGGAGTTTAATGTGGAAAAGTGTGAGGTAATGCACTTTGGTAGGAATAATAAATGTGTAGAGTATAGGGCTAATGGTAGGATTCTTAATAGTGTTGATGAACAGAGGGATCTTGGTGTATTTGTGCATAGATCCCTGAAAGTAGGCAGTCAAGTCGATAAGGTTGTTAAGAAGGCATATGGAGTCTTAGCTTTTATTGGTAGGGGGATTGAATTTCGGAGCCGCAACGTCATGTTGCAACTGTACAAAACTCTAGTGCGGCCGCACTTGGAGTATTGTGTGCAGTTCTGGTCCCCACATTATAAGAAAGATGTGGAGGCATTGGAGAGGGTACAGAGGAGGTTTACCAGGATGTTGCCTGGTATGGAGGGCAGGTCTTATGAAGAGAGGCTGAGGGATTTGAGGTTGTTTTCGTTAGAAAGGAGGCGGCTAAGAGGGGACCTAATCGAAACATATAAGATGATTAGAGGTTTAGATAGGGTGGACAGTGATAGCCTTTTTCCTAGGATGGAGAAAGCTAGCACGAGGGGACACAGCTTTAAATTAAGGGGTGATAGTTATAGGACGGATATCAGAGGTAGGTTCTTTATCCAAAGGGTGGTTCGGGAGTGGAATGCCCTGCCTGCAGCAGTTGTAGATGCGCCAAGTTTGGTGGCGTTTAAGAGATTAGTTGATAAGTATATGGAAGAGAAGGGAATGGTTTAGTTTGGAGGGGCATTGCTTTTTATATTGGTCGGCGCAACATCGAAGGCCGAAGAGCCTGTTCTGTGCTGTAATGTTCTATGTTCTATGTTCTAAGTTGCGTCTTACACTTCTAAATTCTAGTGGATATACACCTAGCCTCTCCAGCCTTTCCTCAGCAAATAACCAGCCCATCTCAGGGATTAGGAAGGTGGTGAATGTCTGGAATGTGCTGTCTGGGGAGGTGGTGGCAGCAGGTACAATTGCAGCATATAAGGGACATCTAGACAAATCCATGAATAGGATGAGAATGGAAGGGTACAGACTCTGTAAGTGTATATGGTTTTAGTTTCAACAGGCATCATGATCGGTTTGGAGGGCTGAAGGGCCTGTTCCTGTGCTGTACTGTTCTTTGCTACTTGAGTCAGTAAACCTTTAAAAATTTTCCAACATATTCAGTTTTTCTTAAATAAGGTGACCAATAATCTGCTCAATACCTTGGACGTGGTTTCACCAATCCCCTATACAACTGAAGCATTAACTTCCCTACTTTTATATTCAATTCCCCCCATGATAAATGATTTTATTAGCTAAATGATAAAGATTTTATTAGCTTTCCTAATCATTCACTGTACCTGTATACTGACATATTGTAATTCATGCACAAGGACACCCAGATCCCTCTGCACTTCAGAGCTCTGCAATCTCTTCTCCATAAACTTTTTTATTCAAAGAACAAAGAAAATTACAGCACAGGAACAGGTCCTTCGGCTCTACAAGTCTGCGCTGACTATGCTGCCCGACTGAACTAAAACCCTCTATCCTTTCAGGGATCACATCGTTCTATTAAAATCCTATTCATGTATTTGTCAAGACGCCCCTCTTACTACCAAAATGAACAATTTCACATTTTTGCACATCATACTTCAATTGCCAGATCTTTGCTCATTCACTTAGCTTACTAATATCCTTTGGTAGCCTCTTTATATCCTCTTCAGGCTTACTTACTTATATTTCTTGGTTTCATCACAAATTTAGCAACCATACCTTTGGTGACACCTCAATTTGAGATATCCATCTTCCCAAACACAGCAGAAAGACACAGAAAAACATAGAACCTGGATCAGGAGTACACCATTCGGCCCTTTCTGATTGGGCTGAATCAGAAAGCCACTCTGCAGTACCTTCCCAATTGCTGCATTTATAGCCTAGAAAATCAATTGCTTTCCCTTCATAAATATAGTCCATGATATGACCTCCAGAGCTTTCTGTGACAGATATGAGGGTGGTGGCAATTTAAATCTATCTATCTATATGCTTTATCTGTCCTGGGAGTGTTTGATAGTGACAGAGTAGAGGGAGCTTTACTCTGTATCTAACCCTGTGCTGTACTTTTGATCCGACAGTGCGGCGCTCCCTCAGCACTGACCCTCCGACAGTGCGGCGCTCCCTCAGCACTGACCCTCCGACAGTGCGGCGCTCCCTCAGCACTGACCCTCCGACAGTGCGGCGCTCCCTCAGCACTGACCCTCCGACAGTGCGGCGCTCCCTCAGCACTGACCCTCCGACAGTGCGGCGCTCCCTCAGCACTGACCCTCCGACAGTGCGGCGCTCCCTCAGCACTGACCCTCCGACAGTGCGGCGCTCCCTCAGCACTGACCCTCCGACAGTGCGGCGCTCCCTCAGCACTGACCCTCCGACAGTGCGGCGCTCCCTCAGCACTGACCCTCCGACAGTGCGGCGCTCCCTCAGCACTGACCCTCCGACAGTGCGGCGCTCCCTCAGCACTGACCCTCCGACAGTGCGGCGCTCCCTCAGCACTGACCCTCCGACAGTGCGGCGCTCCCTCAGCACTGAATCTGAAACCCACATATCCAGCAAGTCACCTTGCTGCTGAACTGGAGAGTTGATTCGGGAATGTGTGAGAAGCTGGAGCAATGGCCTGGAGTTGAAATTCTATCCCATCTGCGCACAGTCCCCAACTCAGCACCGCCCAAATCCCGACAATCCCGAACCAATCCCAGGCCAATCCCAAGTAATGAGAAGTGAAGAACATGCTCTATGATTGTCTCCAGGGTGAAGTTTTCTTCATTATGTGTTGTTGCTGATGGAAATGTTTGTCTGTGTAGACAGGGGGATCAGCATGGACGCTCACTCACCTCTTTCAGCAATCTGTCCATTCTCACATCCACCATTCTGTCCTTCAATCCCAGCAACGCTGCTGCTTATCCAGTTCAGGGGCAGAAAGTGTTACGAATGGAAACGCGGAGCATCTTTGACCTGTCGATAAGAGGGGCATCCAGCGTGAAGAGATCCCAGAGAGAGATCCGCCTGATCCCAGATGCCGCAGGCTCGATCTCTATCTATCCCCCCTCGCTTCCTCCCTCTCTGTGTCGGTCTGTCTGTGTCTCTGTGCCTCTCTCTCTCTAGACATTACTGACCGGCATCTCTCAGTCTTCAGTAACTGAGACAGGCTGGGACTGGGGCTGAGCTTTCTGAACATCTCGCCTCCTCCTTACCCTTATATGGAGCCGGCTGGTTTCCCCTCCCCCAGTCACTCCCAGCTTTCATCCTTAACTCATTCACAACTAAACCCATTGCAGTGAAAACTGATCATCGCAGACTGTCCGGATGTTCTGGTTTTTCGTTAAATGTTCCAGCCTCCTTTGCTCAAAATAGCTCAAATGTCCCAGTTTACAGATTTTCCCTCTTTACATCAATCATATTATGATGCCACCATGGTTAGCACCACTGCCTCACAGCTCCAAGGATCCAGGTTCGATTCCAACCTTGGGTCACTGTCTGTGTGGAGTCTGTACGTTCTCCCCGTGTCTGCATAGGTTTCCTCCGGTTTCCTCCCAGAGCCCAGGGATGTGTGGGTTAAGTATATTGGCCATGCTAAATTGCTCCATAGTGTCCAAAGATGTGTAGCTTGGGAGATTATCCGTGGTAAACGTGTGGGGTTGGTGGGGGGGAAGGGCCTGGGTAAGTATTCTGTCAGAGAGTGGGGTGAATGATCTCCTGCTGATCTGGAGGGATTGTACAAATTCAGAGATTTCTATCAGCACCTCACCTTTCCATGCACATCAACCTTGCTTCATTTCCTCTGCCCTCTCTTTATCTCACATTCCATTCGCTGTCAGGAAACTCAATCAAATCCTCTCACACTGCATTGCACTCTGGCAATTCAGAAAGCACCCACTTATTCCTGTCAGGATTCAATGAAGCAATTGCACCAAGATGCTTCAGTAAGGTCAGAAATCCTTCTCCAGAAACAAGTCCTCAAATGTTCAGTTCCCATTGCGAAACTTTTGTGTTTCTTCCTCTGTTTTCTAACTGAAATGCAATTTTCAGTTGCATTAAGGTACAAATAAAGAACCATCATCCAGCCCACAAAAGGAATATTCAGTTGTGATTCATCAGTTCGAGTCCACCAGTGTTCTCCGTGTGGCCCTATGACTTGCCAATCACTTTCCTGAAGTTATGGGCACAGTTGAACTTAATCAAGGCAGGTTGGGTTCAGTTTCAGACTAGAACATAGAACATAGAACACTACAGCACAAACAGGTCCTTCGGCCCACAAGTTGTGCCAATCATATCTATACCTATCAGGCCATAGAACTATCTGTAACTCCCAATCCCATTAAATCCCATGTACTCATCCAGAAGTTTCTTAAAAGACCCCAGCGAGTTTGCCTCTACCAGCACTGACGGCAGCCGATTCCATTCACTCACCACCCTCTGAGTGAAAAACTTACCTCTAACATCTCCTCTGTACTTGCCCCCCCAGCACCTTAAACCTGTGTCCTTTTATAGCCACCATTTCAGCCCTGGGAAATACCCTCTGAGAATCCACTCTATCTATTCCTCTCAACATCTTATAAACCTCTATCAGGTCGCCTCTCAACCTTCATCTCTCCAAGGAAAAGAGATCTAGCTCTTTCAATCTATCTTCATAAGGCATGCCCTCCCAATCCAGGCAACATCCTTGTAAATCTCCTCTGCACCCACTCAATAGCTTTCACATCCTTCCTACAGTGAGGCAACCAGAACTGCACACAATACTCAAAGTGAAGTCTGACAAGGGTCTTATAAAGTTGCAGCATTACCTCCCGACTCCTAAACTCAATCCCTCTATTAATGAAAGCCAGTACACCATATGCCTTCTTGACCACATTCTCCACTTGCGGGGCAGGTTCAAGAGACCTATGGACCCCAAGATTCTTCTGCTCCTCAACATCGCCAAGACTCCTACCCTTGATATTATACTGCTTCATCCCATTGATCCTGCCAAAATGGACATGCTGCCAAATGTAATTCAAATCTATACAGCGCTTCCATTGACACCCATAATAGGCAGTGATAATAAATCTGACTTGTTCTGAACAGAAATACGTTTTCAGCTTTAATTAGCGGAGGATGTCTTATCTTCCCAAATAGGTGGATGGAGATGAGAGTAATTGACAGTGGAAAAAGCCAATCACAAGGGCAAAGCATGGCGCCATGAAGACAGCTTGCCAACCAAAGAGGTTCAAGAATCAAGGTGCACATTCAACCATTATCTTAATAGGGTTGCCACTTTTGGCTGGGCTATCCCAGGAGATGTCTTCACATAACCTCCCACCTTAACCTACCCATTCCCTGGACTCCTGCCATTGGTCCGCCAACATATGAATCATGAATTACCGACCGGTGAGTCTGACCTCAGTGGTTGGTAAGCTGATGGAGAGGCTTCTGAGGGACAAGATTTACGAGCATTTGGAGAAGTTTAGGTAGATTAGAAATAGTCAACATGGTTTTGTAAAAGGCAGGTCGTGCCTTACGAGCTTAATTGAGTTCTTCGAAAATGTGACCGAACACATTGACGAAGGAAGAGCAGTGGACGTGGTGTACATGGACTTCAGCAAGGCATTTGACAAGGTCCCCCATGCAAGACTTCTTGAGAAGGTGAGAGAGCATGGGATCCAAGGGGCTTTGGCCTTGTGGATCCAGAACTGGCTTGCCTGCAGAAGGCAGAGGGTGGTTGTGGATGGCTCTTTTTCTGCATGGAGGTCGGTCACCAGTGGAATGCCCCAGGGATCTGTTCTAGGACCCTCGCTGTTTGTCATTTTCATAAATGGCCTGGATGAGGAAGTGGAGGATGGGTGAGTAAGTTTGCTGATGACACGAAGGTCGGTGGTGTTGTGGATGGTCTGGAGGGATGTCAAAAGTTGCAGCAGGACATTGACAGGATGCAAGACTGGGCGGAGAAGTGGCAGATGGACTTCAATGCGGATAAATGTGTTGTGGTCCATTTTGGCAGATCCAACAGGATGAATGAGTACACTATCAAAGGTAGGAGTCTTAGCTGTGTGGAAGAGCAGAGGGATCTTGGGGTCCGGGTCCATAAGACACTCAAATCGGCCTCCCAGGTGGAGGATGTGGTTAAGAAAGCTTACGGTGTACTAGCCTTCATTCATCGAGGGATTGAGTTCAGGAGTCAGGAGGTAATGCTGCAGCTTTATAGGACCCTTGTCAGACCACACATGGAGTACTGTGCGCAGTTCTGGTCGCCTCACTATAGGAAGGACGTGGAAGCTATTGAAAGGGTGCAGAGGAGACTTACAAGGATGTTGCCTGGATTGGGAGGCATGCCTTATGAAGACAGGTTGAGGGAGCTGGGACTGTTCTCCCTGGAGAGACGAAGGTTGAGAGGCGACCTGATAGAGGTTTACAAGATGTTGAGAGGAGTAGATAGGGTGGACTCTCAGAGACTATTTCCCAGGGCTGAAATGGTCGCGACGAGAGGGCACAGATTTACGGTGCAGGGAAGCAAGTACAGAGGGGATGCTAGGGGAAAGTTTTTCACTCAGAGGGTGGTGAGTGAATGGAATCGGCTGCCGTCGGTGGTGGTCGAGGCGAACTCGCTGGGGTCTTTTAAAAGACTTCTGGATGAGTATATGGATCCAATGGGATTGGGGATTATAGATAGGTCTATGGCTGGGTAGGTTTTGATGTGTTCGGCACAACTTGTGGGCCGAAGGGCCTGTTTGTGCTGTAGTGTTCTATGTTCTATGTTCTATGAAGAAGCCCAGCCTTCCCTGGAGTTACAAAGTGTCTAAAAATGTCTTGGGTTTTGATTTTTGAAAATCCATCCTAAACTGAACACCAAACAAAGAGAGGAGCACACTCAAAACCATTTCAGTGAGTGTTTCTGCCAAGCATGCAATTTCCCAGGGGAATTCTGTCTCCCTCTGGAATATAGAGTGATCACTGGGTGAAACATTAACATTACAAGAGAGTAGTTGTTGCCAAAAGATTGAATGTATTCAAGAGGCAGCTGATATAGTACTTGGGATAAATGGGGTCAAAGATTATGAAGAGGAAGCAGGGTTAGACTATGGAGTTGGACCATCAGCTATGATTGTGATGAATGGTGAAGCGGACTCAAACATCCAAATGGTCTCCTCCTGCTCCTATCTTCTATGTTTCTATATAAGGTGCCCATCTCCCGAATCCTATCCATAAATAAAGGCAGCACAAGTAACAAAGCCACAGCATTGACTTCAAACACATGGTGAACTGAGAACCCAACATTGACATCTCCCAGTAACAAATTGATTCATAGCCTCTCAATCCATGTAGCAATCCTTAGAAAGGGATGTATAGCTCCCCTTACACAATCCACAACATTCCAAAACCAACCTTCTGAAATTTGATTGGTGTAACATAGAAAACAGAAGCCAAAACACTCTTCTGAGAGTATGCACTCTCCAATCCATCTCTCTCCTCATTATCCCTCCTCTACTCCCTGCATCTCCCCTTATCTTGTCTCTCTCTCTCATCATCCCCAATCCCAGCCTACTGAAATCTACAATGTGCAATAAGGCAGGTTTAATTAGTAATGCTGCAGCAAGGGATCCACTGGGAAATAGTGACCATAATACAATGCAACAACATCTTAAGTTAGAAAGTGACATACTCCAGCATTTCAAATTTAAACAATGGCACCTAAAAGTTTAAAGTTTATTTATAAGAGTCACAAATGCTGCAATGAAGTTACTGTGAAAATTACCTAGTCGCTATATTCTGATGCCTGTTCAGGTATACTGAGGGGCAATTTTGAATGGCAGTGCACCGAATCAGCATGATTTTCAGACTGTGGGAGGAAATTGGAGCACCCGGAAGGGAGACATGGGGAGAACGTAAAGGTTCCACACAGACAGTGACCCAAGCCAGAAACCGGGTTCTCTGGCACTGTGAGGCAATAGTGCTAACCACTGTGCCACTCCAGCTGAAGTTGAATAAATTGACTAAACTATATGGAGATAAATGAGCAGTGCAAAACATTAAATAAACAATTCAAAATGTTCAACAAAAATACATTCCATTAAGAAACAAACACTCAGTGAGAAAGATCTATCCATGTTTTTCCTAATTGGTCGGCGCAACATCGAAGGCTGAAGGGCCTGTTCTGCGCTGTAATGTTCTATGTGCTATGTTCTATGGCTCACTATTAGAGATAGAATTAGATTCAAAGAAAAGGCTTATAAAACATTTCAGCAAACAGTTGTGAATCTGAGGATTGGAAGTGTTTTGAAAACCAGAAAAGGGTCATTAATAAGGAAAAATATGACAGGAAACCAGTCAAGTACATTAAAAAATGTAAGAGTTTGCTCAAGTATTAAAAAGGAGAGCAACTAAAACAAACTTTGGTTCTTTAGAATCAGAGACAGGAGAATTTATCATGGGGAATTAGGAAATGGCACAAAATTGGATATATGTTTTGTATCTGTCTTCACAATAGAAGACACAATCAACATCAAGAAGACTCATACCCTTTACCAATCCACTGCAGAGAAGATCCAATCTCTCCATGTATCAAGATGCAGAAACTGGGAGGAGTGACCATAACATGATAGAATTCTTTATCAAGATGGATAGTGAGGTAGTTGATTCTGAGACCAGGGTCATGAATCTCAATAAAGGAACTATCATGGTATATGGCATGAATTGGCAATGATGGACTGGGAAAGGAAAGACAGTGGCTAGATTCAAGGAACAAATAGGTAAACTCAAAAGTTGTTTATTTCTGTTTGGCACAAGAATGGGAAGAGAATTATGGCCAAACCATGGTTTACAAGGGGAATTAGAGATAATATTAGATTCAAAGAAGAAGTATACAAATTTGCAAGAAAAAAACAATAGATCTGAGGATAGGGAGCAGTTTAAAATTCAGCAAAGGTGGACAAAGGACTTGATTAAGAAAGAGAAAATAAAGTATGAAAGTAAGCTGGGGGGAACATAAAAACTGGCTGTAAAAAATTTCTCTGGTATGTAAAGAGAAAAAGATTGACAAAAATGAATGCAGATCCTTACAGTTGGAAATGGGGGCTGAGGGAGCGGTGGTGGGGGGGGCGGGGTGTTGTAACAGAGAATAAAGAAATGGCTCTGGATCTAAATTCGTACTTTGTGTTCACAAAGGAAAATATGAATAATGTGCCACCGGTTCTGAGAAACACAAGTTTTAGTGACAGGTGCAGAGGAGATTTACCAGAATGCTGCATGGGAAAGAACATTTATGTTAAGACAATTGGATAGGCTTGGGTTGTTTTCGTGGAGATGGAAGAGCAATCTGATTGAGGTGTATAAGAATTTGAAGGACATTGGTTCAAGGTTAGGAAATGTGAGGAAGAACTTTTTCCTTTTTTTAAACCCAGAGTTAGTGATGGTTTAGAATATGTTGCTTGGGAAGATGATAATTACAAGTTGCTTTACATTCTTTAAAAAGTACTTGGATGAGCACTCGGCATGACATAAGTTCAAGGCTATGGACCAAGTGATGGTAAATAGGACTAGGTGGGCAGTTAGGTATTTTTTGTGTTGGTGCAGACTTGATGAATTCAGGGGCCTTTTCTGCACTGTAGGATTCTATGATTTTATGAGGAGCTGAAGGAAATCAGTATTAGGAAAGAAATGGTTTTGGAGAAATTAATGGGATTGAAGACAGATAATTCTCCAAGGCCAGATAATCTTCATTCCAGAGTATTTAAGGAAGTGGTCCTAGAAATGGTATATTCATTGGTGGTCATTTTCCAGAATTTTTTGCACTCTGGAATGGTTCCTACAGATTGGAGGGTACCTAATATAAGTCAACTATTCAAAAAAAGAGGTAAAAAGAAAACAGAGAACTGAGCTATAGACCAGCGAGCCAAATGTCGGCAGCACAGATGGCAAGTGGCGGGATTTTTATATGAGGAGAGACTAAATTATGAATATATTCACTGGAATTTAGAACAGTGAGAGGAGATCTCATAGAAAGTTATAAAATTCTAAAAGGATTTTAGATTCAGAAAAAAATGTTCATGATGGTAAGGGAGTCCAAAACTAGGTTTAGAGGATTAGTCTTTTAGAACTGAAGTGAGGAGAAATTTCTTATCTCAGAGGGCAGTGAATGTATGAAATTCAGTAATACAAAATTTAGCTGAAGCCAAACTATTATCTAATTTCAAGATGTAGCTCTTGGGGCTAAAGGGATCAAGGGATAGAGGGGAAGGGGGATCAGAATATTGAATTTAGTGATCGTCCATGATCATAATGAATGGCAGAACAGGCTCAAAGGGCCGAATGGCCTACTCCTGCTTCTAGTTTCAATGTTTTGAAGATTTGGAAGTTCAACGGACATTTTTTCTCTTGGAACTAATTCTGTATCAACTACATCTTCTGTAATAGTATTCACAACCCTAGGGATTAAAGAGTTGGTATTTCTGGACATGATTCTGAGAAATAATTACAAGATGAAACAGTTGGTCAACATGGTGTTACCAAACTAGTTTATCTTTGCTAACACTCAATATCCTAGAGTCATTGAGTCATTGAGGTCTACAGTCCTTTAGCCCGACTGTCCAATCCACCCTTTTTTTAAAACCACTAGGCTAATCTTGATTGCCCATATTTGGTCCACATCCCTCCATACCCATCTTACCCATATAACTGTCTAAATGTTTTTTAAAAGACAAAATTATACCCCCCTCTACCACTACCTCTGGCAGCTTGTTCCAGACACTTACCATTTTTCCCTTCTCACCTTAAACCCATGTCCTCTAGTTTTAGAACTATAAAACATTACAGCACAGAAACAGGCCTTTTGTCCCTTCTTGTCTGTGCTGAACCATTTTCCTGCCTAGTCCTACTGACCTGCACCTGGACCATATCCCTCCACACCCCTCTCATCCATGTACCCGTCAAAGTTTTTTTTACATGTTAAAACTGAGCCTGCATTTACCACTTCAACTGGCAGCTCATTCCATACTCCCACTACTGTCTGTGTGAAGAAAGTCCCCTTTAATGTTCCCTTTAAACTTTTCCCCCTTCACCCTTAACCCATGTCTTCTAGTTTTGTTTCTCCCCTAGCCTTAGTGGAAAAAGCTGACTTGTATTCACTCTATTTATACCCATCATAATTTTATACACCTCTATCAAATCTCTCTTCATTCTTCTACGCTCCAGGGAATAAAGTCCTAACCTATTCAACCTTTCTCTAACTCAGCTTCTCTGAAACTATACCGGACATTGGTGAGACCACATTTGGAATATTTTGTTCGGTTCTGGTCATTTCACTGTAAGAAGGATGTGGAAACTTTGGAGAAAGTGCAGAGGAGATTTACATAGAACATAGAACACTACAGCACAAACAGACCCTTCGGCACAAGTTGCGCCAATCACATCTATACCTACCAAGCATAGACCTATCTATAACCCCCAATCCCATTGGATCCCATATACTCATCCAGGAATCTTTTAAAAGACCCCAGCAAGTTCGCCTCTACCACCACCGACAGCAGTCGATTCCATTCACTCACCACCCCCTGAGTGAAAAACTTACCTCTAACATCTCCTCTGCTTCCCTGCACCTTAAATCTGTGTCCTCTCATAGCAACCATTTCAGCCCAGGGAAATAGCCTCTGAGAATCCACTCTATCTATTTCTCTCAACATTTTATGAACCTCTATCAGGTTGCCTCTCAACCTTTGTCTCTCCAGGGAGAAGAGTCCCAGCTCCCTCAACCTATCTTCATAAGGCATGCCTCCCAATCCAGGCAACATCCTTGTAAATCTCCTCTGCACCCTCTCTGTAGCTTCCACATCCTTCCTATAGTGAGGTGACCAGAACTGTGCACAGTACTCCAAGTGAGGTCTGACGAGGGTCTTATAAAGTTACAGCATTACCTCCCGATTCTAAACTCAATCCCATGATTAATGAAGGCCAGTACACCATACGCCTTCTTGACCACATGCTCCACCTGTGAGGCTGATTTAAAAGTCCTATGGACTCAGACCCCAAGATTCTTCTGCTCTTCAACACTGCTAAGACTCCTACCCTTGATATTGTACTCCTTCATCCCATTGGTCCTGCCAAAATGGACCACCACACATTTATCCACATTGAAGTCCATCTGTCACTTCTCCGCCCAGTCTTGCATCCTATCTATGTCTCGCTGCAACTCTGACATCCCGCCAGACCATCCACAACACCACCGACCTTCATATCGTTGGCAAACTTACTCACCCATCCCTCCACTTCTTCATCCAGGTCATTTATGAAAATGACAAACAGCAAGGGTCCCAGAACAGATCCCTGAGGCACTCCACTGGTGACCGACCTCCATGCAGAAAAAGACCAATCCACAACCACCCTCTGCCTTCTGCCGGCAAGCCAGTTCTGGATCCACAAGGCCAAAGCCCCTTGGATCCCATGCCCTCTCACCTTCTCAAGAAGTCTTGCATGAGGGACCTTATCAAACACCTTGCTGAAGTCCATGTACACCACGTCCACCGCTCTTCCTTCGTCAATGTGTTCAGTCACATTTTCGAAGAACTCAACTAGGCTTGTAAGGCATGACCTGCCCTTGACAAAACCATGCTGACTATTTCTAATAAGTCCAAACTTCTCCAAATGTTCATATATCTTAACCCTCAGAAGCCTCTCCATCAGCTTACCAACCACTGAAGTTAGACTCACCGGTCGGTAATTTCCTGGACTATCCTTGTTCCTTTCTTAAAGGTAGGAACCACATCCGCAATCCTCCGGAACCTCTCCCGCTTCCATGGACGAAACAAAGATCATCGCCAGGGGCTCTGCAACCACTTCCCTCACCTCCCACAATAACCTGGGCTACATCCCATCCGGTCCCGGTGACTTGTCTATCTTGATAGAATTTAACAGGTCTAACATATCCTCTTTCCTAACATCCACATACTCAATCTTTTCCGTTTGCCTCAAACCTGCAGTGCAATCTCCCAGTTCACTTTCCACCGTGAATACCAAGGCAAAGTACTCGTTAAGCACCTCTGCCATTTCTTCCGGATTCACACAGACTTTTCCTCCTTCACCTTTTATAGGCCCTATCCCTTCTCTTCTCATCCTTTTACTTTTCACATATTTGTAGAAGACCTTGGGATTCTCCTTAATCTTACCCGCCAAGGCCTTCTCATGACCCCTTCTGGCTCTCCTAATTTCCTTTTTAAGTTCCCTTCTACACACCTTATACTCCTCGAGATCCCTAACATCCTCTAGCTCTCTGAACCTTTTATATACTGTTTTTTCTCTTCCTAACTAGGTTCACCACTACCTTAGCGCACCACAGTTCCCTAACCCAAGATCCCCGTTGAGGCCATTCTTATGTGCTAACCTTGGCTGTCAGTTTCCGCTCAGTGGCTCTGCGCTGCTGTATGTCGTGAAGGCTGCCTTAGAGAACTTTTATGCGAAGATCACAAGCCAAATGCCTGTGACCGCTGAAGTGTTCACTAACAGGAAGAGAACACTCTTGCCTGGTGATTGTCGATCTGTGTTTATTCATCCATTGTCGCAGTGTCTGCATGGTCTCCCCAGCGTACCATACCTCGGGATATCTTTCCTGCGTATCAGGTAGACAACATTGGCCGAGTCACAGAAGTATGTACCATGTACCTGGTGGATGATATTCTCATGTGAGATGATGGCATCCGTGTCGATGATCCTGCACGTCTTGCAGAGGTTGTGAGATTCATAGTCACTGTTCTCCTGAAGACTGGGTAGTTTGCTACGGACAACAGTCTGTTTGAGGTTGTTTGAAGGCAAGAAGGGGAATGTGAGGATGGCCCTGGCGAGATGTTCATCTTCATCAATGACATAGAACACTACAGCACAAACATGCCCTTCGGCCCACAAGTTGCGCCAATCATACCCATGTCTACTAGGCCATAGAACTATCTGTACCTCCCAATCCCATTCATTCATCCAGAGGTCTTTTAAAAGACCCCAGCGAGTTTGCTTCCACCACCACCGAAGGCAGCCGATCCCATTCACTCACCACCCTGAGTGAAAAACGTACACCCAACATCTCCTCTGTACTTGCTGCCCAGCATCTTAAACCTGTGTCCTCTTGTAGCGACCATTTCAGCCCGGGAAAATAGCCTCCGAGCATCCATCCTATCTATTCCTCTCAACATTTTATAAACCGTTGTCAGGTTGCCTCTTAACCTTTGTCTCTCCAGGGAGCAGAGATCTAGCCTCCTCAACCGAAGGCATGTCCCCCAATTCAGGCAACATCCTTATAAATCTCCTCTGCACCCTCTCAATAGCTTCCACATCCTTCCTGTAGTGAGGCGACCAGAACTGCTCACAGTAGGGACAGGAATGGTTGTTGCAGGTTCGGGGTTCAAATGCATCAGTTGGAGTAGAGAAGGAGGTAGAAGGGGAGGAGGAGTGGCATTATTAGTCAAAGACTGTATCACAGTGACAGAAAGGAAGTTTGATGAGGACTTGTCTGTTCAGGTAGTATGGGCTGAGATTAAAAACAGGAGAGGAGAGGTCACCCTGTTGGGAGTCTTTTATAGACCTCCTAAAAGTTCTAGAGAGGTAGAGGAAAGGATTGCAAAGTCGATCCTGGACAGGAGTGGACGTAATGGGGTAATTGTTATGGGGGACTTTAACTTTACTAATATTGATTGGAATAGCTATAGCTCTAGCATGTTAGAGGAGTCAGTTTTTGTACAAAGTGTGCAGGAAGGTTTTTTGACTCAGTATGTAGATAGGCCAACTAGAGATGAGGCTACATTGGATTGGGTGCTGGGCAATGAGCCAGACCAGGTGCTAGACTTGGAAGTTGGTGAACATTTTGGCGATAGTTACCGCAATTCGGTTACATTCACCTTAGTGATGGATAGGGATAGGGATGAACCTGGGGGCAGTAGTTATAGCTGGGGGAATGGTAATTATGAGGCCATAAGGAGGGAATTAGGGTGCACAGGTTGGACTAGGAAACTACAGGGACTGGGAACATCTGAAATGTGGAGCTTGTTCAAGGAGCAGCTACTGCGAGTCCTTGATAAGTATGTCCCTGTCAGGCAAGGAGGAAATGGTCGAGTAAGGGAACCTTGGTGTACGAAAAAAGTTGATTTGCTGGTTAAAAGGAAAAAGGAGGCTGATGTCAGGATGAGGCTTGAAGGCTCGGTTAGTGCAATGGATAGCTTTAGATTAGCCAGGAGGGAGCTAAAGAGTGAATTGAGGAGAGCTAAGAGGGGACACGAGAAGACTTTGGCTGATAGGATTAAGGAGAATCCTAAAGCTTTCTTTAGATATGTTAAGAATAGGAGATTGGCTAGGGCAAGATTAGGGCCAGTCAGAGACAGCAGTGGGAAGTTGTGCGTGGAGCCTGAAGAGATTGGAGAGGCACAACAAATATTTCTCTTCGGTATTCACGCAGGGAGATGTAAATGTAGTTGTGGAGAACACTGAGATACAGGGTTGCAAACTGGAAAGTATTGAAGTAAATAAGAAGGATGTGCTAGATATTCTTGAGGGTTTGAAGTTAGATAAGTCCCCTGGGCCGGACGGGATTTACCCTAGGATTCTTTGGGAGGCGAGAGAGGCGATTGCAGAGCCTCTGGCTCTGATCTTCAGGTCGTCATTGGTTACGGGTATAGTGCCGGAAGACTGGAGGATAGCGAATGTGATCCCATTGTTCAAGAAGGGGAATAGAGACTTTCCTGGGAATTATAGACTGGTGAGTCTTACTTCTGTTGTGGGCAAAGTATTGGAGAGAATTATTAGGGATAGGATTTATAGTTATTTAGAGAGAAATGAATTGTTTGGGGATAGTCAGCATGGTTTTGTGAAGGGTAGGTCGTGCCTTACTAACCTTATTGAGTTTTTGAAAAAGTGACCAAAGAGGTGGATGGGGGTAAGGCAGTTGATGTGGTATATATGGACTTTAGTAAGGCGTTCGATAAGGTGCCCATGGAAGGCTTCTGCAGAAAATGCAGATGTATGGGATTGAGGGTGATTTAGCTAATTGGATTAGGAATTGGCTAGCAGATAGAAGACAGAGGGTGGTGGTTGATGGAAGTTATTCATCGTGGAGTTCGGTTACGAGTGGTGTACCTCAGGGATCTGTTTTGGGGCCCTGCTGTTTGTAATTTTTATAAATGATCTGGATGAGGGTATTGAAGAATGGATTAGTAAATTTGTGGATGACACCAAAGTCGGAGGAGTGGTAGATAGTGAAGAGGGGTGTTATAGTTTGCAGAGAGACTTGGACAAGTTGCAGAGCTGGCCGAGAGGTGGCAAATGGAGTTTAATGTGGAAAAGTGTGAGGTAATTCACTTTGGCACGAATAACAAATGTGTAGAGTATAGGGCTAATGGTAGGACTCTTAATACTGTTGAAGAACATAGAGATTTTGGTGTATAAGTGCATAGATCCCTGAAAGTTGGCAATGAAGTCGATAAGATTATTAAGAAGGCATACGGAGTCTTAGCTTTTATTGGCAGGGGGACTGAATTTCGGAGCCACAACGTCATGTTGCAACTGTACAAAACTCTAGTGCGGCCGCACTTGGAGTCTTGTGTACAGTTCTGGTCCCCACATTATAAGAAAGATGTGGAGGTATTGGAGAGGGAACAGAGGAGGTTTACCAGGATGTTGCCTGGTATGGAGGGCAGGTCTTATGAAGAGAGGCTGAGGGATTTGAGGTTGTTTTCATTAGAAAGGAGGCGGCTAAGAGGAGACCGTATTGAAACATATAAGATGATTAGAGGTTTAGATAGGGTGGACAGTGATAGCCTTTTTCCTAGGATGGAGAAAGCTAGCACGAGGGGGCATAGCTTTAAATTAAGGGGTGGTAGTTATAGGACGGATGTCAGAGGTAGGTTCTTTACCCAGAAGGTGGTAAGGGTATGGAATGCCCTGCCTGCTGCAGTTGTAGATGCGCCAAGTTTGGTGGCGTTTAAGAGGTTAGTAGATAAGTTTAAGGAGGAAAAGGGAATGGTTTAGGTTAGAGGGTCATTGCTTTTTCTTAATTGGTCGGCGCAACATCGAAGGCCAAAGGGCCTGTTCTGCGCTGTAATGTTCTATGTTCTATGTTCTATCCCTTCTCTTATCCTTTTACTTTTCACATATTTGTAGAAGGCCTTTGGATTCTCCCTAATCTTACCCGCCAAGGCCTTGTCATGACCCCTTCTGGCTCTCCTAATTTCCTTTTTAAGCTCTTTTAGAACATAGAACACTACAGCACAAACAGGCCCTTCGGCCCACAAGTTGTGCCGAACACATCAAAACCTACCCAGCCATAAATCTATCTATAACCCCCAATCCCATTGGATCCCATATACTCATCCAGAAGTCTTTTAAAAGACCCCAGCGAGTTCGCCTCGACCACCACCGACAGCAGCCGATTCCATTCACTCACCACCCTCTGAGTGAAAAACTTTCTACTAGCATCCCCTCTGTACTTGCTTCCCTGCACCTTAAATCTGTGCCCTCTCGTCACGACCATTTCAGCCCTGGGAAATAGTCTCTGAGAGTCCACCCTATCTATTCCTCTCAAAATCTTGTAAACCTCTATCAGGTCGCCTCTCAACCTTCGTCTCTCCAGGGAGAACAGTCCCAGCTCCTTCAACCTGTCTTCATAAGGCATGCCTCTCAATCCAGGCAACATCCTTGTAAATCTCCTCTGCACCCTTTCAATAGCTTCCACGTCCTTCCTATAGTGAGGCGACCAGAACTGCGCACAGTACTCAAGTGTGGTCTGACAAGGGTCCTGTAAAGCTGCAGCATTACTCCCTGACTCCTGAACTCAATCCCTCGATGAATGAAGGCCAGTACACCGTAAGCTTTCTTAACCACATCCTCCACCTGGGAGGCCGACTTGAGAGTCTTATGGACCTGGACCCCAAGATCCCTCTGCTCTTCCACGCAGCTAAGACTCCTACCTTTGATAGTGACTTCTACAATGCAACCCCATTAATGTAGTCATACCTTTCCTGTTTTTCAGAATCTCCTACTTTTGGGAAAACATATTGACTATCTAGCTAATCTGTGCCTCTCATTATTTTATAGACCTCTATGAGATCACTACAAAGCCTCCTATGCTCCAGAGAAAAAGTCCCAGTCTATCCAAGTCTCCTCATAACTCAAATCATCAAGTCCCATGGCCCTGTATCACCATAGAATTTAGCAACACCAATTTATAATACAACCGATTTATTTGATAGTAAAAACGCGAGCTTTCGACTCCTGTGTCTTCTTCAGGCAAATGCAGTGTTCTGGTCTGCAATAGCACACATCAGCACAGACAGTCAGAGATTGCTGATTAGAATGAGAATCCTTACATCTAACCTGCTATTGAAGTGTTAAAGTGGCGAACAATGTGTGTGAAGGGAATCCTGAGCATTGTTGGAGAATTGTGTGTTTTCTCCAGAAAGCACAGTAAGTGAGGTTTTTTGCTAACCCAGGCAAGTTACGGGGGTTACAGATAGTGTGTCATGAAGCCAAGATCCCTGTTAAGACCGTCCTCATGTGCGGAACTTGGCTATCAGTCTCTGCTCAGCGACTCTGCGCTGTCGTGTATCACAAAAGCCCCCTTGAAGAACATTTACCCGCAGGTCGGAGGCTGAATGCCCATGACTGCTGAAGTGTTCGCCCACAGGAAGGGAACTGTTTTGCCTGGTGATTGCTGAGCGATGCTCATTCATCCGCTGTCGTAGTGTTTGCATGGTCTCCCCAATATACCATGCTTCGGGACATCCTTTCTTGCAACGTATTATGTAGACAACGTTGGCCGAGTTGCAAGTGTATGTACCGTGTACCTGGTGAATGGTATCCTCAACGTTTGATGATGTCGTCCATGTCTATGATCCGGCATGTCTTGCAGAGGTTGCTGTGGCAGGGTTGTGTGGTATTGTGGTCATTGTTCTCCTGAAGGTTGGGTAGTTTGCTGCGAACAATGATCTGTTTGAGGTTCTCCAGAATCTTCAACATATAGAACATAGAACATAGAACATAGAACAATACAGCACAGAACAGGCCCTTCGGCCTTCGATGTTGTGCCGACCAAAATAAAAAGCAATGCCCCTCCAAACTAAACCATTCCCTCTCTTCCATATACTTATCAATTAACCTCTTAAACGCCACCAAACTTGGCGCATCTACAACAGCTGCAGGCAGGGCATTCCACTCCCTAATCACTCTTTGAGTAAAGAACCTACCTCTGATCTCCGTCCTATAACTCATACCCCTTAATTTAAAGCTGTGTCCCCTCGTGCTAGCATTCCCCATCCTAGGAAAAAGGCTATCACTGTCCACCCTATCTAAACCTCTAATCATCTTATATGCTTCAATAAGATCCCCTCTTAGCCGCCTCCTTTCTAACGAAAACAACCTCAAATCCTTCAACCTCTCCTCATAGGACCTGCCCTCCATACCAGTCAACATCCTGGTAAACCTCCTCTGTACCCTCTCCAATGCCTCCACATCTTTCTTATAATGCGGGGACCAGAACTGCACACAATACTCCAAGTGCTGCCGCACTAGAGTTTTGTACAGTTGCAACATGATGCTGCGGCTCCTAAATTCAATCCCCCTAGCAATAAAAGCTAAGACTCCATATGCCTTCTTAACAACTTTATCCACTTGACTGCCTACTTTCAGGGATCTATTGACACATACACCAAGATCCTTCTGTTCCTCAACATATTAAGAGCCCTACCATTAGCCCTATACTCTACACATTTATTGTTCCTGCCAAGGTGCATTACCTCACACTTTTCCACATTAAACTCCATTTGCCACCTCTCGGCCCAGCTCTGCAACTTGTCCAAGTCACTCTGTAAACTAAAACAACCCTCTTCACTATCTACCACACCACCAACTTTAGTATCATCTGCAAATTTACTGATCCATCCCTCAATACCCTCATCCAGATCATTTATAAAAATTACAAACAGCAGGGGCCCCAAAACAGACCCCTGAGGCACACCACTTGTCACCGAACTCAACGATGAATATCTCCCATCAACCACCACCCTCTGTCTTCTATCTGCCAGCCAATTCCTAATCCAATTAGCTAAATCACCCTCTATTCCACACATCTGCATTTTCTGTAGAAGTCTTCCATGGGCATCAATGTTCATATCATTGATGACGATGAACATCTCGCTAGGGCCATCCCCACTCCCCTACTTCTTGCTTTCAGACAACCGCACAACCTCAAACAGATAATTGTTCGCAGCAAACTACCCAACCTTCAGGAGAACAGTGACCACAATACCACACAACCCTGCCACAGCAACCTCTGCAAGACATGCCAGACCATAGACATGGACGACATCATCAAACGTGAGGACACCATTCACCAGGTACACGGTACATACACTTGCAACTCGGCCAACGTTGTCTACCTAATACGTTGCAAGAAAGGATGTCCCGAAGCATGGTATATTGGGGAGACCATGCAGACACTACGACAGCGGATGAATGAGCATCGCTCAGCAATCACCAGGCAAAACAGTTCCCTTCCTGTGGGCGAACACTTCAGCAGTCATGGGCATTCGGCCTCCGACCTGCGGGTAAATGTTCTTCAAGGGGGCTTTCGTGATACACGACAGCGCAGAGTCGCTGAGCAGAGACTGATAGCCAAGCTCCGCACACATGAGGACGGTCTTAACAGGGATCTTGGCTTCATGACACACTATCTGTAACCCCCGTAACTTGCCTGGGTTAGCAAAAAACCTCACTTACTGTGCTGTCTGGAGAAAATACACAATTCTCTAACCAATGCTCAGATTCCCTTCACACACATTGTTAGCCACTTTAACACTTGAATAGCAGGTTAGATGTAAGGATTCGCATTCTAATCAGCAATCTGTGACTGTCTGTGTGATGTGTGCTATTGCAGACCAGAACACTGCATTTGCCTGAAGAAGACACAGGAGTCGAAAGCTCGCGTTTTTACTATCAAATAAATCGGTTGGATTATAAATTGGTGTTGCTAAATTCTTACTGAGTTCTCACCACCCCAATCCAATGCCGGCATCTGTACATCATGACCTGTATCACCATGCCATGACCCATAGTCCTGATCTCCCTCTCCCAGCAGTAGTCCTGACCCCCACCCCCTCCCACATATGCTGACCATCCCTTGCAGCCCCAGTCCCACCCCCCAAGCAAACTACCCCAATCCTTTCCCCAGCTCTAACCCAAATGGCCAGGCCCAATTGCTGGCCTCCCTTCTTCCCCCACCGATCCCAACTGCAGAGTGTCAGTGGGACCCACCCACTACCCCCAGAGAGCCTAGCCCTGAGTCCCCATCCTCATCTGGCCCAGATTCCATTATGCTCCATCCCTTGGCACTGCCCTATGCATATTGGGCACAAGGAGCCCCCTGGGCATTGGCGCTTTTCCCCTTGGGCACTGCCAAGAGGCCCAGGCTAGCACTGCCATGGTGCCAATGGCCGTCCCCCAATGACCCACCCTCTCGGGGGGGTCCCCAACTGCCCCTTCACTCCAGCGGGGTTGGCCCATTAGCTCCTCTGGTGGAGAACTATAGTTATCCTCACTGGAGTGAAATACTCCTGGGGGGTGGGGGGGTGGGTGGGGGGGAGGCGTGGGAACACTTGCAGCCCTGGGGACTTCAGTCCCAGGCCCATTATTATCATTAAAAATACGTTAAAATTTGAAGGCTCATAAATCCTTCTGCTCTGCACCAATTTCTGGAGTGAACTTAATGGCGCTGGATATCATGGGAGAGACACTTGGAGCCAGATGCCCAGCGCGGATTGTGCTAATCCAGCCCCACTTAAATCTCCTGACTGGCTGTGCTGTGCTGGGTGAACTGTCCCCACAACGTTACATCAGCCTTTTTAAGGTTGCCGCAAACCGAACAATGCTTTTGTTCCACATGATTTCCTCCGTGGACATGAACTGATTGGAAATTATGCTCTTCAAGAAACTTTGTCAAGTCATCGTAAGTTTTGGTTTTTGCTTTGCTGGATGATCCAAGTTCTGGAGCAGATTAGAAGTTTTATTTCCCATTGTGCTGAGAAACAATGAAACGAGCAACTTGTCAATAATTCTATTTGCTTTTACAAAGTACTGAAAACACTCTGAATAGGGTCTCCATGATTCATTGTCTTTATTAAAAGGACAATGGGCCCTCATTGACCAGCTGGTTCTCTTGCAGGCTCCAGTGACTTAAGACTGCTCAGTAAGGGAAGCAGCTGTGGCCAGCTCCCGGGAGCTAAATAAAAACCTAAAAAACAGAGCAAAAAGGCAGTGCTTATAGGGGACTCCCAAGTGAGGGGGGCGGACAGGCGTTTTTGTGGACGCAGACGGGAGTCGCGGATGGTGGTATGTCTCCCTGGAGCTGGGATTCGGGATGTCTCTGGATGCGTCCCGGACATCCTGAAAGGGGAGGGTGAGGAACTGGAAGTTGTAGTACATATAGGTACTACTGACATAGGCAGGAAGAGGGAAGTGGACATGAAAAGGGATTATAGGGAACTGGGTAGGAAGCTGAGAGAGAGGAAAGCGAAGGTAGTAATCTCAGGATTGCTGCCTGCGCCTCGGGAGAGTGAGAGCAGGAATAGTATGAGGTGGAGGTTGAATACGTGGCTGAGGGACTGGAGCAGGGGGCAGGGATTCCGGTTCCTGGATCATTGGGACCTCTTTAGGGGCAGGTGTGACCTGTACAGCAAAGACGGGTGGCACCTGAATCCCAGGGGGACTAATATCTTGGCGGGAAGACTGGCTAGGGCTACTGAGGGGACTTTAAACTAGAAAGGTTAGGGGGAGGGAATAGTGATGTGGAGACTGGGAGCAAGAAAGTTAGCTCCCAGGTAGGGAAGGACTCTAGGCAGGTTAGACGAGTGGGGGAGAAGGGAAATGTCCAGTCTGAGGGACTGAGCTGTGTCTATTTTAATGCCAGGAGTGTAGTAAATAAGGTGGATGAACTTAGGGCGTGGATTGCTGCTTGGGATTGTGATGTGGTGGCCATTACAGAGACTTGGATGTCTCAGGGACAGGACTGGGTACTACAGGTCCCGGGATTCAGATCCTTCAGGAAGGACAGGGAGGGAGGCAAAAGAGGTGGTGGAGTGGCACTGTTGATCAGGGACAGTGTCATGGCTGCAGAGAAGGTGGATACCGAGGAGGGAATGTCTACGGAGTCTCTGTGGGTGGAAGTTAGGAATAGCAAAGGGTCGGTGACGTTGCTGGGTGTATTCTATAGGCCGCCCAATAGTGACAGGGAAGTTGAGGTGCAGATAGGGAAAGAGATACTGGAGAGATGTAGAAATAACAGAGTTGTTGTGATGGGAGACTTCAATTTCCCAAACATCGACTGGAATATCCCAAGGGTAAGGGGTTTGGATGGGGAGGAGTTTGTTAGGTGTGTTCAGGAGGGTTTCCTGATACAGCACGTGGACAAGCCTACGAGAGGAGAGGCTGTACTGGACCTGGTACTAGCTAATGAACCAGGACAGGTGATGGATCTCTCGGTAGGAGAGCATCTTGGGGATGGAGATCATAATTCTATCTCCTTCACCCTTGCATTGGAAAAGGATAGGATCAGGCAGGCTAGGAAGGTGTTTGTCTGGAATAAGGGGAAATATGAAGACATCAGGCAGATGTTGGGGCGAATAAACTGGAAGGAGGTGTTCTTGGGGAAAAGCACAGAAGGAAGGTGGCAGATATTCAAGGAATGCTTGTCTGGAGCTTTGCACGACAACATTCCGATGAGACAAGGAGGTTTTGGTAGGACGCGGGAACCGTGGTGCACGAAGGCTGTGGTGAACATAGTCAGGAAGAAAAGAAAGGTGTATAAAAGGCTCAAAGAGCTAGGAGATGTTGGGGATCTAGAGAAGTATAAGGCTTATAGAAGAGAGCTTAAAAAAGAAATTAGGAGAGCCAGAAGGGGTCATGAGAAGGCCTTGGCTGGTAGGATTAAGGAGAATCCCAAGGCCTTCTACAAATATGTGAAAAGTAAAAGGATGAGAAGAGAAGGGATAGGACCTATAAAAGGTGAAGGGGGAAAAGTCTGTATGGAACCGGAAGAAATGGCAGAGGTGCTTAATGAGTTCTTTGCCTCAGTATTCACGGTGGAAAGTGATCTGGGAGGATGCACTACAAGTTTGCGGCAGACTGAAAAGATTGAGTATGTAGATATTAAGGAAGCGGATGTGTTAGAACTTTTAAATGCTATCAAGATAGACAAGTCTCCGGGACCAGATGGGATGTACCCCAGGTTATTGTGGGAGGTGAGGGATGTCATTGCAGAGCCCCTGGCGATGATCTTTGCGTCGTCGATGGAGACGGGAGGGGTTCCGGAGGATTGGAGGATTGCGGATGTGGTCCCTATTTTCAAGAAAGGGAACAGGGATAGTCCTGGAAATTACCGACCGGTGAGTCTGACCTCAGTGGTTGGTAAGCTGATGGAGAGGCTTCTGAGGGACAAGATTTACGAGCATTTGGAGAAGTTTAGGTTGATTAGAAATAGTCAACATGGTTTTGTAAAAGGCAGGTCGTGCCTTACAAGCTTAATTGAGTTCTTCGAAAATGTGACTGAACACATTGACGAAGGAAGGGCAGTGGACGTGGTGTACATGGACTTCAGCAAGGCATTTGACAAGGTCCCACACGCAAGACTTCTTGAGAAGGTGAGAGGCCATGGGATCCAAGGGGCTTTGCCCTTGTGGATCCAGAACTGGCTTGCCTGCAGAAGACACAGGAAGAAGACACAGGAGTCAAAAGCTCGCGTTTTTACTATCAAATAAATCGGTTGGATTATAAATTGGTGTTGCTAAATTCTTACTGAGTTCTTACCACCCCAATCCAACGCCGGCATCTGTACATCTTGCCTGCAGAAGGCAGAGGGTGGTTGTGGATGGCTCTTTTTCTGCATGGAGGTCGGTCACCAGTGGAGTGCCCCAGGGATCTGTTCTAGGACCCTTGCTGTTTGTCATTTTCATAAATGACCTGGATGAGGAAGTGGAGGGATGGGTGAGTAAGTTCGCCGATGACACGAAGGTCGGTGGTGTTGTGGATGGTCTGGAGGGATGTCAGAAGTTGCAGCATGACATCGACAGGATGCAAGACTGGGCGGAGAAGTGGCAGATGGACTTCAACGCGGATAAATGTGTTGTGGTCCATTTTGGCAGATCCAACGGGATGAATGAGTACACTATCAAAGGTAGGAGTCTTAGCTGTGTGGAAGAGCAGAGGGATCTTGGGGTCCGGGTCCATAAGACTCTCAAATCGGCCTCCCAGGTGGAGGATGTGGTTAAGAAAGCTTACGGTGTACTGGCCTTCATTCATCGAGGGATTGAGTTCAGGAGTCAGGAGGTAATGCTGCAGCTTTATAGGACCCTTGTCAGACCACACTTGGAGTACTGTGCGCAGTTCTGGTCGCCTCACTATAGGAAGGACGTGGAAGCTATTGAAAGGGTGCAGAGGAGATTTACAAGGATGTTGCCTGGATTGGGAGGCATGCCTTATGAAGACAGGTTGAGGGAGCTGGGACTGTTCTCCCTGGAGAGACGAAGGTTGAGAGGCGACCTGATAGAGGTTTACAAGATGTTGAGAGGAATAGATAGGGTGGACTCTCAGAGACTATTTCCCAGGGCTGAAATGGTCGCGACGAGAGGGCACAGATTTAAGGTGCAGGGAAGCAAGTACAGAGGGGATGCTAGGGGAAAGTTTTTCACTCAGAGGGTGGTGAGTGAATGGAATCGGCTGCCGTCGGTGGTGGTCGAGGCGAACTCGCTGGGGTCTTTTAAAAGACTTCTGGATGAGTATATGGGATCCAATGGGATTGGGGGTTATAGATAGGTCTATGGCTGGGTAGGTTTTGATGTGATCGGCACAACTTGTGGGCCGAAGGGCCTGTTTGTGCTGTAGTGTTCTATGTTCTATGTTCTATTTGTTTACTGTCTACCCATTACTCCTTTTTTATCCTGGACACTGTTGACTTTATGTACTTTGTTTTTTCAAATGGCATGATGGCACAGTGCTGCCTCACAGTGCCTTGAACCCAGGTTCAATTCTGGCCTTTGGTGACAGTCTGTATGGAGTTTGCATGTTTTCCCAGTATCTGCATGGGTTTCCCTCGGGTGCTCTGGTTTCCACCCACAGTCCAAAGATGTGCAGGGGTTAGGTTGATTAACCATCTAAATTGCATCCACCCCTTAGTGTCCCAGGATGTGTAATTTGAAGATGGACTTCAACGCGGATAAATGTGTGGGGCAGATGGACTTCAACACGGATAAATGTGTGGTGGTCCATTTTGGCAGGACCAATGGGATGAAGGAGTACAATATCAAGGGTACGAGTCTTGGCAGTGTTGAGGAGGAGAAGGATCTTGGGGTCTGGGTCCAAAGGTCTCTTAAATCTGCCCCACAAGTGGAGGATGTGGTCAAGAAGGCATACAGTGTACTGGCCTTCATTAATAGAGGAATTGAGTTTAGGCGTCAGGAGGTAATGCTGCAACTTTATAAGACCCTCGTCAGACCCCACTTGGGGTATTGTGTGCAGTTCTGGTCACCTCACTATAGAAAGGATGTGGAAGCTTTTGAGAGGGTGCAGAGGAGATTTACAAGAATGTTGCCTGGATTGGGAGGCAAGCCTTATGAAGTTAGGTTGAGAGAGCTGGGAGTCTTCTCCCTGGAGAGACAAAGGTTGAGAGGCGGCCTGATAGAGGTTTATAAGATGTTGAGAGGAATAGATAGAGTGGATTCTCAGAGGCTATTTCCCAGGGCTGAAATGATCGCTACGAGAGGACACAAGTTTAAGGTGCTGGGGGGTAAGTACAGAGGAGATGTTAGAGGTATGTTCTATGTTCTATGTTCTATGTAAGTTTTTCACTCAGAGGGTGGTGAGTGAATGGAATTGGTTGCCGTCAGTGGTGGTAGAGGCGAACTCGCTGGGGTCTTTTAAGAGACTTCTGGATGAGTACATGTGATTTAAAGGGATTGGGAGTTACAGATAGTTCTATGGCCTGGTAGATATAGATATGATTGGCACAACTTGTGGGCCGAAGGGCCTGTTTGTGCTGTAGTGTTCTATGTTCTATGAAATACATGGGTTACAGTAATAGAGCCTGACTAAGATGCTTTGTCAGAGAATTGGTGCAGACCTGATGGGCCAACTGGCCTCTTTTTGCCTTTAGGGATTCTTTGATTCTTCTCTGATTCTATGACCCCAGCCATACAGCAAAGCATCCATTCCTTTTAAATAAACCAGAGGCTGTCCAGGATCTCACCCTTCACTGGTCGGAAACCCCCCCCACCTTCTTTTAAAACCACACAGAGAGTTACATTTTCTACTTGGCTTCCTGCACTGGCAGTGCAGTCTTTAATCCTGTTGTTATTGCTTCTCCCCAACTTTCTCATGTTCTAAGCCTGAAAGACATGCTGGTTCGGTGCATTGATCCGAACAGGCACCGAAGTGTGGCGACTAGGAGAATTTCACAGTAACTTCATTGCAATGTTAATGTAAGCCTTACTTATGACTAAAAAACTTCTTTTTACTTTTTTAAGTTTGAGGATTCATAATGTCTTCTTTTCTCTACTTAGGATCTTTTCTTGATGTTCTTGATCAAACAAAATTCTGATTCAATTTTCTTTCTGTTATGTTCTAACCAGTCTCCCATCCATTGTCTATACTTCCCACTGCCTCAGAAAAGCAGCCAGCATAATCAAGAGCCCAACGCACCCCAGACATTCTCTCTTCCACCTTCATCCTTCGGAGGAAAATGAAGACACGTACCAACTGACTCAAGAACAGCTTCTTCCCTGCTGCTGTCAGACCTATCTTGCATTAAGTTGGTCTTTCTCTATGCCCTAGATATGACTACAACACTACATTCTGCAGCCTCTTCCTTCCTTCTCCACATGTATTCTGAGAATGGTATATTTGTCTGTATATCATGCAAGAAACAATACTTTTCGCTATATGTTAATACGTATGACAATAATAAATCAGATCAAATGAAAACAATCAAATCAGACTGTGTTCAGGATTGTGTGTTTTACACAAAAAGAAGAAAAGGGCAGCATGGTGGCACAGTGGTTAGCACTGTTACCTCATAGCACAAGAGACCCAGTTCAATTCCCAGCTTGGTCACTGTCTGTGTGGAGTTTGTACATTCTCTCCATGTCTGCATGGATTTCCTTCAAGTAGTCCGGTTTCCTTCTGCAATCCAAAAATGTGCAGGTTAGGTTGATTGGCCATGCTAAATCGTCCTTTAGTGTTGGGGGATGTCAGCGCGTTGGTAGGGTAAATATGTGGGTTACGGGGATGGGACCTGGGGGGATTGTGATCTCTGACTTGATGGGCTGAATGGCCTCCTTCAGCACTGTAGGGATTCTATAATTCTATGAACATGGTTTGCACATGTGGATTCAAAACGAACACATAACAGCTTTTATTAAAAGAGATGTTCTCCACAGTATACTAAGTACAAACTGAAACCAGCCTGTGGCAATACCTTAACGATATTGCCTTCAAATCATGGATCATTAAAGCAACCTGCGACCCTTTAAAATATATAATAGGATGCCAGAGTCCCGACTACCAAAGCAAATTTTCTTCACTTGCTCAAGGAAGGCGCCCAAACAGGTGGACAAAAGAAGCACATCAAAATCATTCTCAAGGCAGATGTCATGGATGTCAAAGTCCAGGAGACCCTTGCTCAGAAGAAACCTACCTGGAGGAATCTCCTGATTTAAGGGACATAACCTTTCAAAAACATCCGATGGCAAGGGAAAGCCTTGAAAAGATCCCTTAGAAAGGGACATCAGCGACCTTGAGTCAAAGGACCGAATCTGCTTCCCAGAAACAACTGCCAAATGTATGGTTAATGATTCATCTCTAGGATTGGCACATCAGCCATGCAAGGACCCACAGACCGCAGGATCAGTAACATCGAGTTTCAGCAAGTGATCACCAAAGATGAAAAAGAGAAAGACATAAGTGACATACCACAACCAAAGAGTACATACAAGTGTGAAAATTAAGGGATTAGGTACCAGAGAAATTAAGGGACTAAAATCTGACAAATTCCAAGGTGTGATGACCTATATCCTAATCTTCTAAAAGAGATAGCTGCAAAGATAGCTGATGCACTATTTCTGATTTTTCCAAAATTCCCTCAATTCTGGAACAGTCCCAGCTTAATGGAAGCTAGCAAATGTGCAATTTTTCCAGAAAGGAGGGAGGAACTTAAAAGGGAACCACGAGACACTTAGCTTAATGCTGGTCATTGGGAAAGAGCTGGAATCTATTATTAAAGACATCTTATTGATACACTTAGAAAATGAGAATATAATTAGACAAAGTCAACATAGCTTTGTGAATGTGAAATAATGTCTGGTAAATATATTGATTTTTTTTGAAGATGTAACCAGTTGTGTTAATAAAAGGGAACCAGTAGATGTAGAATACTTGGATTTCTAAAAGGCATTTGATAAGATGCCATAAGGTTAATGGACAAGGTAGGGGGGTAGTGGTCTAGTGGAATGGTAATTCAGAGACCCAGGCTAATAATCTGAGAACACATGTTTGAATCCTACCACAGCAGCTGTTGGAATTTACATTTAATTAATAAAATCTGGAATCAAAAGCTGCTCTCAGTAATGTTGTCTGTGAAATTATCAGTTCCTCCTGATCGGTCTGTGATAGATATACCCCCTCGGGAAGAGCTCAGAAGTTGTTAGAAGGTATTTTAAGAGACAGGATTGACAGACGTTTAGACGCGCAAGGACTGATTAGGGACAGTCAGTATGGTTTTCTGAATGGAAAATCATGTCTCACAAATTTGATTGAGTTTTTTGAAGGAGTGACCAAGAAGGTAGATGAGGGCAGCGTAGTTGATGTTGTCTACATGGACTTTAGCAAGGCCTTTGACAAGGTATCGTATGGTAGATTGTTGCATAAAGTTAAATCTCATGGGATCCAGGATGAGGTGGTCAATTTAATACAAAATTGGCTAAGTGACAGAAGCCTGAGGGTGGTTGTAGAGAATTGTTTTTCAAACTAGAGGCCTGTGACCAGCAGTGTGCCTCAAGGATCAGTGCTGTGCCCCCTGTTATTTGTCATTTATATTAACGGTTTGGATGAGAATTTATTGACATGGTTAGCTTTGCAGATGACACTAAGATCTTATAGAGATCTATAAATTAATAAAGGGCATAGATAGTCAATTTCTTTTTCTAAAGGAAGGGGAGTCTAAAACTAGAGGGCATAGGTTTAAGGTGAGAGGGGAGAGATACAAAAGTGTCCAGAGGGACAATTTTTTCATACACAGAATGGTGAGTGTCAGGAACAAGCTGCCGGAGGTAGTAGTTAAGGCAGCTACATCTTTGTCTTTTATAAAGCATTTAGATGGTTACATGGGTAGAATGGGTATAGAAGCATATAGGTCAAATGCAAGCAATTGGGACTAGCTTAGAGGTTTAAAAAAATGGGCAACATGGACAACATTTTGGTGATAGTGACCACAATTCGGTTACGTTCACCTTAATGATGGATAGGGATAGGCATGAAGCTGGGGGCAGTAGTTATAGCTGGGGGAAGGGTAATTATGAGGCCATCAGGAGAGAATTAGGGTGCATAGATTGGACTAGGAAACTACAGGGACTGGGAACATCTGGAATGTGGAGCTATTCAAGGAGCAGCTGCTGCAAGTCCTTGATAAGTATGTTCCTGTCAGGCAAGGAGGAAATGGTCGAGTAAGAGAACCTTGGTGTACGAAAAAAGTTGATTTGCTGGTTAAAAGGAAAAAGGAGCCTTATGTTAGGATGAGGATTGAAGGCTCGGTTAGTGCAATGGATAGCTATAGGTTAGCCAGGAGGGAGCTAAAGAGTGAATTGAGGAGAGCGAAGAGAGGACACGAGAAGACTTTGGCTGATAGGATTAGGGAGAATCCCAAAGCTTTCTTTAGATATGTTAAGAATAGAAGATTGGTTAGGGCAAGACTAGGGCCAGTCATAGACAGCAGTGGGAAGTTGTGCGTGGAGCCTGAGGAGATTGGAGAGGTACTGAATAAATATTTCTCTTCGGTATTCACGCAGGGTGATGTAAATGTAGTTATGGAGAACACTGAGGTACAGCGTAGCAAACTGGAAGGTATCGAAGTAGATAGGGAGGATGTGCTAGATATTCTCGAGGGTTTGAAGTTGGATAAGTCCCCTGGGCCGGACGGGATTTACCCTAGGATTCTCTGGAGGCAAGAGAGGAGATTGCAGAGCCTCTGGCTCTGATCTTCAGGTCGTCTTTGGTTACGGGTGTGGTTCCGGAGGACTGGAGGATAGCGAATGTGGTCCCGTTGTTCAAGAAGGGGAAGAGAGACCTTCCAGGGAATTATAGGCTTACTTCTGTTGTGGGCAAAGTATTGGAGAGAATAATTAGGGATAGGATATATAGTTATTTAGAGAGTAATGAATTGATTGGAGATAGTCAGCATGGTTTTGTGAAGGGTAGGTCGTGCCTTACTAACATCATTGAGTTTTTTGAAAAAGTGACTAAGGAGGTGGATGGGGGTAAGGCGGTTGATGTGGTATATATGGACGTTAGTAAGGCGTTTGATAAGGTGGCCCATGGAAGACTTCTGCAGAAAATGCAGATGTATGGGATAGAGGGTGACTTAGCTAATTGGGTTAGGAATTGGCTAGCAGGTAGAAGACAGAGGGTGGTGGTTGATGGGAGATATTCATCTTGGAGTTCGGTGACAAGTGGTGTACCTCAGGGGTCTGTTTTGGGGCCCCAGCTGTTTGTAATTTTTATAAATGATCTGGATGAGGGTATTGAAGGATGGATTAGTAAATTTGCAGATGACACTAAAGTCGGTGGAGTGGTAGATAGTGAAGAGGGGTGTTATAGTTTGCAGAGGGACTGGGACAAGTTGCAGAGCTGGGCCGAGAGGTGGCAAATGGAGTTTAATGTGGAAAAGTGTGAGGTAATGCACTATGGCAGAAATAATAAATGTGTAGAGTATAGGGCAAATGGTAGGATTCTTAGTAGTCTAGATGAACAGAGGGATCTTGGTGGTATGTGCATAGATCCCTGAAAGTAGGCAGTCAGGTCGAGAAGGTTGTTAGGAAGGCATATGGAGTCTTGGCTTTTATTGGTAGAGGGATTGAATTTCGGCGCCGCAACGTCATGTTGCAACTGTACAAAACTCTAGTGCGGCCGCACTTGGAGTATTGTGTGCAGTTCTGGTCCCCTCATTATAAGAAAGATGTGGAGGCATTGGAGAGGGTCAGAGGAGGTTTACCAGGATGTTGCCTGGTATGGAGGGCAGGTCCTATGAAGAGAGGTTGAAGGATTTGAGGTTGTTTTCGTTAGAAAAGAGGCGGCTAAGAGGGGATCTTATTGAAGCATATAAGATGATTAGAGGTTAAGATAGGGTGGACAGTGATAGCCTTTTTCCTAGGATGGAGAAAGCTAGCACGAGGGGACACAGCTTTAAATTAAGGGGTGATAGTTATAGGACGGATATCAGAGGTAGGTTCTTTACACAAAGGGTGGTTCGGGAGTGGGATGCCCTGCCTGCAGCAGTTGTAGATGCGCCAAGTTTGGTGGCGTTTAAGAGGTTAGTTGATACGTATATGGAAGAGAAGGGAATGGTTTAGTTTGGAGGGGCATTGCTTTTTATATTGGTCGGCGCAACATCGAAGGCCGAAGGGCCTGTTCTGTGCTGTAATGTTCTATGTTCTATGTTCTAAGTTGGGCTGAAGGGCCTGTTTCCATTACGTAAACGTCTAAAGCTCTATGGTTGACTGCGAGAAGTACAACTTACTGAGTTGGGGGTTTGGTGAGGGTGGGGGAGGAGATGCTTCTTTCTTCTACGCTTTTAGCCTCCGGCATTTGATTTCCACTCTGATGTCACAGAATAACTCAATAACTCAAGAATTCCGCAACCTTAAACAGCTAGCAGGATCTCAGGCTGTGAGTCGCTCACATTCTGTAAAAGATAAAAAGGGGGTCATTGGGAAACTTGTAAGGGATTTGCTGATGTGCATTTTATGATTTATTGACATTTTAATGTCTTGTTAGTATGAGTAAAGTTCACTGTCATTAATAAAGCTTACTGGGAGCAGTAGAGTTTATAAATTGTAACTTAGTTAAGAAAAATTATGATCACACAATAAAGATGGCAGGTCAGGTAATGTGATGTGTTTGCCACATATGGGAGCCTTTGAACACTACTGTCCAGGGGAAATACATCTGCATCAAGTGTGTGCAGCTGCAGGAACTTTGGCTCAGAGTTTACAAGCTGGATGTAAAACTGTAGACAATATGACAATCAGGGAGGGAGTTACCTTTATCTCTGTCCCAGGAACCAGTCACACCTGTTCCAATAGGAGTCTTCTGATTTGCTTAGTGATCAAGGATAGGACAGTGTGATCATCAGTAAGGCAGGTAAGGGCATTCAAAGGGCACTGACACTCAACAAGTTTGAGGATTTTTTCATCTGGTTTGAATGACAGTGGGGAATGCAGGGTAGATAAGCTAACTGACCATGACATTGTGGGCAGGAAGCCATTCAAATGGGGGAAGCAAAAAGGGACATAAAGGAAGCAAAAAGGAACATAAGGGACAGTGTAGTGAGGGTGATTGACAGCATTCTCTGCAGTCCAGAGTGAGAGTTCAGAAAGCTACTTTGTCTGCCTGATGCCAGGGCTCAGAATACCTGCGAAGGAAAGGACAGGAACTCAGACTGGGCCATGGAGGATCCATGAGGGCACCAAAGGCATGGGTGGGACTAGGAAAGAAGTTCTGGTTAGACAATATGAGGAGCTAGGAACTAACTTAAAGAGCAGAATCTTAAGGGTAATACATCTGGATTATTACCTGAGTCATGTGCAAATTGCAGAAGGCACATAAGATTAGTGAAATAAATGGATGGCTCAGATACTGGTGTGGGAGAAGTGGGTTCAGGTTCACTGCGCATTGGCATCCATACTGGGAAAACTGGGGCTGTAGTATTGGGATGGTCTATGCCTGAACAATTCTGGAACCAGTATCCGAGCAAACTCTATAACTAGGTAAACAGAGAGAACTTTAAACTAAACAAGTGAGGGTAAGGGCTCAAGCTTTGGTCAAAGTCACATATTAAGGGGTGGAGTCAAGACTTGGAGAGTAAAATATTGAGATGAGAAATGAAAGTCAGAGAATGGCAGAAAGGAACAGAGGAAAATAAAACCTACAGACACACCAACAGTTAAAACAAAAGTAAAAAGTTAAAACTAAATCTATATTTGAATGCTCAGAGCATTCGTAACAAAATAAATGAATTGATAGCATACATTGAAGTAAATAAATGTGATTTGATAACTATTACGGAGATGGCAGCAGATTGACAAGAATTGGATTTTAAATATTGAGTGACATACGATATTCAAGAAGAATAGGAAGCTAGGTAAAGGTGGAGGGTAGCACGTTAATCCATTCTGACATAGAGTAATCTGAGATAGACTGGGCACCTTTCAAGGCCAAAAAGGTCTTTGGCCTGTTCATCAGCTTGCATGATGTACAGTGTGAAATGATCTAATTAAATTAGTCATTAATCAGCCTTTAATGCCTCCTGTTTCAGCATCAAGCTAGAGATCAGGATGTAGAATTGGTTTGGATGAAGATGAGGAATGGTAGGGGAAAGAAGTCACTAGTGCAAGTGGTCTGCAGGTTCCTAACAGTAACTACAAGGAAGGACAAAAAAATTCAAGAATGTCAGGTGTTTGTGATAAAGAGGCAAAAATAATCATTTGCTCCCCATGTTAGTCTGGTGTTGAAATAGAACATAGAACATAGAACATTACAGCGCAGTACAGGCCCTTCGGCCCTCGATGTTGCGCCGGCCAGTGGACCCTCCAACCTAAACTATTCCAATATCATCCATATGCCTATCCACCGACCATTTGAATGCCCCCAAAGTAGGCGAGTCCACAACTGCTGCAGGCAGGGCATTCCACGCCCTCACCACCCTCTGTGTAAAGAACCTGCCTCTGACATCCGTCCTATAACTACCACCTCTTAATTTAAAGTTATGTCCCCTCATGTTGGTCATCACCATCCGAGGAAAAAGGCTCTCACTATCCACCCTATCCAGTCCTTTGATCATCTTATACGCCTCAATTAGGTCACCGCATAACCTTCTTCTCTCTAATGAAAAATAGAGAATGTCAAAGGCAGAATAATCAAGGCTGTATATCGCACAAATGCATGAACAGGCCAAAGGCCTTTTTGATCCTGAAAAGTGCCCAGTCTACCCCAGCTTACCCTGGAAGAGTAAAGTAATCTGAATTTCAGCAGCAGGTGAGGCTAGCTGTTTCATGTTGCTACTATACAATAGCAACATGAGTGGAATTCACTACTAACAGGATACTGCTGTAAAGTCAAAAAGACTCTGCCTATCACACAATGAGTAATGTGATATATGAATTTCATTGATGTGATGCCATGCAGGCTAAATGTCCTTAAGGGTAATGGATCATATCAAACAGCCCGTCCCTTCCACTGTTCACATTGACAAAGTTACAGACCATACCCAAACCAGGCCATGTTTGCAAAATTCAAAATGTAGTGTCCAATATTAGACATGAATGCGCGATTGGACAACATTTGTTAAATAATCCTCTGTGCTAAGAATTACACTGACAACCAGCTTATCATTGTTAGTCAGGCTCGCAATGTAGTGCATTTTCATTTACTGGAAGTTGCATTATAACATAGGACCTGTTCTCTGCAGACACACGTTGCGCCTGTTTCAGCTAAACAAAATAAGTGACAGTCATTTGCTGAATCATTCCTCAGGGAACTGTCTTGACCAATCAGGATCAAGCCACCTGGTTTAGATTTCAAACAGTGTTTGGCAGTTAATTGTCAATCATCACCAATTGGTACATTCTCCATAGCAATGTCTCTACCAATCAGAGTCGGTTTGCCAACCAATCAGCACTCCTTTCTGATACATCATAAATTCTCGTTTTCCCTTCATATTGATATTCTTGGGAAGTGTTCTGAATTGTACAAGAGGAATAGCTGCACCATGTCTCTTGCTTCAACACTACTCAAGATCTTTAGAACCAAACAATCGTTTGAAATCTAACATCATCTGTTACAATTTCCTTTGCAGTCTCTGAAAAACTTGGCCTCAGAACATCACCTGCAAGCAGTGAACAAATACTGGTCACTCAAACTGAGTTTCAGTAAGGAAGTTTTACATTTCCGAGTCTTTTGTGTCAAAAATAGAAACAGAACATGAGCTTAATTCTTTCCTGCCCACCTCACTCTGTTCCTGGTATCAGGAGGACATCTCAGCGAGGTGCCTGTCATTGATTTCATTTATACATCTGACCTACTCTTTATTGTTATAATCTGCATGTGACTCAGATTATTTAATACAATCTCCAGATTCCCCTTAGCCAGGGCACAGCTTCTGACTGAGAAACCTTATAATCCAGCACCTGGCTATTCTCTGGGTTTCCCTGAGAAGCATCAGAACTGAAGCCAAAGCAGAGTCAGACCCATGCTCAGCCAGATGGGGTAGACCCAGAGTGATGCTCTGGGGACCCAGGTTCAAATCCCACCATGGTAGATGGGGAAGTTCGAATTCAACAAAAAAAATCTGGAATTAAAAATATGCTGATAGAACATAGAACATAGAACATAGAACAATACAGCACAGAACAGGCCCTTCGGCCTTCGATGTTGTGCCGACCAAAATAAAAAGCAATGCCCCTCCTAACTAAACCATTCCCTTCTCATCCATATACTTATCAACTAACCTCTTAAACGCCACCAAACTTGGCGCATCTACAACAGCTGCAGGCAGGGCATTCCACTCCCTAATCACTCTTTGAGTAAAGAACCTACCTCTGATATCCGTCCTATAACTCATACCCCTTAATTTAAAGTTGTGTCCCCTCGTGCTAGCTTTCTCCATCCTAGGAAAAAGGCTATCACTGTCCACCCTATCCAAACCTCTAATTATCTTATATGCTTCAATAAGATCCCCCCTTAGCCGCCTCCTTTCTAACGAAAACAACCTCAAATCCTTCAACCTCTCTTCATAGGACCTGCCCTCCATACCAGGCAACATCCTGGTAAACCTCCTCTGTACCCTCTCCAATGCCTCCACATCTTTCTTATAATGTGGGGACCAGAACTGCACACAATACTCCAAGTGCGGCCGCACTAGAGTTTTGTACAGTTGCAACATGATGCTGCGGCTCCTAAATTCAATCCCCCTACCAATAAAAGCTAAGACTCCATATGCCTTCTTAACAACTTTATCCACTTGACTGCCTACTTTCAGGGATCTATTGACACATACACCAAGATCCTTCTGTTCCTCAACACTATTAAGAGCCCTACCATTAGCCCTATACTCTACACATTTATTGTTCCTGCCAAAGTGCATTACCTCACACTTTTCCACATTAAACTCCATTTGCCACCTCTCGGCCCAGCTCTGCAACTTGTCCAAGTCACTCTGTAAACTAAAACACCCCTCTTCACTATCTACCACACCACCAACTTTAGTATCATCTGCAAATTTACTGATCCATCCCTCAATACCCTCATCCAGATCATTTATAAAAATTACAAACAGCAGGGGCCCCAAAACAGACCCCTGAGGCACACCACTCGTCACCGAACTCCACGATGAATATCTCCCATCAACCACCACCCTCTGTCTTCTATCTGCCAGCCAATTTCTAATCCAATTAGCTAAATCACCCTCTATTCCACACATCTGCATTTTCTGTAGAAGTCTTCCATGGGCCACCTTATCAAAAGCCTTACTAAAGTCCATATATACTACATCAACCGCCTTACCCCCATCCACCTCTCTGGTCACTTTCTCAAAAAACTCAATGAGGTTAGTAAGGCATGACCTACCCTTCACGAAACCATGATGACCATGAAATCACTGTTGACAAAACATCTTGTTTACGAATGTCCTTCAGGGAAGGAAATCCACTGTCATTACCTAGTCTGGCTTACATGTCAGTCCAGATACTAAGCAATTGATTGTCTCTTAGCTGTCCTCCCAAGGGCAACTAGGAATGGGGCAATAAATGCTGATCCGGTCAGCTACGCCCACATCCCATGAAAGAATATTCAAAATAGAATCAGCTGAGCCAGCACCAGCTCAGGATCCAGCAGCATCTTTCCCAATCTGAACACAGCTCCAGTTCTCAGTCACTTATTCTGAGATAGAATACAAAAGTAGGGAGGTCTTGTTGCAACTGTACAGAGTACTGGTGACGTCGCAGTTGGAGTACTGTGTGCAGTTTTGGTTGCCGCATTTGAGGAAGGATATATTGGCCTTGGAGGGGGTGCAGAGAAGGTTCACTAGGCTAAGACCGGAGATGAGGGGGTTAGCCTATGAGGAGAGATTGAGTAGACTAGGTTTGTACTCGTTGGAGTTTAGAAGGTTGAGGGGGGATCTTATAGAGACATGTAAGATAATGAAGGGGATGGATAGGGTAGAGGTAGAGAAATGCTTCCTGCTTAGAAAGAATAGCAGAACGAGAGGGCACAGCCTCAAAATAAGAGGGGGGGGGGGTGTGGTTTACATCGGAGTTGAGGAGGAACTTCTTCACTCAAAGAGTGGTGAATCTCTGGAATTCTCTGCCCGTTGAAGTGGTGGAGGCTACCTCGCTGAATATATTTAAGTCACAGGTAGATAGATTTCTGATAGACGGGGGAATTAAGGGTTATGGGGAGAAAATGCGAAAGTGGAACTGATCCACTTCAGATCAGCCATAATCTTATTGAATGGCGGGGCAGGCTCGAGGGCTGGATGGCCTACTCCTGCTTCTATTTCTTATGTTCTTATGTTCTTATGGATGGAACTTGTCCATTTCCTGTGGGGATGCAGAGCTGGGCACTGGCCTTCAGAGCAATGGCTGCCTTAACAGTTGAGAAGCCAAGTGGGTGTGAGTGATCTTCAGCCACAATATTTAGCATTGAAAGACATCACCACTGTGCATAATCCTGTCATTCACCAGCAACAAACTGAACAGTGCAAGACAGGGGTTCATCACCAAAGTCTCAAGTGGCATTTAGGGAAGGACAATAAATGCTGGCTTAGCCAGCAGATCCAACAATATCCCTCCTAATACCAACTTACATCCCATCTCCACCAGCAAGCCCATTTTGCATACCTTGTTACATTTCAGACCTATTAACAGTACAGGTCCTTTGGTCCTTGATATTGTGCCAACTAGTGGAACCAATCTAATGACCCTCTAACCTAAACTATTCCAATGCTATCCATATGTCTATCCACGGTCCATTTGAATGCCTTTAGAGTTGGCGAGTCCACAACTGCTGCAGGCAGGCATTCCACGCCCTTACTACCCTCTGAGTAAAGAATCTACCTCTGACATCCGTCCTATAATTATCACCGTTCAACTTAAAGCTATGTCCCTTCGTGTTACCCTTCAGCTAACACGAAGGGGCCTTTTTCCACATCCAAGGAAAAAGGTTCTCACTGTCCACCCTATCTAACCCTTTGATCATCTTGTATGCCTCAATTAGGTCACCTCTTAACCTTCTCTCTAACGAAAATTTTTTCACTCAAAGGGTAGTGAGCGAATGGAATCGGTTGCCGTCAGTGATGGTGGATGCGAACTCGCTGGGGTCTTTTTAGACCCTGCTGGATGAGTACATGGGATTTAATAGGATTGGGAGTTACAGATAGTTCTATGGCCTGGTAGGTATAGATATGATCGGCACAACTTGTGGACCAAAGGGCCTGTTTGTGCTGTACTATTCTATATTCTATGAAAATAACCTCGATCCCTCAGCCTTTCCTCATAAGACCTACCCATCATACCAGGCAACATCCTGGTAAACCTCCTCTGCACCCTTTCCAATGCCTCCACAACTTTCTTATAATGTGGCAACCAGAACTATACGCAATACTCCAAGTGTGGCCGCACCAGAGTTTTGTACAGTTGCAACATGACCACACGGCTTCAAAATTCAATCCCTCTACCAATAAAAGCTAACACACTGTACGTCTTCTTAACAACCTTATCAACCTGGGTGCTAACTTTCAGGGATCTATGCACATGCACACCAAGATCTCACTGCTCGTCGACACTACCAAGACTCCTTCCATTACCTTATATTCTGTACTCCTGTTACTCTGACCAAAATGAATCGCCTCGCACTTTTCTGAATTAAACTCCATTTGCCACCTCTCGACCCAGCTCTGCAGCTTATTTATGTCCCTCTGCAAACTGTAACATCCATCCTCACTGTTTACAAGTCCTCCGACTTTGGTGTCATCAGCAAATTTACTAACCCATCCTTCTACACTCTTATCCAGGTCAGTGGCCCCAAAACAGATCCCTGAGATACACCACATATAACCAAACTCCAGGTTGAATATTTCCCAACAACCAGCACCCTCTGTCTTCTATCAGCTAACCAATCCACATTCACTTAAGCCATATTCTTTCAATTCAACACTCATATCCACACTTCATCACTGCGAGGATCAGTATTGAGGGAGTACTGCACTGTCAGAGGGACAGTACTGAGGGAGTGCTGCACTGTCAGAAGGTCAGTACTGAGGGAGCACCACACTGTCAGAGGGTCAGTAATGAGGGAGTGCCGCACTGTCAGAGGGTCAGTAATGAGGGAGCACCACACTGTCAGAGGGTCAGTGCTGAGGGAGTGCCGCACTGTCAGAGGGTCAGTACTGAGGGAGTGCCGCACTGTCAGAGGGTCAGTACTGAGGGAGTGCCGCACTGTCAGAGGGTCAGTACTGAGGGAGTGCCGCACTGTCAGAGGGTCAGTGCTGAGGGAGTGCCGCACTGTCAGAGGGTCAGTGCTGAGGGAGTGCCGCACTGTCAGAGGGTCAGTACTGAGGGAGTGCCGCACTGTCAGAGGGTCAGTACTGAGGGAGTGCCGCACTGTCAGAGGGTCAGTACTGAGGGAGTGCTGCACTGTCAGAGGGTCAGTACTGAGGGAGTGCCGCACTGTCAGAGGGTCAGTACTGAGGGAGTGCCGCACTGTCAGAGGGTCAGTACTGAGGGAGTGCTGCACTGTCAGAGGGTCAGTACTGAGGGAGCGCTGCACTGTCAGAGGGTCAGTACTGAGGGAGTGCTGCACTGTCAGAGGGTCAGTACTGAGGGAGTGCGCACTGTCAGAGGGTCAGTGCTGAGGGAGTTGCTGCACTATCAGAGGGTCAGTACTGAGGGAGTGCCGCACTGTCAGAGGGTCATTATGAGGGAGTGCCGCACTATCAAAGGGTCAGTACTGAGGGAGCGCCACTGTTAGAGGGTCAGTACTGAGGGAGACCCACTGTCAGAGGGTCAGTACTGAGGGGCACCACATGTCAGAGGGTCAGTACTGAGAGACTGAGGATGCTGTCCTCAATGCTTTTAGAGCTGCACTCATCCAAACAAGTGGAGCATATTCCATCACATTCCTGATTCGTGCCTTCTACATTGGTACCTGAACCACGAACATTCACTCACTCCATCAGTGGCAGCAGTGTGTACCATCTTGCCAGCAAGGCCCAAATCCAACGTATGAAAAGAAAAGTGATGCCCGACCTTTAGATTTTTATCTTTAATTTTATCTCTATATTCATCACACCGAAATGAATCACTTCACACTTCTTTGCTTTGAACTTTATCCTGGATGAGTGCACTTCCAACAACACATAAGAAACTAGACACCATCCAGGGCAAAGCAGCCCATTTGATCATTACTCTTTCAAAAATTACTCTTAAATCGGCCTCGCAGGTGGAGGAAGTGGTCAAGAAGGCGTACGGTGTACTGGCCTTCATTAATAGAGAAATAGAGTTTAGGAGTCAGGAGGTAATGATGCAGCTCTATAAGACTCTTGTCAGACCTCAGTTGGAATATTGTGCGCAGTTCTGGTCGCCTCATTATAGGAAGGATATAGAGGCTATTGAGAGAGTTCAGAGGAGATTTACAAGATGAATATTAGAGTGCACTTTTTCACACAAAGGGTAGTGGGGGTGTGGAATGCACTGCCGAGTAAGGTGGTGGGAGCAGGCACGCTAGGGTTGTTTAAGGTCTCTTGGACAGCCACATGAGCGGTCTGCAGATAGAGGGATATAGAACATAGAACATAGAACAATACAGCACAGAACAGGCCCTTCGGCCTTCGATGTTGCGCCGACCAATATAAAAAGCAATGCCCCTCCAAACTAAACCATTCCTTCTCTTCCATATACTTATCAACTAACCTCTTAAACGCCACCAAACTTGGCGCATCTACAACAGCTGCAGGCAGGGCATTCCACTCCCTAATCATTCTTTGAGTAAAGAACCTACCTCTGATATCCGTCCTATAACTCATACCCCTGAATTTAAAGCTGTGTCCCCTCGTGCTAGCTTTCTCCATCCTAGGAAAAAGGCTATCACTGTCCACCCTATCTAAACCTCTAATCATCTTATATGTTTCAATAAGATCTCCTCTTAGCCGCCTCCTTTCTAACGAAACAACCTCAAATCCTTCAACCTCTCTTCATAGGACCTGCCCTCCATACCAGGCAACATCCTGGTAAACCTCCTCTGTACCCTCTCCATGCCTCCACATCTTTCTTATAATGTGGCGACCAGAACTGCACACAATACTCCAAGTGCGGCCGCACTAGAGTTTTGTACAGTTGCAACAGGATATAGCAGGACTGTCTAAATATTTTATTTGTTTCCACAGGCAATTCAGTCCACCTTGTTGACCAACAAGGTGCATGCATTCGGCAGGTCGTGCGAGGGCTGCTCTTGGATGTTGCTTCAGGAGTGGCCTAGTGTTTCAAGTCGTCAGTGTATGCTTAAACTGGACCATCTGATGGGCAACATGACAGCTCAGAGACTATCGCTGTTGCTGTGCAGACACATAGATTTGGGTCTGTGTCTGTGGGAGTTTGCGCGTTCTCCCTGTGGTTGCATGGGTTTTCTCCGGGTGCTCCGGTTTCCTCCCACATCCCAAAGATGTGCTCTTAGGCTGATTGGGTAACAAGTTGTCCCTATATTGGTCCCTATATGGGAATCTTCCACAATAGGCATAGCCTAAAGTCATGGATATGTCATTAAGACGTTAGGACGGCGACACGGGCTCGTTGGGCCGAAGGGCCTGTTTCCCATGCTGTGTTGCTCTTTGTCTTTGTCTTTGTAAGGATGCTGCCTGGATTGGGAGGCAGGCCTAATGAAGATAGGTTGAGGGAGCTGGGACTCTTCTCACTGGAGAGACGTAGACCTGATAGAGAGAGGCGACCTGATAGAGGTTTATAAAATGTTGAGAGGAATAGATAGGGTGGACTCTCAGAGACTATTTCCCCGAGCGGAAATGGTCACTACGAGAGGACACAGATTTAAGGTGCAGGGAAGCAAATACAAAGGAGATGTTAGGGGTAGGTTTTTCACTCAGAGGGTGGTGAGTGAATGGAACCGACTGCTGTCGGAGGTTGTTGAGGCAAACTCGCTAGGGTCTTTTAAGAGACTTCTGGATGAGTACATAGAACATAGAACATAGAACATTACAGCACAGAACAGGCCCTTCGGCCTTCGATGTTGTGCCGACCAAAATAAAAAGCAATTCCCCTCCAAACTAAACCATTCCCTTCTCTTCCATATACTTATCAATTAACCTCTTAAACGCCACCAAACTTGGCGCATCTACAACAGCTGCAGACAGGGCATTCCACTCCCTAATCACTCTCTGAGTAAAGAACCTACCTCTGATATCCGTCCTATAACTCATACCCCTTAATTTAAAGCTGTGTCCCCTCGTGCTAGCTTTCTCCATCCTAGAAAAAAGGCTATCACTGTCCACCCTTCCTAAACCTCTAATCATCTTATATGCTTCAATAAGATCCCCTCTTAGCCGCCTCCTTTCTAACGAAAACAACCTCAAATCCTTCAACTCTCTTCATAGGACCTGCCCTCCATACCAGGCAACATCCTGGTAAACCTCCTCTGTACCCTCTCCAATGCCTCCACATCTTTCTTATAATGTGGCGACCGGAACTGCACACAATACTCCAAGTGCGGCCGCACTAGAGTTTTGTACAGTTGCAACATGATGCTGCGGCTCCTAAATTCAATCCCCCTACCAATAAAAGCTAAGACTCCATATGCCTTCTTAACAACTTATCCACTTGACTGCCTACTTTCAGGGATCTATTGACACATACACCAAGATCCTTCTGTTCCTCAACACTATTAAGAGCCCTACCATTAGCCCTATACTCTACACATTTATTGTTCCTGCCAAAGTGCATTACCTAACACTTTTCCACATTAAACTCCATTTGCCACCTCTCGGCCCAGCTCTGCAACTTGTCCAAGTCTCTCTGCAAACTATAACACCCCTCTTCACTATCTACCACTCCACCGACTTTAGTTCATCTGCAAATTTACTAATCCATCCTTCAATACCCTCATCCAGATCATTTATAAAAATTACAAACAGCAGGGGCCCCAAAACAGACCCCTGAGGTACACCACTTGTCACCGAACTCCACGATGAATATCACCCATCAACCACCACCCTCTGTCTTCTATCTGCCAGCCAATTCCTAATCCAATTAGCTAAATCACCCTCTATATGGAAAAGAATAGGATAGGGGGTTATAGATAGGTCTGTGGATTGGTAGATGTGATTGGCGCAACTCGTGGGCCGAAGGGCCTGTTTGTGCTGTATTGTTCTATGTTCTAAATACTCGCTCCCTTCACCACTAAAACACAACTGCAGCCGCGTGTACTATTTACAAGACAGCACTTTCCAAACCCATGACCTCCACCATCTAGAAGGTCACAGGTGCCTGGGAACACCACCACTTGTAGTCCATTCCATCAATCTGTCTGACATTTTGAAGTTTTACAATCCACACTAACTTCCTCACAGTTCACAATTTTTTCAAATTTTGTATCATGTGCAAATTTTGAAATTGTGCATTGTATACCGAGGTCTAAATCATGAATATACAGATCAGGAAGAACAAGAATCCCAACACTGATATTGGGACTACAAATCTTCCACCAGCATAAAAACCTTCCATTAACCATCACTCTGTTAATGCCAGAATCTCCACATCCTGTCACTCAACCAATGTTATATCCAAGTTGCTACTTTATGTTTGATGCCACAGGCTATAAGCTTGCTCACAAGTCAGTTATAAGGCACTGCATTTATTGCTTTTTGGAGCATGCCCACCCCTCCCATCCTCTCTCGCCCTCCCCCACTCTTTGTGAATCCACATTCTCTCCCATCCTGGGACATTCAGTGACAAAGGCAGCAGCTGTGAATCAGCTAGCAGGGAGCAAATAGGAAGCATTCCTGTTTTTTAATATAATTAGAATCTTAGATCCCTTCCCCCATCACAAACAGAGCTTGGAGTAACTGAGGTGACGTTATTTTCCTGTTCCTGTCTCAGAGGAGCACAATTCCTCCCGTCCAGACCAGGGGAAATGTTTGTGGTGAATTCCTCTTTTCATAGTTGGAGCAGAGGAAGTTTCAGCCCCAATCAGATGGCTCACATAGACAGGTTACGTAAGGTGCTATCAGCAGAGACAGAAAGCAAACTAACAGACTCAGAGTACCAAGCTGACACTCCTTCACCGCTCACTGCAGAGAGATCTGTATTTCTGCGGCAACTTTTACCAATCCAGGAGGTCACAAAGTCTTGAACAGCCAATGAAATGCTACTAAGGTGCAGTCATCTGTGCTAATTTGTGTATAGCAAGATCCCACCAACAGCAATGTGATTATCACCAGATTATTTTGTACAGTGATGCTGGTTGACAGATAGATGTTGGCCCCAGGACACTGGGCAGAACTCTCCTGTTCTTCTTTGTAAGAGTGGCCATGGGATCTTCCATATTCACCTCAAGGAGTAGCTGGAGCCAAAGACTAAAATAAAGTATCACTGACAGTGCAGCACTCCCTGAGTACTGACCCTCTGATAGTGCCGCACTCCCTCAGTACTGACCCTCTGACACTGCGGCACTCCCTCAGTACTGATCTTCTGACACTGCGGCACTCCCTCAGTACTGACCCTCAGATAGTGCAGAACTCCCACAGTACTGACCCTCTGACAGTGCGGCACTCCCTCAGTACTGACCCTCTGACAGTGCGGCACTCCCTCAGTACTGACCCTCCGACAGTGCGGCACTCCCTCAGTACTGACCCTCTGACAGTGCGGCACTCCCTCAGTACTGACCCTCTGACAGTGCGGCACTCCTAGTATGACTCGACGTGCGACCCGATGACCCTCGACAGTGGACTCCTCAGACTGCCTCTGACAGTGCGTCCAGTACTGACCCTTGACAGTGCGGCACTCCCTCAGTATGACGACCTCTGACAGTGGGCACTCCCTCAGCACTGACCTCTGACAGTGCGGCGCTCCCTCAGCACTGACCCTCTGACAGTGCGGCACTCCCTCAGCACTGACCCTCTGACAGTGCGGCACTCCCTCAGCACTGACCCTCTGACAGTGCGGCACTCCCTCAGTACTGACCCTCTGACAGTGCGGCACTCCCTCAGCACTGACCCTCTGACAGTGCGGCACTCCCTCAGCACTGACCCTCTGACAGTGCGGCACTCCCTTGGTACTGACCCTCTGACAGTGCGGCACTCCCTCAGCACTGACCCTCTGACAGTGCGGCACTCCCTAGTATGACCTGCAGTATGAGCCTCTGACAGTGCGGCACTCCCTCAGCATGACCCTCTGACAGTGCGGCACTCCCTCAGTACTGACCCTTGCAGGCCCCTCGACTGCCTCGACAGTGCGGCACTCCCTCAGTACTGTCCCTCTGACAGTGCGGCACTCCCTCAGTACTGACCCTCTGACAGTGCGGCACTCCCTCAGTACTGACCCTCTGACAGTGCGGCACTCCCTCAGTACTGACCCTCTGACAGGAGTTCAGTGTGTATTAGGCCAGGAACTAATTACTTGGAGTGGTATCTTTTGAACGGGCCTCTGTGTTCTATGTTGAGACTCTGGCCCTCTTATAGTTTCGTGAGTCACTCTGTTGCTCAGGACTTCCCAGTTCAGCTGCTGTCCTGACTCACCAAGTCAAACAGCAGTCGCCTCCACCCTTTCGAGTTTAGGCAACGTAGTAATTCTGCAGGCCACAGTCTGCATTCCTCCCCTCTTTCTCCACCTAACTGCTTTTCACAAGATTGCCCCATCCACAAGCTTTCAAGTCACCCTTTGTTGCCTGAGAATCCAGTCCTCTGATCATTTATAGAACAACTTGGTCTGCAATGAAACCACAACATACTCCCTGAGGGATCATTTTCAATCGAATACTCAGTGACAGACGCAGTGAGAGCAAAACTAAGGCTCCAGCCCTGTCTTGTGTTCAGTGAATTGATCTCAGCTGCTCTGGTACTATGATCCACTCTGAGTAGCAAGATCTCAGAGTCCAGATTCTGCCTCTGCGTTTCTCATGCTATTTTGATGAGAAGTCAGAAATTTGCCTGACTATAATTACTAACACTCTAATTTCCTGAACCTATCTCCATTATTCTGGAGCCAAACAGGAAACCAGAGTGTGCTGATTCCTGACGGTGCCGCCCCACTGGAAATATTCTTCAAACTGCAAAGCAATGAAAGATATTGATGGTTTTATAAAGTGATGCAGGATGCAGCACAAGGGATGACAAAGAAATGGAACATCCAACACTGGAAAGAGAGAGACAGAGAGACATAAGGGAGAGAGACACGGTGAAGCAGCTGTGCTAAGCACTGCGTCACCATGCTGCCAGATGAAATGCTGAGGGGAAAACATCCTCTCAGCATTTACCCCATCAAACCCCTTAATAGTGTTCATATTACAAAGAAGGAGGTGCTGGAAGTCTAAAAGTAGATAAATGCCCAAGACCTGATGAAATGTATCCAGGACAATGTGCAAGGAAATTGGAGGTCCCCTAGCAGAGATATTTGAATCATTGATAGTCATGAGTGAGGTGCCTGAAGATTTGAGGGTGGCAAATGTTGTGTTTTTGTTTAAAAAGGGCTGCAGGGAAAAGCCTGGGAACTACAGGCCAGTGAGCCTCTCATCTGTAATAAGTTGTTGAAAGGTATTTTGAGAGACAGGATCTACAGGCATTTAGAGACGCAAGGAGTGATTAGGGACAGTTAGCATAGCTTTGTGAGTGGAAAATCATGTCTCACAAATTTGATTCACTTTTTTGATGGGATAACAAAGAAGCTTCTGGAGAAGGTGAGAGGGCATGGGATCCAAGGGGCTTTGGCCTCGTGGATCCAGAACTGGCTTGCCGGCAGAAGGCAGAGAGTGGTTATGGATGGGTCTTGTTCTGCATGGAGGTCGGTAACCAGTGGAGTGCCCCAGGGATCTATTCTGGGACCCCTGCTGTTTGTCATTTTCATAAATGACCTGGATGAGGAAGTGGAGGGATGGGTTAGCAAGTTCGCCGATGATACAAAGATTGGTGGTGTTGTGGACTGTCTGGAGAGATGCCAAAAGTTGCAGCGGAACATAGACAGGATGCAAGACTGGGCGGAGAAGTAGCAGATGGACTTCAACGCAGATAAATGTGTAGTGGTCCATTTTGGCAGGAATAATGGGATGAAGGAGTACAGTATAAGGGGTAGGAGTCTTAGTTGTGCTGTAGAGCAGAAGGATCTCGGGGTCCGGGTCCATAGGACTCTTAAATCGGCCTCGCAGGTGGAGGAAGTGGTCAAGAAGGCATATGGTGTACTGGCCTTCATTAATCGAGAAATAGAGTTTAGGAGTCAGGAGGTAATGATGCAGCTCTATAAGACTCTCGTCAGACCCCAGTTGGAGTATTGTGCGCAGTTCTGGTTGCCTCATTATAGGAAGGATGTAGAGGCTATTGAGAGGGTTCAGAGGAGATTTACAAGAATGCTGCCTGGATTGGGAGGCAGGCCTTATGAAGATAGGTTGAGGGAGCTGGGACTCTTCTCACTGGAGCGACGTAGGTTGAGAGGCGACCTGATAGAAGTTTTTAAAATGATGAGAGGGATAGATAGGGTGGACTCTCAGAGACTATTTCCCCGAGCGGAAATGGTCAATACGAGAGGACACAGATTTAAGGTGCAGGGAAGCAAATACAAAGGAGATGTCAGGGTAGGTTTTTCACTCAGAGGGTGGTGAGTGAATGGAACCGACTGCCGTCGGAGGTTGTTGAGGCACACTCACTGGGGTCTTTTAAGAGACTTCTGGATGAGTATATGGAAAAGAATAGGATAGGGGGTTATAGATAGGTCTGTGGATTGGTAGATGTGATTGGCGCAACTCGTGGGCTGAAGGGCCTGTTTGTGCTGTATTGTTCTATGTTCCATGTTCTATAAGGGCAGCGGAGTTAATGTTGTCTACATGGCCTTTAGCTAGGCCTTTGACAAGGTACCACATGGTAGGTTGTTGTATAAGGATAAATTTCATCGGCTCCAGAGTGAGGTAACTAAATGGATACAAAATTGGCTTGATGACAGAAGACAGACTGTGATTGTAGAGGGTTTTGCAAACTGGAGGCCTGTGACCAGCGGTGTGCCTCAGGGATCAGTGCTGGTCCACTGTTATTTGTCATTTGTATTAATGAGGCATGGTTCGCAAGTTTGCAGATGACTCCAAGATTGGTGGTATAGTGAACAGTGAAGAAAGTTATCTGGGATTGCAGTAGGATCTTGATCATTTGGGCCAGTGGGCTGACGAATGGCAGACGCTGTTTAATTTAGATAAATGTGAGGTGATGTATTTTGGTAGATTGAACCAGGCCAGGACTTAGTTAATGATAGAGCACTAGGGGGAGTTACAGAACAAAGAGACTTAGGATTACAGGTTCATAGCTCCTTGAAAGTAGAGTCACAGGTGGACAGAGTAGCGAAGAAGGCAGTCAGAGAGGGTTCGATAGGATGATCCTCAGTACAGAGGGATTGTCTAATGAGGGTAGTTTAATTGGTATTTAGAAGAATGAGAGGTGACTACATTGAAACATATAGAATTCTTAGAGTCACAGAGAGTCACAGAAGTTTACAGCATGGAAACAGGCCCTTCAGCCCAACTTGTCCATGCCGCTTTTTTTTAAACCCCTAAGTTAATCCCAATTGCCTGTGTACTGGCCTTCATTAATCGAGAAATAGAGTTTAGGAGTCAGGAGGTAATGATGCAGCTCTATAAGACTCTCGTCAGACCCCAATTGGAGTATTGTGCGCAGTTCTGGTCACCTCATTATAGGAAGGATGTAGAGGCTATTGAGAGAGTTCAGAGGAGATTTACAAGGATGGGCCTGTCCTGCTCTCTATGTCCTATTGAATCCAGCAGTATAGTGCTGGATGGCAGGGTCATCCAGACTCAAAATATTGGCTCTCTTCTTTCTCCACAGATGCTGTCAGATCTCTCCAGCATTTTGTGTTTTTGTTGCCTTGTTAATCACTGATATGCAATGGAATGAAGAGTTGAGAAGTCACTCAAAGCACAGATTAAGTCTTGCTGTGTTTGTTACTGTCCCAAGAATTCAGGAACTTTCTGCAAGCCAGTGACCATCAGATTCTCACCACAACACAAAAGAGCTTCAAGCAATCATTTCACATTAAAGATTGATTAAGTTGACATCATGATATTTTACACCAATCGATTTGGAGAATTGATGCATTCCCTTGGCAGAACACGTGACTACAATATGGCAACTTCAGTGCACTAACACACTAAGAGAGAGAGAGAATCGCTGAGCTGTTTCACACACAAGAACACTGTTCAAGCCATCAGGTCTGCATCAGCTGTCCAAATGACCAATTCACCTGAGTACTATTCCTATCATCTCCACCCATGAGGAGAGAGACAGGAAAAGAGAAAGTTAGCAAGAGAGTGAATAAGTGAGGAAGTGGGGGGGAGGGAAAGTAAGAGGGACAGAGAGAGGAAGAAAGAGGGAGAGAAAGAGACAGAAGGGAAGAATGAAAGGAGAGAGGGGAAGAGAGCACAGCTTTTCCTGTGCTAGATGTGTAATATAATTAAATCCTGGATCGCTACACATAAATGGATTATTGAAACTGAAAGATGTCAGAGGTAATCCTAATAAAGAGTTTGATTATCATCATGGATGGGGGAGTTGTTGGGGGGGTCTCATGATCAATTAAACTCAGTTCTAACACTCATTCACAAACCAGTGTAAGGGCAGCACAATGACACAATGGTCAGCACTTCTGCCTCATCGCGCCAGGGACATGGGTTCAATTCCAGCCATGGGTGATTGTCTCTGCAGAATTTGTACGTTCTTCCTGTGGCAGTTTGGGTTTTGTCAAGGTCACAGCCCCTGATCTCATTACAGCCTTGGTCCAAACACAGTCAGAAGAGCTGAACTCCAAAGGTGAGGTAAGAGTGACAGCCCTTGACATCGGAGCAGCATTTCACCAAGTGTAGCATCAATGAGCCCCAACAAAACTGGAGCAAATGGGAATCAGGGGGAAAACTCTCTGCTGGTTGGAGTCATACCTGGCATAAAGGAAGATGGTTGTGGTGATTGGAGGTCAACCAAGTCAGGCGACTCTGATCTATGTAATAAAATTCATTTATTAGTCACAAGTAGGCTTACATTAATATTGTAATGAAGTTACTATGAAAATCCCCTAGTCGCCACACTCCAGCACCTATTCAGATACAATGAGGGAGAATTCAGCATAGCCAATGCACCTTATCAGCACACCTTTGGACTCTGGGAGGAAACCAGAGCACCCAGAAAAAACCTACACAGATATAGGGAGAATGTGCAAACTCACACAGACAGTGACCCAAGCCAAGAATCAAACCCAGGTCCGTGGCACTGTGAGGCAGCAGTGATAACCACTGTGCCACCATGCCCCATACAATCTAGCTTTATACAATTAAAGCCAGATACGATCTAAGGAGATCCAGCAAAGGTGCCAAAAGACAGTACCAGGCCAAGCTAGAATCCGAGGCTAGACACATAAAACCCCGCCACCTATGGAAAGGTCTGCAGGGCATTACAGGCTACAAGGTGAAGCCATGTAAAATCACCGGCTCCATGCACCCTTTCCTAATAAGCTCAATGCATTCTACGCCCATTTTGAGAAAGTGGTCAGTGAGAGCATGCCTTCCACCCTAGATGCCCTGGATGAATCCGTATCTGGGGTCACCATTGAGATGTCAGAGTAGCTTTCTCAAAGGTCAATCCACAGAAAGAGACTGGCCCAGATGGGGTAGCTGGACAAGCATTCAGATCTTACACTGATCAGCTAGCAGGAGTATTCACAGACATCCTCAATCTCTTGCCATTTATATTAACGAGTTGGATGAGAATTTAGGGGACATGGTTAGTAAGTTTGTAGATGACACCAAGATTGGTAGCATACTGGACAGTGCAGAAAGTTATCTCAGATCACAACAGGATCTTGTTCAATTGGGCCAGTGAGCTGACGAATGACAGATGGAATTTAATTTAGATAAATGAGAGGTGATGCATTTTGGTAGACTGACAAGGACAGGACTTACTCAGTTAATGGTAGTGCATTGGAGAAAGTCATAGTACAAAGAGATCTAAGGGTACATGTTCATAGCTCCTTGAAAGTGAGTCACAAGTGAACAGAGTGATGAAGAAGGCATTTAGCATGCTTGGTTTCATTGAGCAGACCACTAAATATAACAGTTAAGACATCTTGATGAAGTTGTATAAAACATTGGTAAGGCCACACTTGGAATACTGTGTATAGTTCTGGTCACACTATTATAGAAAGGACATTATTAAACTGGAAAGAGTGCAGAAGAGAAGAAGAGGATGCTACTGGGACTTGATGGTTTGAATTATAAGGAGAGGCTGCATAGATTGGGACTTTTTTCAGTGGAACGTAGGAGGCTGAGGGTGAGCTTATAAAGGTCTATAAAATAAGGAGGAACATAGATCAGCTGGATAGTCAATATCTATTCCCAAAGATAGGGGAGTCTAAAACTAGAGGGGACATTGGTTTAAAGTGAAAGAGAAGTGATACAAAATGGTCCAGAGGGACAACTTTTTTCCCACAGGGGACAGTGAGTGTCTGGAACAAGCTGCTAGAAGTAGTAGTAGAGTCGGATACAATTTTATCTTGTAAAAAGCGTTAAACTGTTATATAGGTAAAAGGAGTGTAGAGGGATATGGCCCAAATGCAGGCAATTGGGACTAGCTTCAGGGTTTAAAAAAATGGGCGGCATGGATAAGTTGGGCTGTAGGCCTGTTTCAATGCTGTAAATCCTATGATGCTACGACTCTCTTTACAACAATCTGAGGACCCTATCTGCTTTAAGACGACCATCATCCCAGTACCGAAGAAAAACAAAGGCAGCATGCCTCAATGACTATCATTCAGTGGCTCTGACATCCATTATTGTGAAGTGCTTCAAAAGGTTAGTCATAGCACAAATCAATTCCAGTCTCCTGGACTACCTGGATCCATTACAGTTTGCCTACCACTGCAACAGGTTCACAGCAGACGCCATCTCCCTGGCCTTGCACTCAACCCTGGAACACCTTGATAACAAAGACACCTATGTCCAACTCCTATTTATTGACTACAGCTCAGTCTTCAACACTATTATTCCCACAAACTTCATCTCCAAACTCTATGGCCTGGGCCTCAGCATCTCCCTTTGCGACTGGATCATGAACTTCCTAACTCACAGACCACAATCAGTAAGGATGGGCAAAAAATACCTCGTCCATGATCATTCTTTAACACCGATGCCCCACAAGTCTGTGTTCTCAGCCCCTTACTATACTCCTTATACACTCATGACTCTGTGGCCAAATTCCCCTCTAATTTGATTTTCAAGTTTGCTGATGACACAACCATAGTAGGACAGATTTCAAACAATGATGAGGCAGAGTATAAGAATGAGACAGAAAATCTGGTGAACTGGTTCGGGAACAATAATCTCTCCCTCAATGTCAGCAAAATGAAAGAGATTGTCATCGACTTCAGGAAGTGTAGAGGAAAACATGCTCCTATCTATATCATTTGGGATGAAGTAGAAATGGTTGAGAGCTTCAAGATTTTAGGTGTTCAGATCACCAACAACCTGTCCTGGTTCCCCATGTCGACACTATAGTTATGAAGGCCCACCATGCCTCTACTTTCTCAGAAGACTAAGGAAATTTGGCATGTCAGCTACGACTCTCACCCACTTTTACAGATGCACCATAGAAAACATTCTTTCAGATTGTATCACAACTTGGTATGGCTCCTGCTCTGTCCAAGACCCCAAGAAACTACAAAATGTTGTGAATGTAGCCCAATTCATCACGCAAACCAGCCTCCCATCTACCAACTCTGTCCACACTTCCTGCTGCCTCAGAAAAGTAGCCAGCATAATTAAGGACCCCATGCACTCAGTACATTTTTTCTTCCACCTTCTTCCATTGGAAAAAAGATACAAAAGTCTGAGGTCACGTACCCACCGACTTGAGAACAGCTTCTTCCCTACTGCTGTCAAGCTTTTGAATGGATTTGCCTCGCATTAAGTTGATCTTGCTCTGCGCCCTAGCTATGACTGTAACACTAGTCATAGGGGGGATGGGATCCTGAGTAGTTTGGATGTTGAGAGGGACGAGAATAGGGGGGTCATAGATGAGAACTGTAAAGCACAGCAGAGTACGGGTGGAGTAGGGCATGGTTTGAAATGCGTATACTTTAATACAAGAAGTATTCGCAATATGGTGGGGGAATTTGCAGCTTGGATCAGTACCTGGAACTTCGATGTTGTGGCCATTTCTTACATTTTTCACATTTTTCTTTACCCAAAGGGTCGTTCGGGAGTGGAATGCCCTGCCTGCAGCAGTTGTAGATGCGCCAAGTTTGGTGGCGTTTAAGAGGTTAGTTGATAAGTATATGGAGGAGAAGGGAATGATTTAGTTTGGAGGGGCATTGCTTTTTATATTGGTCGGCGCAACATCGAAGGCCGAAGGGCCTGTTCTGTGCTGTAATGTTCTATGTTCTATTTCAGACACATGGATAGAGCAGGGACAGGAAATGGTTGTTGCAGGTTCCGGGGTTCAAATGCTTCAGTCGGAGTAGAGTAGGAGGTAGAAGGGGGGGAGGAGTGGCATTATTAGTCAAAGACTGTATCACAGTGACAGAAAGGAAGTTTGATGAGGACTTGTCTGTTCAGGTAGTATGGGCTGAGATTAGAAACAGGAGAGGAGAGGTCACCCTGTTGGGAGTCTTTTATAGACCTCCTAAAAGTTCTAGAGAGGTAGAGAAAAGGATTGCAAAGTCAATTCTGGTCAGGAGTGAAAGTAATAGGGTAATTGTTATGGGGGACTTTAACTTTACTAATATTGATTGGAAGAGCTATAGCTCTAGCTCGTTAGAGGGGTCAGTTTTTGTACAAAGTGTGCAGGAAGGTTTTTTGACTCAGTATGTAGATAGGCCAACTAGAGGTGAGGCTACATTGGATTTGATGCTGGGCAATGAGCCAGACCAGGTGTTAGACTTGGAAGTTGGTGAACATTTTGGTGATAGTGACCACAATTCGGTTACGTTCACCTTAGTGATGGATAGGGATAGGCATGAACCTAGGGGGCAGTAGTTATAGCTGGGGGAATGGTAATTATGAGGCCATAATAGAACATAGAACATAGAACATTACAGCACAGAACAGGCCCTTCGGCCTTCGATGTTGCGCCGACCAATATAAAAAGCAATGACCCTCCAAACTAAACCATTCCCTTCTCTTCCATATACTTATCAACTAACCTCGTAAACGCCACCAAACTTGGCGCATCTACAACTGCTGCAGGCAGGGCATTCCACTCCCGAACCACCCTTTGGGTAAAGAACCTACCTCTGATATCCGTCCTATAACTATCACCCCTTAATTTAAAGCTGTGTCCCCTCGTGCTAGCTTTCTCCATCCTAGGAAAAAGGCTAGAAGGAGGGAATTAGGGTGCACAGGTTGGACTAGGAAACTACAGGGACTGGGAACATCTGAAATGTGGAGTTTATTCAAGAAGCAGCTACTGCGAGTCCTTGATAAGTATGTCCCTGTCAGGCAAGGGGGAAATGGTCGAGTAAGGAAACCATGGTGTACTAAAAAAGTTAATTCGCTGGTTAAAAGGAAAAAGGAGGCTTATGTCAGGATGAGGCTTGAAGGCTCAGTTAGTGCAATGGATAGCTATAGATTAGCCAGGAGAAAGCTAAAGAGTGAGTTGAGGAGAGCTAAAAGAGGGTACGAAAAGACTTTGGCTGATAGGAACAAGGAGAATCCTAAAGGTTTCTTTAGGTATGTTAAGAATAGAAGATTGGTTAGGGTAGATTAGGGCCAGTCAGAGACAGCAGTGGGAAGTTGTGCATGGAGCCTGAAGAGATTGGAGAGGCACTGAACAAATATTTCTCTTCGATATTCACGCAGGGAGATGTAAATGTAGTTGTGGAGAACACTGGGATACAGGGTTGCAAACTGCAAAGTATTGAAGTAGATAAGGAAGATGTGCTAGATATTCTTGAGGGTTTGAAGTTAGATAAGTCCCCTGGGCTGGACGGGATTTACCCTAGGCATCTCTGGGAGGCGAGAGAGGCGATTGCAGAGCCTCTGGCTCTGATCTTCAGGTCGTCGTTGGTTACGGGTTTAGTGCCGGAAGACTGGAGGATAGCGAATGTGGTCCCATTGTTCAAGAAGGGGAATAGAGACTTTCCTGGGAATTATAGACCGGTGAGTCTTACTTCTGTTGTGGGCAAAGTATTGGAGAGAATTATTAGGGATAGGATTTATAGTTATTTAGAGAGAAATGAATTGATTGGGGATAGTCAGCATGGTTTCGTGAAGGGTAGGTCATGCCTTACTAACCTCATTGAGTTTTTTGAGAAAGTGACCAGAGAGGTGGATGGGGGTAAGGCGGTTGATGTAGTATATATGGACTTTAGTAAGGCGTTTGATAAGGTGGCCCATGGAAGACTTCTACAGAAAATGCAGATGTGTGGAATAGAGGGTGATTTAGCTAATTGGATTAGGAATTGGCTGGCAGATAGAAGACAGAGGGTGGTGGTTGATGGGAGATATTCATCGTGGAGTTCGGTGACGAGTGGTGTGCCTCAGGGGTCTGTTTTGGGGCCCCTGCTGTTTGTAATTTTTATAAATGATCTGGATGAGGGTATTGAAGGATGGATTAGTAAATTTGCGGATGATACCAAAGTCGGAGGAGTGGTAGATAGTGAAGAGGGGTGTTCTAGTTTGCAGAGAGACTTGGACAAGTTGCAGAGCTGGGCCGAGAGGTGGCAAATGGAGTTTAATGCGGAAAAGTGTGAGGTAATTCACTTTGGCAGGAATAACAAATGTGTAGAGTATAGGGCTAATGGTAGGGCTCTTAATAGTGTTGAGGAACAGAGGGATCTTGGTGTATGTGTGAATAGATCCCTGAAAGTAGGCAGTCAAGTGGATAAGGTTGTTAAGAAGGCATATGGAGTTTTAGCTTTTATTGGTAGGGGGATTGAATTTAGGAGCCGCAGCGTCATGTTGCAGCTGTACAAAACTCTAGTGCGGCCGCACTTGGAGTATTGTGTGCAGTTCTGGTCCCCACATTATAAGAAAGATGTGGAGGCATTGGAGAGGGTACAGAGGAGGTTTACCAGGATGTTGCCTGGTATGGAGGGCAGGTCTTATGAAGAGAGGCTGAGGGATTTGAGGTTGTTTTCGTTAGAAAGAAGGCGGCTAAGAGGAGACCTTATTGAAACATATAAGATGATTAGAGGTTTAGATAGGGTGGACAGTGATAGCCTTTTTCCTAGGATGGAGAAAGCTAGCACGAGGGGACATAGCTTTAAATTAAGGGGTGGTAGTTATAGGACAGATATCAGAGGTAGGTTCTTTACCCAGAAGGTGGTTAGGGTATGGAATGCCTTGCCTGCAGCAGTTGTAGATGCGCCACGTTTGGTGGCATTTAAGAGGTTAGTAGAGAAGTTTATGGACGAAAAGGGAATGGTTTAGGTTGGAGGGTCATTGCTTTTTCCTAATTGGTCGGCGCAACATCGAAGGCCGAAGGGCCTGTTCTGCGCTGTAATGTTCTATGTTCTTCTACATTCTGCACTCTCTCATTTCCTTCTCTATGAACAGCATGCTTTGTCTGTGTAGCGCGCAAGAAACAATATTTTTCACTGTATGTTAATACGTGACAATAATAAATCAAATCAAATCAAAATATTATATATTTAGATAGAAACACCCAGTGCTGCACATTACCAAAACATGTCCTGTCTACACACTCAGCTGGTGAATGCTTGGCTTCGGGGATTTGCATTTGCTGAGTAAAATCAATTTGAATGAGACAAAAATAACAAGGCTGAGAATCAATGGATCAGTTTTTGTGGGGGGGGGGCTTCAGGACAGCAGCATGGACAATGTCAACATGGTCAAGAATGGCCAAAGAGTTGCCCAAATATAAAACTATGTCCCTTGCAACATTCCACACAAAAAATACTTCCAGTTTGCACTCTCCACCCCAGCCACACAGCATGCTGCTCTCTAATGCCCGAATACAAAGATCTCTGCCAACTCCTTTCTCTGATAGACTTATTCAGCAGCCTGATTCAATCCTGAAAGTGGAAGCCCCACTCCCTGAGCCTGGCCTATCACCAGATCATCATACACCACCCCCCTCCCATCAGGCCTGCCAAACCTACCCGGATCCCCACCAGGGACCTTGGTTCAGTCACTCCTGTCATAGATTCCCAGGAGCCACAAATTGCCCCCAATCTTACAGAGAGAATTGGAGACTAGCCTGTCCCCCGGGAGCTGGACTGGATAGTGATTGATCTGCATCGATACCAGGGTAATTGGTCGAAAGCAAGCAGGGACCCTCAGCACTGCCTGGGTCAAAGGGCAGTGGGGGTACACAGGACAAATGGACAATGAAAGGATAAAATCAGACAACACACTCAGCGGTGGTTGTGTTCAGGAACTGGGCAGCGATGGGAGGGAGTTGAAGGTGTCATGATGGCACAGTGGTTAGCACAGCTGCCTCACAGCACCAGGGTTCCCGGGTTCAATTCCCAGCTTGGATCACTTCAGGAACTAATAGCGACCCAGGTTGGGGTCTGGTCAATAGTGGTCCTGGCTGGGGTTGTGTCAATAGAAACCCAAACTGGGGCCAGCTCCAAAACACAAGAGACGGAGCAAAATGGCAGCCAAGATAGAGGAGAGGTTTGAAGTTAGAGGCAGGCCTTAGTCTTGGAGTTAGGGGAGGGACTGGGGTTAGGGACGGGTTTGCTGTGAGGCATGATGTGGAGATGCCAGCGTTGGACTGAGGTAAACACAGTTCACCTGAGGTTCATCTGACAAAGGGGCAAATCCCGAAAGCTTGCGATTTTACTATCAAATAAATCGGTTGGACTTAAACCTGGTGTTGTTAGACTTCATACTTGCCGTCAGGGGCGGGGCTTAGAGCTAGGGGCGGGGTTTGGGAATGGGGAGCCCTTTGGGCTTAGGGACGGAACCTGTTGCCATGGCTTCAGCAGGCAGTTCCTTTTACTCAACCGGAACCGGGACCGCTATGTTCACGTCAGTTCCGGGCGGTGACGCATTAGCAACAACAATACAAGATGGCGGCGGCTGAGGGAGAATTCCTGTCTCCGGGGCCAGGGGGAGACGGATCGCCAAGCGAAGTGGGGCCCGTGGTAACCGGACCAGGAACGGGGGGAGAGGGAACGGGAGCAGCGGGTACGGCGCCGGGCGTTGTAGCTGCCAGGCCGGATGGGGAGCTGGGGTTTGGTCCGGCTCCGGTTGATGGCGGCCCCGGGGACGGTGCTGATCTCCAGCGAGCTGAGGAGAGGCTGAGGCGGCTGCTGTGTCGGTGTGAGCCGGCTCTGATATATCTACAGAGCCTGTTGGTGTGGGAGCGGCCGCTACAGAGCGGCCTGATGCTGCTGGGCCTCAGCGGCCTCTTCTGGTAAAGATCCAGCTGGTCCTTTACTGTCAGTGAGACTGTCTTTCTGAGGCCCACAGAGCCCTCGGGTGAATGTGAACAATCGCGGGCATTGCATTATAGGACAGGGAACTTCTTAATATTATTTAAATGGTAAAAAATTGCAGCATATGCTGTGCAGAGGGACCTGGCTGTCCTTGTGTAGGAATCTCGAGGAATTGGTTTGCAGGTGCAGCAGGTAATTAAGGAGGCAAATGGAATTTTCTCCTTTGCTAGAGGAATAGAGTTTAAAAATAGTGAGATTATATTGCAGCTGTATAAGATGCTGTTCAGGCCACACCTGGAGTACTGTGTACAGTTTTGGTCTCCTTGCTTGAGAAAGGATGTACTGGCATTGTACGGGGTGCAGAGGAAATTCACTAAGTTGATTCTGGACTTGAGAGGGTTGGCTTAAGATGTGAAACTGAGTAGACTGAACTATACTCTATGTTCTATTCAAAGTGTGGTTAGAGGGTCATTGCTTTTTCTTAATTGGTCGGCGCAACGTCGAAGGCCGAAGGGCCTATTCTGCGCTGTAATGTTCTATACTCATTGGAATTCAGAAGAATGAAAGGTGATGTTAGAAGCATGTAAAATTATGAAGGCAATAGATAAGATAGAAGCAGGGAGGTTGTTTCCATTGGTGAGTGAAACCAGACCCGGAAGCAAAGCCTCAAAATAAGGGAGAGCAGATTTAGTTGAGTTGAGGAGGAACAATTTTATCTAAAGGGTTGTGAAGCTTGGAACTTCCTGCCTGATAAAGCAGTTGAGGCTACCTTGTTGAATGCCTTTAAGGCAAAGATGAATAGATTTTTGAATGCTAAAGGCATTAAGGATTATGGTGCACAGCGAATAAGTGAAGCTGAGTCCATGAAGAGATCAGCCAAAATCTTACTGAATGGCATTGCAGGCCTGTGGGGCAAAATGGCCAATTCCTAGTTATGTTTACTCTGCATCTTCCTCAGTTAATGTCACTAAAACAGATTGCCTGACTATTTTCATATTGCCGTTAATGGAAGCTTAATATGTGCAAATTGACCGCAGCGTTTTGTGCAGAATTACAGTGACAGCAATTTAAAGTACTTCATTGCTGTAAACTGCTTTGGCCATTTTTGTAAAAAAAAATTATGTAAATTCAATCTGACATTTTCCACTTTAGTTCTTCAAATATTTCAATTAGGTTCAATGCACATGACCTAAAATCATGGAATCCCTACAGTGCAGAAGGTGGCCACTCAGCCCATCAGGCTTGCACTGACACCAACTTCATCTAGGTTCTATCCCCGTGTATTTATCTTGCTAACCTCCTGACACTAGGAGGCAATTTATCATGGTCAATCAACCTAACCTACATATCTTGGATGGATTAGCCAAGTTAGAGATAAAGAGGAATTTCTTCAGCCAGAGAGTTGTGAAACTGTGGAAGACTTGGAGGCCAGGTCACTAAATGTCTATAAGACAGATAAGTCCTTGATTGATAAGGGGAGCAGAGGTTATGGGAATGAGAAAAAATAGCCATTATTGGATGGCGGAGCAGACCCAATGGGCTGAATGGCCTAATTCTGCTCTTGTGTCTTATGCTGCAGACTCTGGACCGAATAGTGGCCTCCTGCAGTGTAGGATTCCGTGGATTCTATTCTTGGATGTATCCATATTGTCTCCTCTATGAGCACTTAAATTATTTTAAGTGAAGTCATTCTGATTTTTTTTTTAAATTTCAGTAATGTATATTTTCTGTTCTCACCTTTTGAGTGAAGTAAGAGTGGGAACTCCGGTCAAAATCTTCCTTAGTCATTAAGGTGGTGATAGGAGATTGAGGATGTTAAAGCCCTGTGGAGAGGGATAAACCCAGCAACCTCATGTCAGCAGTTGGGTAACTTTTAGAGACAATAATCTGGAACTAGATTAATGTCTCATGCCATTTTAAAGTTACTTAAATCAGATTAATTTGCTTTTTCTAGTCAAGTGATCAGAAACCAACAATTGAGTGAAAACATCCTTCTTATCTTTCTTCCAGATCCTTACCCAGTAATTTTGAATCTGTCACGTCTGGTTATTTTCCTGTATGATATAGAGATGCTGGTGATGGACTGGGGTAAATGCAGTAAGAAGCCTCTTAACACCAGGTTAAAGTCCAACAGGTTTATTTGGTAGCAAATGCCACTAGCTTTCGGGGCTTTGCAGCTTTGTCAGGTGAGTAGGGAGTTCTGATCAGAAACAGGACATATACAGACACAGATGCTGTTACAGAATACAGATTAGAATGAGAGTCTTTATAGCTAATCAAGTCTTAAAGATGCAGACAGTGTGAGTGGAGATAGCATTAAACATAGGTTAAAGAGATGTGGGCAGTCAGGTCGAGAAGGTTGTTAGGAAGGCATATGGAGTCTTGGCTTTTATTGGTAGAGGGATTGAATTTCGGAGCCGCAACGTCATGTTGCAACTGTACAAAACTCTAGTGCGGCCGCACTTGGAGTATTGTGTGCAGTTCTGGTCCCCACATTATAAGAAAGATGTGGAGCATTGGAGAGGGTACAGAGGAGGTTTACCAGGATGTTGCCTGGTATGGAGGGCAGGTCTTATGAAGAGAGGCTGAGGGATTTGAGGTTGTTTTCGTTAGAAAGGAGGCGGCTAAGAGGGGACCTAATCGAAACATATAAGATGATTAGAGGTTTAGATAGGGTGGACATTGATAGCCTTTTTCCTAGGATGGAGAAAGCTAGCACGAGGGGACACAGCTTTAAATTAAGGGGTGATAGTTATAGGACGGATATCAGAGGTAGGTTCTTTACCCAAAGGGTGGTTCGGGAGTGGAATGCCCTGCCTGCAGCAGTTGTAGATGCGCCAAGTTTGGTGGCGTTTAAGAGGTTAGTTGATAAGTATATGGAAGAGAAGGGAATGGTTTAGTTTGGAGGGGCATTGCTTTTTATATTGGTCGGCGCAACATCGAAGGCCGAAGGGCCTGTTCTGTGCTGTTATGTTCTATGTATTATCTCCAGACAGGAGAGTAAGTGAGGAGTTGCAAGCCCAGGCAAGTCATGGGGGTTACAAGTAGTGTGACATGAACCCAAGATCCCGGTTGAGGCCACCCTCACACGTGCGGAACTTGGCTATCAGTTTCTGCTCAGCAACTGTTTCTGTTTCTGTTGTAGATGCGCCAAGTTTGGTGGCGTTTAAGAGGTTAGTTGATAAGTATATGGATGAGAAGGGAATGGTTTAGTTAGGAGGGGCATTGCTTTTTTATTTTGGTCGGCACAACATCGAAGGCCGAAGGGCCTGTTCTGTGCTGTATTGTTCTATGTTCTATGTTCTAACTCTGCGCTATCATATGTTGTGAAAGCTGCCTTGGAGAACATTTAACTGAAGATCAGAGGCCAAATGCCCATGATTATTGAAGTATTCGCTAACAGGAACAGAACAGCCTTGGCTGGTGATTGTCTAGCGATGTTCGTTCGTTTGTTGTTGTAGCGTCTGCATGGTCTCCCCAGCGTACCATGCCTCGGGACATCCTTTCCTGCGGCGTATCAGGAAAACAGGTAGAGAAGCTACAACATCTTTCCGGAGTCTTCAACAGGGCATGGGATTCAAGGGACTTTGGCCTTGTGGATCTGGAACTGGCTTGCCTGCAGAAAGCAGTGTGTTTGTGGATGGGTCTTTTTCTGCATGAAGATTGGTCACCAGTGGAGTGCCCCACGGATCTGTTCCAGGACCCTTGTCATTTTCATAAATGACCTGAATGAGGAAGTGGAAGAATGGGTTAGTAAGTTCGCCGACAATACGAAGGTTAGTAGTGTTGTGGATAGTCTGGAGGGATGTCTTAAGTTGCAGCAAGACATAGATAGGATGCAAGGATGGGTGGAGAAGTGGCAGATGGACTTCAATGCAGATAAATGTGTAGCAGTCCATTTTGGCAGGACCAATGGGATGAAGGAGTACAATATCAAGGGTAGGAGTCTGAGCAGTGTTGCGGAGCAGAAGGATCTTGGGGTACAAGTCCATAGGACTCTTAAATCAGCCTCGCAGGTGGAGGATGTAATCAAGGAGGTGTATGGTGTACTGGCCGTGATTAATAGAGGAATTGAGTTTAGGAGTTAGGAGGTAATGCTGCAACTTTATAAGATCCTTGTCAGACCCCACTTGGAGTAGAAAATAAAACATAGAACATTACAGCGCAGAACAGGCCCTTCGGCCTTCGATGTTGCGCCGACCAATTAGGAAAAAGCCATGACCCTCCAAACTAAACCATTCCCTTTTCGTCCATAAATTTGTCTACTATCCTCTTAAACACCACCAAACTTGGCGCATCTACAACTGCAGCAGGCAGAGCATTCCATACCCTAACCACCCTCTGGGTAAAGAACCTACCTCTGATATCCGTCCTATAACTCCCACCTCTTAATTTAAAGCTATGTCCCCTTGTGCTAGCTTCCTCCATCCTAGGAAAAAGGCTATCACTGTCCATCCTATCTAAACCTCTGATCATCTTGTATGTTTCAATAAGGTCTCCTCTTAGCCGCCTTCTTTCTAACGAAAACAACCTCAAATCCCTCAGCCTCTTCTCATAAGACCTGCCCTCCATATCTGGCAACATCCTGGTAAACCTCCTCTGTACCCTCTCCAATGCCTCCACATCTTTCTTATAATGTGGGAACCAGAACTGCACACAATACTCCAAGTGCGGCCGCACTAGAGTTTTGTACAGTTGCAACATGACGTTGCGGCTCCGAAATTCAATCCCCCTACCAATAAAAGCTAAGACTCCATATGCCTTCTTAACAACTTTATCCACTTGACTGCCTACTTTCAGGGATCTATTGACACATACACCAAGATCCTTCTGTTCCTCAACACTATTAAGAGCCCTACCATTAGCCCTATACTCTACACATTTATTATTCCTGCCAAAGTGCATTACCTCACACTTGTCCACATTAAACTCCATTTGCCACCTCTCGGCCCAGCTCTGCAACTTGTCCAAGTCTCTCTGCAAACTATAACACCCCTCTTCACTATCTACCACTCCTCCGACTTTGTTGTCATCTGCAAATTTACTAATCCATCCTTCAATACCCTCATCCAGATCATTTATAAAAATTACAAACAGCAGGGGCCCCAAAACAGACCCCTGAGGTACACCACCTGTAACCGAACTCCACGATGAATATCTCCCATCAACCACCACCCTCTGTCTTCTATCTGCTAGCCAATTCCTAATCCAATTAGCTAAATCACCCTCAATCCCATACATCTGCATTTTCTGCAGAAGCATTCCATGGGCCACCTTATCGAACGCCTTACTAAAGTCCATATATACCACATCAACTGCCTTACCCCCATCCACCTCTTTGGTCACTTTTTCAAAAAACTCAATAAGGTTAGTAAGGCACGACCTACCCTTCACAAAACCATGCTGACTATCCCCAATCAATTCATTTCTCTCTAAATAACTATAAATCCTATCCCTAATAATTCTCTCCAATACTTTGCCCACAACAGAAGTAAGACTCACTTGCCTATAATTCCCTGGAAGGTCTCTCTTCCCCTTCTTGAACAATGGGACCACATTCGCTATCCTCCAGTCCTCCGGAACCACACCCGTAACCAACGAGGACCTCAAGATCAGAGCCAGAGGCTCTGCAATCTCCTCTCTTGCCTCCCAGAGAATACTAGGGTAAATCCCGTCCGGCCCAGGGGACTTATCCAACTTCAAACCCTCGAGAATTTCTAACACATCCTCCCTATCCACTACAATACTCCCCAATTTGCAACCCTGTACCTCAGTGCTCTCCACAGCTACATTTCCAGCACTCTGCGTGAATACTGAAGAGAAATATTTATTCAGTGCCTCTCCAATCTCTTCAGGCTCCACGCACAGCTTCCCACTGCTGTCTATGACTGGCCCTAATCTTGCCCTAACCAATCTTCTATTCTTAACATATCTAAAGAAAGCTTTAGGATTCTCCTTAATCCTATCAGCCAAAGTCTTCTTGTGTCCCCTCTTAGCTCTCCTCAACTCACTCTTTAGCTCCCTCCTGGCTAATCTATAGCTCTCCATTGCACTAACCGAGCCTTCAAGCCTCATCCTGACATAAGCCTCCTTTTTCCTTTTAACCAGCAAATCAACTTTTTTCGTACACCAAGGTTCTCTTACTCGACCATTTCCTCCTTGCCTGACAGGGACCTACTTATCAAGGACTCGCAGCAGCTGCTCCTTGAATAAGCTCCACATTCCAGATGTTCCCAGTCCCTGTAATTTCCTAGTCCAATCTATGCACTCTAATTCTCTCCTGATGGCCTCATAATTACCCTTCCCCCAGCTATAACTACTGCCCCCAGCTTCCTGCCTATCCCTATCCCTCACTAAGGTGAACGTAACCGAATTGTGGTCACTATCACCAAAATGTTCACTAACTTCCAAGCCTAACACCTGGTCTGGCTCATTGCCCAGCACCAAATCCCATGTAGCCTCACCTCTAGTTGGCCTATCTACATACTGAGTCAAAAAACCTTCCTGCACACTTTGTACGAAAACTGACCCCTCTAACGAGCTAGAGCTATAGCTA